>JAPWDM010000001.1:63678015-63860515 GCA_035578155.1 Brachynemurus nebulosus
ATTGTACAGACAAACCCTCCATTTTTTCGTATTGGTAAGAAGACGTTTCTCTGTAAAATTAGCTGCAATAAACGTACAAAAAAGGATTAAGCCCATTCCTTCCGTCATCATAATTTGAATCGTCTAATTTCAAAAACCCCTATAAAACATTTTCAAAGAAAATGAAATAAGAGTGCCATATGGTTTAACTGTTATTGCTTTAACTATAAATATGTATATTTAAAAAAAAAAAATTGAAAATATCGTATAGGGGTTTTTGAAATTAGACGATTCATTTGCTGTGTAATATTAAACGTAAATGAAATAACACGGTGATAAATGGAAGAAAAAACGCTCCGATTCTTTAAACAACAATTGAAAAATTGAAGTGCTTCAGACAATATATAAATGAAGACAATATCTACTTCTGTACACGTTGAGCACCTCAAGTACGATACGTGTATTCCGTTCCATTGTTATAAATATGACACGTATGAGATTTTTTGGGTTCGTAGAATGGCAGTTAATTTTGTATATTATCCTTGTTTGCTTTGCATATATTCACTGAATAAAAAAGTGAGATAAAACATGTGTGGTAGAGTCACATCTAGACGTGTCATGGATTATTTTGATTCATTATTTATTAAGAACACTTAACTAATGATAAATCCGTAGGTATATGAAATAAACTTCTAGTCTGGTATCTTTTACGCAACAAAGAATGCATCGAATATACTCTGAAAACATGCTGCAAAGTAATGCAAAGTATATGTATATGCCTACTTTGTATACCCTATGTGTAAATAATTCAAGCTGAGAGCCTGAGATGCAACCCTTGTTTAAAAATTGTACTAGTGAAGTTAATGCATTCAGATTAGGTATGTAATACAGGCAACTCTTTCTTTCAACAAAATCAAATTTTTTGTTCATCTCTTTTAACGATTAAAACAACTTAATTCGTTCAACAAATAGGCAACCTAAATTGCTTGGAACGTATGTTAATAAGCTGTACGGTGTACGGGGTGTACGGCCTGTACACATAGTATGTATGGTTAACATTACTTTGACTAGTTTTTTTTAACTACACAAAAATATCATTAGTGCAATTGACATGCCTATTGCCTACTTTTTCGATGAAAAAAAGTGCTCATTTAATTTATTATTTGCAAATATATATATGTATAATTGTATATACTATACATACTAGTGCTGTGTTGGATATCCGTATGCGTATCGTCGGATATCCGATAGAAAAAAGGATCTATATCCGTATCCACATCGGTTACTTTTTTAGTGGATCTTTAACGGATCTTTTATATTAATGAATTTCATTATAAAAATATGAAAAGATATAAGATAAGCATAGGGCCTCCATGGCCAATGCCCCTAATAATATATGTAGTGATATTGGTACCCCAAGTGCTTACCAAATATAGGGTGATTGACCCTTAACCTTGACTTGTCGTTGAGATATTAACCAAAATATGTGTGAGTGCTGTAATTTTTCAAATTCAATTTTTTCAAAAACTATCATACCTGGGAATGAAAAACCGACACCAAAAAGGTAATATTAGAGACAATATTATAAATATTTTTTTGGCATTTTTCTCTAAATTTTAAAAGTTCAAAATAATTACATAAAAAATACATTTTATTTTTTACTATGGTTCTAGTATACGTAGGTACACCTTCTAAAAACAGAATGTTACTTACCTTACCTACTTACAACACACCAAAGATGTACAAGATACCCCAGAAAAAGTATCTGGAATACAAAATACAAGATACTTTTGAAAATGGTGTTTGAGATACCAGATACAAGATACTTGTGGAAATGGTATTTGAAACACTAGATACAAAATACGTATCCTCTAAATACTTTTTTAAAATAAAATACTTCTTAAAAGAAGACATATTTTTATTAATTTTAAGATTTACTTACAAGAAGAAGTTCAGGTATGATCGTCATCGATTTCAATCAAATTTCGTCTACTAGTAGAACATAATATCCATTGAGGAGAGAATCGACTAGAGAGAATGCTGTGTATTACAAATACATTAACAAATTGAAGCAAAAAAATTGACTGATGGGATTACTTTAATGGCGGTCAAACCATTAATTTAATGGTTTATCTAATATTTATAAACAAGTCTCCGTGGTTACAAGTTGGGCTTACTAAAATGGAGTCATGCTTCAAAATTTAATGCCTGTGGTATCTCTAGGAAACATATGTTAATATGTTCGATTTAGTGCTCAGTGATAATATCAATAATTTATGAAATATTACTTGTCCATAAATTAATCTATATATGGTATATAAAAGCGAAATACCACTCACTCACCTATCAAGAAATCTCCAAAACTACAATACCTACAAACTTGAAATTTGGCATGTAGGTGCCTATTGGGTCGTTGGCGCTCGGTAAGAAGGGGTTTTGCAAAATTTTTTGTCTAACCGTCGAAATTTACGAAAAATCGTAAAATATCAATAATTTTTTATTACTGTATACAACAATCTGTGGCCAATTTATCAAAAAATCATATAAATTTTAAACAGTTGCTAAGTAATTGCAGAAAAATAATTTTTGTAATTTTAAAAACTAATAGCTAATGTTACTACATATTGTAAATAGATAAGGTTTTTATTTAATACATATTGTTTTTACTGACATTCTTAACTTGAATGTTTGTCATCTAAATTTATTCAAATTTAATTAATTATTTGCTGTTATTGGTTCTTTTACTGTTACCAATACAGAAAAAAAGCCAGTGTAAGTTTGATGCCTACTTTTTTTATATTATACTACAGTAAATGTGTTTTACAATTTTTTAAAATATATCAACAGATAAAATTAGAACATCATTAAGCGAAACCTGATGATGATGAGATGATAATGATGATAAGATGATTTGTGTCGTATTATCTCTATCGTATGTCAAATTAAGAAGATATAATTACATTAAAATTTGATCCAGTACCGAAGAAGCAATTGCAAAACAAAAAAGGATATTTAGTTAAGTATCAAAACTAAAATTAATAAATAGTATTACAACAATATTTTTTTGGGGATATATAAATTTCACGAAGAATTTTTTCAACCTTCTCCCAAATTGCGTGGACTAGCTTTATAGAAGGATGGACATAATGAAACCAATATCTTCTATTTCATAGCTTTTCTTTATTAAAATTGCCAAAATATTTTCGATATGTTTAATATCATCTTCAGTGGCTAAACATCAAAAAAAAAAAAAAAAAAATTTTTACAACGTAATAATAAACAATAACATCATTTTTATATATTTACAATTCTTCGTTAACTTATACTATTATTTTTTAGGTTATAAGCTACATATTGGATAGGAGGATTATTTATTTATTTTTGTAAAAACAACAAGAATTTGTGATTTAGTTGATATATAGGAAATTTTATGTTTGGAAGAATATCTATTTGTGTTAACGAAACAAACAAAACCTATTTTTTAATATTAGCGGATTTGAGACAGGACAAACTGAAACAGTATGTATATTAAAATGTTAAAAAATTTTTTTAACAATCTTACTCACCAGAAATTATCTAAATTTCAGATTGTCATTCTTGGATAACAACCAACCATACCAACAATCCATTAGAACAATTTAACTAGTTTTTTTTGCATTTCACATGGAAATTTGTCAATCGAAAAAATTTTTTATAAAATAATTACTTTAATTTAAAACAATTAAAAAAGTCAAACATATTTAAAATGTAAAATCAAAAAAAAATTTTAAAAGAGAATTTTTTTTTTATTTTTTTTTATAAATTATCACAGTTTGTACAATGTACTCCTCAAGTACATTGTTATTGGTATGGTAGCACAGTGATCAACTGAACTAAATTTGTAAATTTTTTGTTTAAAGATAAATTTCTCGAAAATTCTAGACAAAATTAGTCCGGTCTCAATTTACATATTGGTATGTGTTTATTGTTTATGTTTTTTGATTACAATGTATTATATAAGCATCTTTTGGAAATATTGTTTATTGATTTCTATTATTATTATTATTTTATTTTTTTAATAATCGGTAAATAGGCATTATCTAGAGCTAATGATTCTATCTGCTTGTTGCAATTTTTTGATTCATTCAGTTTTATGTAAAAACCTTCACTTAATAATCTTTTTTGGTATTTATTTTCTCTGTCTAATATTTCGACTTGGTCGAAATTAAACCTGTGATCATTATTTATCGAATGTTCAGATAATCCAGTTGCCTCTTTGCCCCTTTTTATGTCATATTTGTGTTGGGCTAATCTATTATTCAACGACTGTGACGTTTGTCCATAGTATGATAATTCGCAATCTTGGCAGTTTATTTTATATACTATAATGTAATCTTGTTTTATATCTGTTTTTACTCTTTTTTTAGTGTAAATGTTTGAAATTTTATTGTTAAAAGAAAAAATTATTTTATTTTTGCTATTTTTTTCTATTATTGGTTTTAATTTCTTAGTTAAATTATTATAGGGTAAACAAATTCTATTTTTATGTTCATTTATTGTATCTACATTAGTTTTTGTTGTATTATATGCTAAATGTATAACTTTTTCTTTTATCATGTTAATTAAATTTATAGGATAGTTATTTTTAGTTAGAATGGAAACAGCTAATTTTATAGATTCTTTTCTATTTTTTATGCTACTTAAATGTACCGCTCTATGCATTAGATTATGTATCATGTTATTTTTTATGTATTGTGGATGATTCGAGTTGTAATTAATGATTCTGTCAGTGTAATTATCTTTTTTATGCCATATTGTGTTAATCACGTTATGCTTATCTTTTTTAACTAAGGTGTCAAGAAAAGCTATTTGGTTATTTTCTTCTATTTCAATGGAAAACTGTACTGTGGATGATTCGAGTTGTAATCAATGATTCTGTCAGTGTAATTATCTTTTTTATGCCATATTGTGTTAATCACGTTATGCTTATCTTTTTTAACTAAGGTGTCAAGAAAAGCTATTTGGTTATTTTCTTCTATTTCAATGGAAAACTGTAAAGTTGGATGATAATTATTAAAACTATTTTTAATATGTTCTATTAAATTTTCTGGCGCTACTGTTAAAATGTCATCTACGTATCTATAGAAAAAAGCTGGATTCCATTTTTTGACTTTTTTAATACTGGCAGCACAAAGAAAATCCATTACATACGAAGCAATGATACTGCTAAGGTTCCCACCCATTGGGCAGTTAATTTTCGAAAATAATGTTTTTAGATTTCAGGATAAATTTTATAAACAGTTATTTGGCTGCCCAATGGGTGGGAACCTTAGCAGTATCATTGCTTCGTATGTAATGGATTTTCTTTGTGCTGCCAGTATTAAAAAAGTCAAAAAATGGAATCCAGCTTTTTTCTATAGATACGTAGATGACATTTTAACAGTAGCGCCAGAAAATTTAATAGAACATATTAAAAATAGTTTTAATAATTATCATCCAACTTTACAGTTTTCCATTGAAATAGAAGAAAATAACCAAATAGCTTTTCTTGACACCTTAGTTAAAAAAGATAAGCATAACGTGATTAACACAATATGGCATAAAAAAGATAATTACACTGACAGAATCATTAATTACAACTCGAATCATCCACAATATTTAAAAATAACATGATACATAATCTAATGCATAGAGCGGTACATTTAAGTAGCATAAAAAATAGAAAAGAATCTATAAAATTAGCTGTTTCCATTCTAACTAAAAATAACTATCCTATAAATTTAATTAACATGATAAAAGAAAAAGTTATACATTTAGCATATAATACAACAAAAACTAATGTAGATACAATAAATGAACATAAAAATAGAATTTGTTTACCCTATAATAATTTAACTAAGAAATTAAAACCAATAATAGAAAAAAATAGCAAAAATAAAATAATTTTTTCTTTTAACAATAAAATTTCAAACATTTACACTAAAAAAAGAGTAAAAACAGATATAAAACAAGATTACAATATAGTATATAAAATAAACTGCCAAGATTGCGAATTATCATACTATGGACAAACGTCACAGTCGTTGAATAATAGATTAGCCCAACACAAATATGACATAAAAAGGGGCAAAGAGGCAACTGGATTATCTGAACATTCGATAAATAATGATCACAGGTTTAATTTCGACCAAGTCGAAATATTAGACAGAGAAAATAAATACCAAAAAAGATTATTAAGTGAAGGTTTTTACATAAAACTGAATGAATCAAAAAATTGCAACAAGCAGATAGAATCATTAGCTCTAGATAATGCCTATTTACCGATTATTAAAAAAATAAAATAATAATAATAATAGAAATCAATAAACAATATTTCCAAAAGATGCTTATATAATACATTGTAATCAAAAAACATAAACAATAAACACATAATAATATGTAAATTGAGACCGAACTAATTTTGTCTAGAATTTTCGAGAAATTTATCTTTAAACAAAAAATTTACAAATTTAGTTCAGTTGATCACTGTGCTACCATACCAATAACAATGTACTTGAGGAGTACATTGTACAAACTGTGATAATTTAAAAAAAAAAAAAATTCTCTTTTAAAATTTTTTTTTATTTTACATTTTAAATATGTTTGACTTTTTTAATTGTTTTAAATTAAAGTAATTATTTTATAAAAAATTTTTTCGATTGACAAATTTCCATGTGAAATGCAAAAAAAACTAGTTAAATTGTTCTAATGGATTGTTGGTATGGTTGGTTGTTATCCAAGAATGACAATCTGAAATTTAGATAATTTCTGGTGAGTAAGATTGTTAAAAAAATTTTTTAACATTTTAATATACATACTGTTTCAGTTTGTCCTGTCTCAAATCCGCTAATATTAAAAAATAGGTTTTGTTTGTTTCGTTAACACAAATAGATATTCTTCCAAACATAAAATTTCCTATATATCAACTAAATCACAAATTCTTGTTGTTTTTACAAAAATAAATAAATAATCCTCCTATCCAATATGTAGCTTATAACCTAAAAAATAATAGTATAAGTTAACGAAGAATTGTAAATATATAAAAATGATGTTATTGTTTATTATTACGTTGTAAAAATTTTTTTTTTTTTTTTGATGTTTAGCCACTGAAGATGATATTAAACATATCGAAAATATTTTGGCAATTTTAATAAAGAAAAGCTATGAAATAGAAGATATTGGTTTCATTATGTCCATCCTTCTATAAAGCTAGTCCACGCAATTTGGGAGAAGGTTGAAAAAATTCTTCGTGAAATAAATAGTATTGTTCAGTAGCAATTTTCTTAAATAATTTTTTTTTTTTTTTTTTTGTTATTAAAATAAAACTTTTCAACTCTTTAAATTCTGAATAAGGTAACCATTTTTCAATTGGAAATAGTTACTCCTATTATCAGTTATTATTATTAGAAATTATTATAGTCAACCAAACACAAACCCATTGCCAAATAATAAAAATTCCTGGTGATGGCGCCTGCCTATTTTCCTCCCTTTCCTATTTGATGTACGGTCGTGTTTTACTGGCTGCTCAAATTCGTCCTAACATTGTTAGTCATGTGTCAAATAACTGGGAAAGATTTAGACTTATTACTCAGGAGCAATCGGAATCTCCTTATATTACAAAACGTTGGTACGTCACCGAAATGTCTAGACCCCACACCTATGGTACTACTTGCGAACTTAAGGCGGCGGGGGAGATATTCCCTTATAAGTTTCAAGTGTTTCAGGGTGGCATTCTTCTTGCTACCTTTGGGGAAGCACTACAAAGAGTTAAACGAATCCGATTCACGGGAGATTTTAATACAGGATATTTTGATGTTTTAATTCCGTTGGCTGAATCCACAAACCCTGGTATATATATATATATATATATATATATATATATATATATATATATATATATATATATATATATATATATATATATAAAAGCGAAATATGTACTGTCTTTATCTATTCCCAATAGTTTCGAGAAAACGGTAGTATAGATCAAAAAATGATGAAAGAAAACTATAGGTAAATTTGACATACGAATCGAAAGAAAAATGTTAGAGTTAAGTGAAAGTTATCCCGCAGGACCGTAGGGCCCCAAAAAGGGTTTAAAGAAAACAGTGGGACGTATCATTACAAAATTTTTCGTAAATACTATTGAGATTCTGGAAAAAATAAACGTTACTTTATAATTAATACTTAAGGTCCGAAGGTCTCAAAAAGAACTAAAAATAATATTGGCTACGCGAATTTTGACTTAATTTTGCTCAAATAGTACTGAGATTCTGAGAAAAGTGAACGTGAGGTTAAAATTGCCCTCTAGGGTTCTGGAGACTCAAAAAAAACCAAAATAAACGACTGGATGGATCTTAACCTTTACTCACATATTATTAAGAAACCGAAACAAATTAGGGCGAGTTTGGAAATATTCTCCAGAGCCTTGGGAGCTCGAATCGTCTCGCAAATTAACGTACTCTTAAAGTTATCAATGTGACTATCTGAAAGTATGAAAATTAGATATGTTATTGAAATATGAATTTCAGTATATCTGATTCACTGAAAGTAAGATGAGGTCAAAATTAATCCGCAAGGCTAATCGAATAGGACTCTAATAAAACAGCTGGTCCGATCTTGACAAAATTTTATCAAACTATGTTATCGAAATATGAATAAGAGTATTTTAATGTCGCTGGGCGTGCCAAGCGATGTACTATAAGGAACTGATTTTGTATAAAATTTCAGATCATCAAATTTAAATGAACATGTGGTCGAAATTGTCCAATAGTGACACCAAGTAAATTCTAAATTAAAAAACTGACGAAATTTCGACAAAATTTCAAATACTATAGAGATCTCCGAAAAAGATGAAAGAGGGGGTTAAAATTTTCCTCAAGGCCTTGATACCCTGAAAGGCCTACCTACGTGAAGTTTTTGTGGTGCGAATATTAGCGACCTTATTAAAATATGAAGATAGTTATTATAAAGTCGTTGGACGAGCAGAGTAGTAGGTTTTGGGGGCTTCTAGACCCACCATCCCACCATCCAACTTTTTGAGCGACCTCGGATGGAGGCAAAACTACCGAGGCGGTTCTAGAAGCCTCCGGCGGTGGGTGGAGCAAAATTTTTGTTCAACCTAAGTGAACCCAGCGGAACTTGATCCAACCTAACGACATCTAGTGAATTTTTTTCCAACCTAAGTGAACCCAGCGGAACTTGATCCAACCTAACAGAACCTAAGGAAACTTGGTGTAACCTAACAAATATTTTCTAACCTAAGAATTCCCTAATAGATGGCGCAGCCACCTTCGAGCCCTGTAAATTCCCTAATAGATGACGCAGTCACCTTTGATAGCGTTGCTGGTCTGGATTCCTGTGTGTAAGTTTGAAAAATTGTCAATAGATGGTGCTGAAAATCCTTTTTGATAGTTAAAAGATGGCGTAGCTAGTACCGCGAACATTGTACCTTGATTCATAATTTTATCATATTTTTATCTGAAAAAACAGGTTTATACAGGTTTCCTCTAACTAAAAACACATTTTTTTAATTTTTATTTTTTATTAAATAAAACACATTTTTAATTTTTTTAATTTTTTTTAATTTTTCTTATTTTAATAAATTTATTTAAAAGAAATATTTTACAATAAAAATGTTTAAATGTTATTACGATAATATTTGTATATGGATATGACATTTTCCATGGCGCAAGTTGCTCTGGAATGATGGTCGCATCGAGGACTAGTGTATATCGATTTACACATATTTTGTAACAATATTTGTCAATGGATTATATTGAACCACACGATCATGTAGTAGAAGGCAAAATGCTGATGTATTCTCTGGCACCTCCTTCAACGTTTTAAATTCAATTCGAATATCCACTGGTCCACTTTTCAAAGTTTCGTTTTGATGAGAACAATCGATGAATATAATTGGCGCGATATTCTTGAATTGCGTTTTGCTTAAAAGCGGTTAATTCTTCTTACAATCATAATATGCTTGTTGAAATTTCGAATACATGTGATATGCTACTGCATATCTATCATTACTGAAATCCAAATTCAAATCCATGTACGGGTATTTTGCAGAATTTAAATAAACTTTGACGTCTGAAAGTTCACAGTGATCGAAAATACTGGAATCTTTATCTTTTTTATTTCGTCGATTCGTTTGTAGAGCGAATATAATGTAGCGTGGTTTCTCCAGCTGAGTCGATGTTTTCACCGTCCAAATGTTTTGTCTCGCTGTTGGAATCGTTGGCTGTATATGCATATCCCATGATCGAAAAGCAATTGTAATATCTCGACTATTTTCCACATATTTCAACAACTTCAGTTTTTGTTCATCTGCAACCGTAACGTGTGGAACCATCCATTGAATTTTATGTATATGGAAAGTGACGTCATCCGTTGGTGATATGACTGCATCGTGATCCGTCCGAGCTCGAGTCAGAATTAGTTGATGTTTTGCATTGATGATAACTTTCTTGTAATGGTTAAGAAATCCAAACATCCGCGCCAATGGTAGACAGAAATTGAAGTAGCCTTTTTCCGTCACTTTAGTTGTTTCACCTGGACACCATCTGGCGTTGTAGAGTAGTTTGCTTTCATTTTCGTTTAATGCCAAATAATTGATTAACGTTGTTGTCGGTCCCACATACTTGCATTGGTCGATTTCCACGTCGTTCAGTTCATATCGTAATTCTTCAAACAGGTACGCCAATGAATTGTTGGATAATTCCGCTGTAGTCGATACTGTTTTATCACTCTTCAATAATTGTCCTTCCACATACAGACAACTTTCGTGCGGCAGCAGGATCAGATCTTGGTTTTGACAGCAGATTCGTATTTCGTCGCTGTTTCCAAACGCATTTAGAAATGGCGAATAGCAGTGATACTCGATGTTTGAAATGCTCTCATCGAAATCGATTCCAGTATTGATGCTTAAAATGCTGCTCATTTTCTCCTCTTCAGCTTGAAACCCAATTGTCGAAGAAATTGTTTGTTCTCTCTTGTTAATGGTGGTCGTTGTTGCTTCTTCCTCGCCGATCCGTTCACCTTGGTGGCAAGTTGTAGACTGATCGGTCGCACCACATTTTCGTCTTTAAATACCAACATTTTCACGCCGGCTTCAAATGCAACTTTACTGTTATCGTTTCGCCTCGAAAATTCACTAAATTGCCGTCTTGATCCACAATTCGTAAAACTAGAGATGTTATCCGTCTCACGGTCACCGGCATATAAATAACTGTATTCGGTGATTCGCTTATTTTATACCCAGGCTCAACTTGAATCGAAAACGAATAAATATTATGTGCTGGAACGTTGTTCAGGTAGCTGTTCGTTGTAATGTTTGTTTCAACTTGTATCAGATTCACTTTCATGATATTCGTTGGTTTATCCGAATAGTGGTAATGACCAGCTGCAAGTTTTCGCTTACTGAAGCCAAGTAGCGAGCCAATTGTTCGTTCTTGATCGAAATGAATTGTTTCCGTACATTTTATTTCACTTTTTAGCGTATTGTTATTCGCACGAAGTATAAGTTGCAGGCTATCACCCGGTTTTCTCTTCTCTAGTATCCGATCTTCTATTTGAAACTCCAAATCTTCCAGATCATAATTGCCGACAGGTATCTCGATGCATTTCACTTCTCCATCACCGTAATGAAATAAATTATTTGTTTCGTCGATATTTGGCACTGCATTGTATGTTTCAAAATTGACCAACCCGCATACATAATCACCCGGTAAATCGATGGGTGGAAAATACTCAGCCGTCAATATAGATGAATCACCACTTAACGTTAATGTTAACGACATGGTGACTAAGATACGAATGACAGAAAATTCTTACCACGGGTATATTTAAAGTATAGATGAGAAGTGAACCAAAATTATTGAAAATAATTTGTATTCCATAAAAATTCTAGGCACAAATGTCCACAGTTGTACTGTTCATAATTTTGGTATCTGTTATAATTATATTTAATATTATTGCCATGTAAATATTGCACAACTTCTGCGGGTGGTGACAAATTTCCATAACTATCAAAATATTCGACGTTCTTGTTATCTTTGGCGTACGCTACCCAATGGCTTCCTGGTCCTGATGAATTATCCAAATTGACGACTCCACACTCCTTTCGCCTTGGATGTTTCGGTAAATCATCTCTCATGAACACGCCACGAAAATTGGATAAATATTTGTTTCCAAACTGATAAATGTCGCGATCAGTTAATGGTCGATCGGGTAGCTCGCTTAGCGGTTTTTTGATTCGATGTAAAGTCCCAAACCTCTTCTGTATGGTTTCAAATAAAGTCCAGTTCCAGATTTGGATCCAAGAGCAATTGCTTCCATCATCCTGTTATGACGTTCATTTTCATCCAATTGTTTCTTTGCTGTTTTATAAGCATTCACTGCTTTCGCAACACCGGCAGCACCTCCGGCAAGTGATCCTACAGCAGACAGGCCGGCAAAAAGTGGAACCAGGAATGGTAAAATTCCGCCAGTTTTTGGTATTGGAATGATTCTAGGTGTTGTAAATTGACTGTCCTTACACCAAATTACACCAAATGACACCAAAATTACATCAAAAAGACACCAAAGAGTCACTCCCAAAATGAGTCACTCCAAAAAAGAGTCACTCCCAAAAAGAGTCACTCCCAAAATGAGTCACTCCCAAAAAGAGTCACTCTCAAAAAGAGTCACTCCCAAAAAGAGTCACTCCCAAAATGAGTCACTCCCAAAAAGAGTCACTCCCAAAAGGAGTCACTCCCAAAATGAGTCACTCTCAAAATGAGTCACTCCCAAAAAGAGTCACTCCCAAAATGAGTCACTCCCAAAAAGAGTCACTCCCAAAATGAGTCACTCCCAAAAGAATCACTCCCAAAGAGAAATAGTTATTTCTAACGGTATTACAGATAAAATATAGAATGAATATGTAAGATTTTAGATTAAGATTTAAGCTTTTAGTTTTAACGGTACGGCGTTTAGTAAAAACAGGTAACCTAATATTGATTTTGATGCAGTTTTCATATTTGATATTAATATTGATACTGATATTAATATTTTGATTGGTCAAACCATTTTCACCCTATTTCAAATTTCACCCCCAATTTTATCGTCAAGGCCCCTCCAATAGATCCGACCCTGGATTTGAGTATGCCAATAGAAAGGTCTTTAAAAATGAAAGATTATACCAATTTAAATTTTTCTTCTAGTTGTGATAGTTTTCGAATAATTTGATAAAATTAAATTTTCACCCCAACTTCGAAGGTCGATTTCACCCATTAAATGGTTTTTATAGCAGATAAAAAAAATATGTGTATGGTATTTTTGTTTGTTCTACACACTAGTTAAGTCTCATCAAAATCGGGAATTATCACTTAAGGACCTAGCCCTCTAAGTAGGTATGGGGCCACTTGGCAACGCGGTGTAATTGCCTATATTCAATGGCCACTTGGCCAATCTGGTAGGAAAATTTGGATTCCTAGATTAAGCTAAGTTCGCTTAGGTCTCGTTAGGTTATACGAGATATAGGCAATATAGGCAATTACACCGCGTTGCCAAGTTGCCAATTACGCCGCGTTGCCATATTGCCTATATCTCGTATAACCTAACGAGACCTAAGCGAACTTAGCTTAATCTAGGAATCCAAATTTTCCTACCAGATTGGCCAAGTGGCCATTGAATATAGG
Source organism: Brachynemurus nebulosus (assembly GCA_035578155.1). Lineage (NCBI taxonomy): Eukaryota > Metazoa > Arthropoda > Insecta > Neuroptera > Myrmeleontidae > Brachynemurus > Brachynemurus nebulosus. Next base: position 63,691,695 of record JAPWDM010000001.1, read on the forward strand.
CAATTACACCGCGTTGCCAAGTGGCCCCATACCTACTTAGAGGGCTAGGTCCTTAAGTGATAATTCCCGATTTTGATGAGACTTAACTAGTGTGTAGAACAAACAAAAATACCATACACATATTTTTTTTATCTGCTATAAAAACCATTTAATGGGTGAAATCGACCTTCGAAGTTGGGGTGAAAATTTAATTTTATCAAATTATTCGAAAACTATCACAACTAGAAGAAAAATTTAAATTGGTATAATCTTTCATTTTTAAAGACCTTTCTATTGGCATACTCAAATCCAGGGTCGGATCTATTGGAGGGGCCTTGACGATAAAATTGGGGGTGAAATTTAAAATAGGGTGAAAATGGTTTGACCAATCAAAATATTAATATCAGTATCAATATTAATATCAAATATGAAAACTGCATCAAAATCAATATTAGGTTACCTGTTTTTACTAAACGCCGTACCGTTAAAACTAAAAGCTTAAATCTTAATCTAAAATCTTACATATTCATTCTATATTTTATCTGTAATACCGTTAGAAATAACTATTTCTCTTTGGGAGTGATTCTTTTGGGAGTGACTCATTTTGGGAGTGACTCTTTTTGGGAGTGACTCATTTTGGGAGTGACTCTTTTTGGGAGTGACTCATTTTGAGAGTGACTCATTTTGGGAGTGACTCCTTTTGGGAGTGACTCTTTTTGGGAGTGACTCATTTTGGGAGTGACTCTTTTTGGGAGTGACTCTTTTTGAGAGTGACTCTTTTTGGGAGTGACTCATTTTGGGAGTGACTCTTTTTGGGAGTGACTCTTTTTTGGAGTGACTCATTTTGGGAGTGACTCTTTGGTGTCTTTTTGATGTAATTTTGGTGTCATTTGGTGTAATTTGGTGTAAGGACAGTCAATTTACAACACCTAGAATCATTCCAATACCAAAAACTGGCGGAATTTTACCATTCCTGGTTCCACTTTTTGCCGGCCTGTCTGCTGTAGGATCACTTGCCGGAGGTGCTGCCGGTGTTGCGAAAGCAGTGAATGCTTATAAAACAGCAAAGAAACAATTGGATGAAAATGAACGTCATAACAGGATGATGGAAGCAATTGCTCTTGGATCCAAATCTGGAACTGGACTTTATTTGAAACCATACAGAAGAGGTTTGGGACTTTACATCGAATCAAAAAACCGCTAAGCGAGCTACCCGATCGACCATTAACTGATCGCGACATTTATCAGTTTGGAAACAAATATTTATCCAATTTTCGTGGCGTGTTCATGAGAGATGATTTACCGAAACATCCAAGGCGAAAGGAGTGTGGAGTCGTCAATTTGGATAATTCATCAGGACCAGGAAGCCATTGGGTAGCGTACGCCAAAGATAACAAGAACGTCGAATATTTTGATAGTTATGGAAATTTGTCACCACCCGCAGAAGTTGTGCAATATTTACATGGCAATAATATTAAATATAATTATAACAGATACCAAAATTATGAACAGTACAACTGTGGACATTTGTGCCTAGAATTTTTATGGAATACAAATTATTTTCAATAATTTTGGTTCACTTCTCATCTATACTTTAAATATACCCGTGGTAAGAATTTTCTGTCATTCGTATCTTAGTCACCATGTCGTTAACATTAACGTTAAGTGGTGATTCATCTATATTGACGGCTGAGTATTTTCCACCCATCGATTTACCGGGTGATTATGTATGCGGGTTGGTCAATTTTGAAACATACAATGCAGTGCCAAATATCGACGAAACAAATAATTTATTTCATTACGGTGATGGAGAAGTGAAATGCATCGAGATACCTGTCGGCAATTATGATCTGGAAGATTTGGAGTTTCAAATAGAAGATCGGATACTAGAGAAGAGAAAACCGGGTGATAGCCCGCAACTTATACTTCGTGCGAATAACAATACGCTAAAAAGTGAAATAAAATGTACGGAAACAATTCATTTCGATCAAGAACGAACAATTGGCTCGCTACTTGGCTTCAGTAAGCGAAAACTTGCAGCTGGTCATTACCACTATTCGGATAAACCAACGAATATCATGAAAGTGAATCTGATACAAGTTGAAACAAACATTACAACGAACAGCTACCTGAACAACGTTCCAGCACATAATATTTATTCGTTTTCGATTCAAGTTGAGCCTGGGTATAAAATAAGCGAATCACCGAATACAGTTATTTATATGCCGGTGACCGTGAGACGGATAACATCTCTAGTTTTACGAATTGTGGATCAAGACGGCAATTTAGTGAATTTTCGAGGCGAAACGATAACAGTAAAGTTGCATTTGAAGCCGGCGTGAAAATGTTGGTATTTAAAGACGAAAATGTGGTGCGACCGATCAGTCTACAACTTGCCACCAAGGTGAACGGATCGGCGAGGAAGAAGCAACAACGACCACCATTAACAAGAGAGAACAAACAATTTCTTCGACAATTGGGTTTCAAGCTGAAGAGGAGAAAATGAGCAGCATTTTAAGCATCAATACTGGAATCGATTTCGATGAGAGCATTTCAAACATCGAGTATCACTGCTATTCGCCATTTCTAAATGCGTTTGGAAACAGCGACGAAATACGAATCTGCTGTCAAAACCAAGATCTGATCCTGCTGCCGCACGAAAGTTGTCTGTATGTGGAAGGACAATTATTGAAGAGTGATAAAACAGTATCGACTACAGCGGAATTATCCAACAATTCATTGGCGTACCTGTTTGAAGAATTACGATATGAACTGAACGACGTGGAAATCGACCAATGCAAGTATGTGGGACCGACAACAACGTTAATCAATTATTTGGCATTAAACGAAAATGAAAGCAAACTACTCTACAACGCCAGATGGTGTCCAGGTGAAACAACTAAAGTGACGGAAAAAGGCTACTTCAATTTCTGTCTACCATTGGCGCGGATGTTTGGATTTCTTAACCATTACAAGAAAGTTATCATCAATGCAAAACATCAACTAATTCTGACTCGAGCTCGGACGGATCACGATGCAGTCATATCACCAACGGATGACGTCACTTTCCATATACATAAAATTCAATGGATGGTTCCACACGTTACGGTTGCAGATGAACAAAAACTGAAGTTGTTGAAATATGTGGAAAATAGTCGAGATATTACAATTGCTTTTCGATCATGGGATATGCATATACAGCCAACGATTCCAACAGCGAGACAAAACATTTGGACGGTGAAAACATCGACTCAGCTGGAGAAACCACGCTACATTATATTCGCTCTACAAACGAATCGACGAAATAAAAAAGATAAAGATTCCAGTATTTTCGATCACTGTGAACTTTCAGACGTCAAAGTTTATTTAAATTCTGCAAAATACCCGTACATGGATTTGAATTTGGATTTCAGTAATGATAGATATGCAGTAGCATATCACATGTATTCGAAATTTCAACAAGCATATTATGATTGTAAGAAGAATTAACCGCTTTTAAGCAAAACGCAATTCAAGAATATCGCGCCAATTATATTCATCGATTGTTCTCATCAAAACGAAACTTTGAAAAGTGGACCAGTGGATATTCGAATTGAATTTAAAACGTTGAAGGAGGTGCCAGAGAATACATCAGCATTTTGCCTTCTACTACATGATCGTGTGGTTCAATATAATCCATTGACAAATATTGTTACAAAATATGTGTAAATCGATATACACTAGTCCTCGATGCGACCATCATTCCAGAGCAACTTGCGCCATGGAAAATGTCATATCCATATACAAATATTATCGTAATAACATTTAAACATTTTTATTGTAAAATATTTCTTTTAAATAAATTTATTAAAATAAGAAAAATTAAAAAAAATTAAAAAAATTAAAAATGTGTTTTATTTAATAAAAAATAAAAATTAAAAAAATGTGTTTTTAGTTAGAGGAAACCTGTATAAACCTGTTTTTTCAGATAAAAATATGATAAAATTATGAATCAAGGTACAATGTTCGCGGTACTAGCTACGCCATCTTTTAACTATCAAAAAGGATTTTCAGCACCATCTATTGACAATTTTTCAAACTTACACACAGGAATCCAGACCAGCAACGCTATCAAAGGTGACTGCGTCATCTATTAGGGAATTTACAGGGCTCGAAGGTGGCTGCGCCATCTATTAGGGAATTCTTAGGTTAGAAAATATTTGTTAGGTTACACCAAGTTTCCTTAGGTTCTGTTAGGTTGGATCAAGTTCCGCTGGGTTCACTTAGGTTGGAAAAAAATTCACTAGATGTCGTTAGGTTGGATCAAGTTCCGCTGGGTTCACTTAGGTTGAACAAAAATTTTGCTCCACCCACCGCCGGAGGCTTCTAGAACCGCCTCGGTAGTTTTGCCTCCATCCGAGGTCGCTCAAAAAGTTGGATGGTGGGATGGTGGGTCTAGAAGCCCCCAAAACCTACTACTGAGCAGACCCCAGCGTTATAAATAATTGACTTTGCTTAGAATTTCGGAATATCTGATTTAATTTATTTTAAGAAATCTAATTCGACCTATAATTTAGAATATTTTAGCGTCGGTGAAACCACGGGCCACAGCTAGTGAATAAATATAATTTTTCTTAAAATTTTTTTGTTTTCGATATGATTATATCACAATATCCACAATATAAACACAAGTCAGTTAGTAGCCTAGTCAATAAACACTCTAGACAATTATAAATATAAAAGTTTAGATGACTATAATATTGAAATAATGGAAACATTAGGAGTGGAAGTCATCAGGAAAAAATAAAATGAAAGATTAATTTAATTTAAAAATTGCGCAACCGGTTTCGGAAGAGCTAGTGCTTCCGTCTTCAGGCGTATTCCTTTAATAAAAATAAAAACAATATATAAAAATACAGTGCATATTTATGAAATTAATAGTAAACAAATAGTTGTCAAAAAACATGCAATTACTTACATGGAAAAAAAAATTATAAAATAATATCACAAAAAGGTATTTTTTATGAAATTAAAATTTAAAATTAAAAACTTAAAAACATTGTTGTATAAAAGAAAAATTGGTGCATTCCTAGTATACGTGCACAAAAAAAATTGTGAAAATTTCTAGTTTTATATATTAAACATGACCCAAAACGAACGAAAATTAGTATTAAAATTGGCGCTCACGTTTAGTTTTCGCAAAATTTAATATTAAAAATTTTATTCATTCATATGTAAAATACACTTAAAATTGTATAAAAACATGCACACACGAAAAGTTTTAAAAATTTCTAGTTCTGTGTATTAAACATGAACCAAAACGAATGAAAATTAGTATGAAAATTGGCACTCACCTTTACTTTATAAACATCATGTATCTAATGTTCAAAATTTGATTACTAAAGTGTACGAAACACCGGGAAAGTACTTAAAATTTTGTTACATTCAAACCCAATCACTTAATTTTAATAACACTATTTAGTTTTAAAAAAAGATAATTTTAGCTTTATCAAACAAATTAATAAAAAAAATAACACAAAATATTAATTAACAACATAAAACACATAATTAATAACATAAAACAAATAAAATTTATTTCAGAAAATTTTTATTTTTGAGTATCGTAAGACATTTTTGAAAACAAAATATGACATGAAGATAGGTGCACGTATATGTGTACATATTGAGAATGGTATTTAAAGTGATAAATTTAGGAAGAAAATATTTTTTACACACACATACAATGTTTTTCAAATAAGTATTTGCTAATTATAAAATAAAAATAAACTTTACATATCACTTTTGAACGAAAATTATCCAACTCATGAACTGTCATTTAAAATTTTCAACAATTAAAAGTAACCATTTTTTTCTTAAATTCAAATATTTGACGTCATTGTGACGCAGTAGAAAACTTAACAGAAAAACGTATTTTAGGTTTGTTCCCTTACGAATAGGAAAGTGAATGTATTAAAAGAGAAAGTCGTTCATAAGTCGTTCCTGTACACCAAAATTTCCTACTTTTTCCTTCCAACTGTAAAATTTAAATTTTTAAATTTATAAATAATATTTACGAAAATTATAGTACATAAATTTAAAAGAAATTAGTGATTTAAGTATTTTAAGTTAGTTTTTAATGTGTAAAATTTAAAACTTCAAAGAGTAACGACTTTGTACAAATGTTGGTTGAGCAGTAAGGTGCCGCGATTAAATAACTGGACAAAATAACCGCGACAAAATAACACTGGACAAAATAACCGAACGACAAAATAACTACACGACAAAATAACCGCACGACAAAATAACTGTGGACAAAATAATCGAACGATAAAGTAACTGTACGACAAAATAACCGAACAACAAAATAAGCATCTTTAATTTTATTATTCTTTTGAGTTAGGATACATGTGACCGTAATATGATTAAGTGTTTTGTTTTGATTCCAATATATAAAAGATGGCTAAATTGCAACAGACCTTAGATGTTGGAATTTAGACTATTGCATTTAAAAACGAACGTTAATGGGTGAAAACTATTGTATTTAAAAAGCTAAGCTTGGGAAACATTAGTTTGAAAGATCAAATAGTGGATGATATAAAAACTAGGTAATAATGTTATATGTTAGTTAGGTTAAGGTTATAAGTTTTTTTTTCAAATTTTAGGTAGATGATATAAAAACTAGGTGGTGAGGCTAGTTAAGGTTAGGTTAGTTTAGTTAGTTTAAAGAATATACTTCGACTTTGATATAAAAACTCATAAGGATAAGGTTATAGGTGGTGAGGTTAATTAAGGTTAGGTTAGTTTAGTTAGTTTTGACAATGTACTTCGACTTTGGTATAAAAACTAATTAGGTTAAGGTTATAGGTGTGGAGGTTAGTTAAGGTTAGGTTAGTTTAGTTAGTTATGTCAATATACTTCGAATTTAATATCAAAACTAATTAGGTAAAGGTTATGGGTGGTGAGGCTAGTTAAGGTTAGGTTAGTTTAGTTAGTTTAGACAATATACTTCGAATTCGATATAAAAACTAATTAGGATAAGGTTATAGGTGGTGAGGTTAGCTAAGGTTAGGTTAGTTTAGTTAGTTTTGACAATATACTTCGACTTTGATATAAAACTAATTAGGTTAAGGTTATAGGTGGTGAGGTTAGTTAAGGTTAGGTTAGTTTAGTTAGTTTTGAAAATCTACTTCGACTTTGATATAAAAACTAATTAGGTTAAGGTTATAGGTGGTGAGGTTAGTTGAGGTTAGGTTGGTTCAGTTAGTTTTGACAATATACTTCGACTTTGGTATAAAAACTAATTAGGTTAAGGTTATAGGTGGTGAGGTTAGTTAAGGTTAGGTTAGTTTAGTTAGTTTTGACAATATACTTCGACTTTGATATAAAAACTAATTAGGTAAAGGTTATAGGTGGTGAAGTTAGTTAAGGTTAGGTTAGTTTAGTTAGTTTTGGCAATATACTTCGACTTTGGTATAAAAGCTAATTAGGCTAAGGTTATAGGTGGTGAGGTTAGTTAAGGTTAAGGTAGTTTAGTTAGTTTTGACAATATACTTTGGTATAAAAACTAATTAGGTTAAGGTTATAGGTAATGAGGTTAATTAAGGTTAGGTTAGTTTAGTTAGTTTTGAGAATATACTTCGACTTTGGTGTAAAAACTAATTAGGTTAAGGTTATAGGTGGTGAGATTAGTTACTATTTTTATAAGAAAAATTTTTTTAAAAATAGTTTGAAATTTACCGCTTGTTAATGGTTTTATAACTAAATGTCAGGATTATTAGATTTATAAAACGTTTAGTTCCCGGACCAGTAGAAAAGTGAATGTATTAGAAGAAAAAACTCGAAACTCGTTCTTGTACATCGAAATTTCAATTAGTTCACGTTCTTTTCGGTAGGCAAATATATAAATTAGAAGTGACTTCAGAATTCCTACTTTTTCCTTCCAAGTCTCAAATTTAAATTTTTAAATTTATCAATTATATTTACAAAAGTGATTGCACCTAAATTTAAAAAAATATTAATGGTTTTGAATAATTTAAGATTGTATTTGGTGTCTGAAATTTAAAATATCAGAGATTAACCTGTTTAATTCAATAAGCAGAAGGAAGCTGTTTATTTATAGCCTATTGACATTATTACATAAGCAGATTAAAAGAAAGTACGGGAACAGACCTATATATGTATTTAGTGCAGACAACTTCAGATGCTTCAGATTGTTTGATTTTTTTTTTAAACAAAAACATATAACACAATAAAACGTCCACCAAAAAAAATTTTATTTTAAATATTAATTTAACTTTAAATTAATATTTTTTATTTATTTTTATTTGTTTGGTGATATTATGGTTACGGTTTTTTAAAACTAGATAGTGTCATATCGTTAAAATTAAGTGATTGTGAGTTTTGTATTATACTTAATTGTAGTGCTGGCTTACATTTCAACTAAATCAAATTTTGAATATTAAATTTTACGAAAATTAAAGGTAAATCGCAATTTTTATACTAAATTTCATTCCTTTTGGTTCATGTTTAATACACAAAGCTAGAAATTTTTAATCCTTTTCGTGTGAATGTTTTGTGAAACGATTTTAAGTGTTTTTTTCATATGAACAAATTAAATTTTGAATATTAAATTATACGAAAACTAAACGTGAGCGCCAATTTTAATACTAATTTTCGTTCGTTTTGGGTCATGTTTAATATATAAAAATAGAAATTTTCAAAATTTTTCTTGTGCACGTATACTAGGAAATTGCCGAAAAATTATTTGTTCGATAATTACATTGTGAATTAATTTTTTTAAAAAAATATATAATTCAGTTACAGTGTTGGCAAACAAAATGACAACGTGCGAAAAAAGTTGGCGGTTTATATATGTTTCGGCAAAGTATTGGGCGCGAATTTGTTGAAGGTGTGACTGTATTGGCTGTCAAGTTCAGACGAGTCCGTGGCAAGGTTGGCGTTGGGATGTATGGAACATATCCAGCAATGTTCTAGAAAGAATCTTTTTCTAGAATGTGCTTCTGTTTGTATTACTGTGGGGTTTTCAAAATCAAAACGATGGTTGTTGTGCCATGAATGTTGTGCTAGGCCGGAGCTAGTGTCGCCACGTTGGACATTCCGACGATGCTGATCAAGTCTGTGCGATAGTTTTTGTTTGGTGTTACCCACATAGGCCGCATCACAATCCCGACAACGGATCATATAAACCACATTTTGACGGTTGCTTGTGGAGGTTGAGGGTTTTAAATTTGAATAAAAATTTTTTAGGTTTGTGGAATACTGGAAAGCTGGGTGGAGACTAAAAGGTTTCAAGATTTTTTTAATATTTTCAGAGTGCTGTCCGGTAAAAGGAAGAGAAAAATAATGTTTGTTGAGCGTGTTCTGCTTAAAGGAGTTTTCGGAACAATTATTGAAAAGTCTATGAGTCAATTTTTTGGTAATATTCAATATTAATTTTCTGGGGTAGTTATTAAGCGTTAAAATATGTTGAGCATTTTTTAGCGCACAGGGACGGTGAAGATGGTGACTCAATCTGAGGGATCTATTTATCAAATTTGAAGCTACGTTATATTTTAATTGTGAAGTGTGAACTGAGTGATAATTTAGGATACGGGAGGAAACATAAGGCTTTCTATACCACATTGAAGAAAGAAGATTTTGTTTTTTGAAAATAAGTGTATCGAGAAATGTTAGTTGATTATTGTTTTCTAATTCTATTGTAAATTTTAGGTTATGGTGAAAATTGTTAAAATTATGAAGTACATGGTCCACAAAATCAAAGGGAATGGCTGTAAAAATATCGTCAACATATTTAAAGAATACCCCTGTCGCAGCATCCTGCATAACATAGCGAATTTCCGTTTATAAAAATCCGTTTTTCTGTGATTTTTCACCCTTTTAAGTGATTTTTCCTCCTCTTTCTAATGGTGTAAATAAATGTCGAAAAAAATTTTTAACTTTAGAAAATTTTGGCAAAAAACTAATTTTTTTCACGAAAAATGGTCAAAAAAACCATGTTCTAGGCATCCGACATGGCTGGCTAACGAATTTGTCCAACGGTGTGGGACTAAATATAAATTTAATACATAAATTTTAGTGAATATTATTTTTGGTTTCTAGGGACCCCAAAACAAATTTCTATTATAGTCTCGGAAGATTTATTTCGGAGCTCTAAAAAATAGAACTTTCTTCGGAACCCTAAAAAACGGCATATAAGTAACATACAAACATATGTATACATATGTATGACGTATATGACTTATATACAATCTATCTTCCTGTACCACAAACATTCTTTCATATAATTATGCATATAGGTATACCCCTGTCGCAGCATCCTGCATAACATAGCGAATGCCCTTTTATAAAAATTAAATTTTCTCGGAAACTAGTTGACATAGAATAATAGTTTAAAGACCTTTTTTATGTAATTTTTTTTCGTCGTTTAAATGATGTAAAAAAATTTCGCAAAAATTTTTAAATAAGTGGAAATTTTGGCAAAAAACTAATTTTTTGCAAGAACAAACACCATGTTCCTGGCATCCGACGTGTCTGGCTAACGAACTCGTCCAACGGTTTGAGACTTCCAACATTTTCACCAAATTTCGTAAACCTAGGACATTTCGTTCGAGAGTTATCGTGCGGACACATATATATATATATATATATATATATATATATATATATATATATATATATATATATATATATATATATATACATATATACATATATATATATATATAAATTTTGGTGAATATTATTTTCGGTTTCTAGGGACCTCAAAACAAATTTCTGCCATGGTCCCGGGTTCAAGTCGCGTCATGACAGTGGCTGTAATAGCTGAATTCCATTCTGGAAATTCGCTAAAAAGGGGACAGTGCAGTCTAACCTGTCTAAAACGGTATCAACTAGATGATCCATGACGATATTGCAGGCTGTTACAGAAAGGGAGGCCCCCATTGGAAAACCAGATATTTGCTGGAAAAAACTAGTTTATAAACTAGTTTATAAATCGGATATAAAAAAAAAATTACAACGGAAATTCCAGGTAACGTTCACTAGAACTTCTTTAATTTGTAAGATGGTTACCATAGGAATACTTTGCTCGTTTACTCTCGAATATCAACGATCCTCCACATACACTGTCTAATGTCTCTGATTACAGTATGACGTCATCAGCATCTGAAGTGATGTTTGAATTTACACAATCTACTGATTTTTCGGGTGGCGGACAAAAGCGCACACGATCAAACTAACCCCTGCTGTGATCCCAAAATAAGTAATTTTATGATAGGACAAAAGCGCACAATTAAGGTACCTACACATAAAATAAATCTCATCCTTTTTTATGTTTTATGGTTTTTGGTCTTTTTTGATATTAAAGAACTAGATAACTAAAACATAGTTAAATAATTATATTAAAATTTACCAAGTGGGTGTTGGAAACTGGTTAAGATAGGGTGTCTCTCTTACAATTTTACTTGCACATGTCTGATTTGAGGAGGGAAAGGACAGTTACGTGAAAATTTCTTTCCCTATAACTTGTAAAAAAACACGTAAATTTTGAAGTTCAGTAATTCGCAAACGAGGCTTAAAAATTAAAATAGATTAACAAAGGAACCTTAACTTTATTTTGAAAGATCATTCCGACAATATCTCATTAAAGTAAGTGGAATTTTTGGAGTTACGAAAAATTTTTTATTCATTTTCCATTATTCCATTTAATGATTTAGACTTTAATTTTTGAAGGATGTTTTCTAATATCGAAACATATCCTTGATACAAAAATTCATCATACCTACGGACTGATAAACAGTTTGAATAAAAACTTAATCCGATCGAAAAATCTGCATGGACATGTTTTCAAAATATTGTTTATAATTTTCTTGGAAACCACAGGGCCGAAAACTATGGAGAGTTTGTTAGCAACTTCTTAACAGCTTACAAGAATATGGTATGCAATATGTCGCTAAAAATACACCTTTTACACTCACATTTGGATTTTTTTCTCACAATTTGGAGGCCATTAGCGACGGACACGGTGAGTGGTTCCATCAGGAAATATCTAGCATGAAAAAACGGTACCAAGGCAAGTGGAGTGCGAATATCTTAGCTGACTACTGTTGGACACTCAAAGGAGATGTACCTAACGCTAAATATTCCCGAAAATCCTGAATAAAATTAAAATATAAGTTATTTTTCTTCATTAGAGATAATTTTTAACCATATTTAATTTAAACAAAATTAGCTACTGTTGCAAAAAACTGAGGGTAACTGAAATTTTTTTAAAAACGCAGATTAGTTACAAATTAGTTGTAAATACAAAATAACCCATTCAATTTCATTTAACTTTTATTAAGGTCATTTTTGTCTATCAGTGTTATTATTAATTTTATGGCCGATTGCACCAACATTTTTAAGGGCCATTAAGACCTTAATCAATGATTAACTTTAACTGTAGTTAAAATCTCTGATTATCTGTTGCACCAAGGTTAATTTTTGTTAACTGATGATTAAATCGTCCGTTAAGTTAATGGATGGATATTGGGCAATTAAATACTTAATCAGCGTTTAGTCCATATTTTGATGCTAGTTTCCATAGTATTTTTATTTATTAAAATGTAAATTTAATTTTTTTTCTACTATTAAAATATACTTTTGTACAATTTCAGTTAAAATTTTCTTTTTCTGTAAAATTTTGGTATCTATTTCATTTTTCCATTTTTAAATTGAAAAATGTCTTCACAATCGTCAAATCACAGTTTCAAAATGTTTTATAATACGTAAACATAAATTATATATTTTCTAATATTTTATAAATCAAGTAGGCGCTACCTATTTCAAAATATGCAGATTTAAATTTTTTAACCATGTGATATTATCAACTTACTAGCATTTGCTTCTCTTGTGTCTCATTTCATGTCCTATAAAAACAAATCAGACATCGTTCCTAGTCAAAATTGATCGTTAACGTACATTAGTTAACCATTGGTATATTTTAAATGGTACAACAGACAAATCAGGGTTAGTTAACTTCTGATTTACTAATGACATTATAGCAGAGGAGCCCATAATGCTAAATGGGGACATTCTCGAGCGTCGTTGAGACCTAGTGATTTTCAAGATTAGATTATATGAAGAAAAAAAAGTTATATAATGTATATTCTTTCAGTGGTGGGGGGAGCGTCTACAGATGTTTGAAAATGTAAAAAAACCAGTAACACTGAAATATTCGAGCACGTCAGATATTGATAGTACATTTATCCCACGTATCTCTGATAACGGAAGTATGTTAATCTGCCGGTTTGCATGGCGAGGGTGGCCGTATGGAAGGGTAGAAAATAGAAAAAAAAATTTATTCGAGCTCGTCAGATATTTATAGGGAAATTTAAGTGACCCCAAAAGAAGCTCCGATTCAAAATTCTGACGATTCGAACGTAACGTAAGCTCGCGGCGGCTTTTTGAAAATACAAAAAAAAAAAAATAGTCATTTTGAAATACTCGAGCGCGTCAGATTTTCATATAGACGATTCAGCTTCATGCCCGAGACGTGCTGACCCATAATCTGACTATTAACAGAAGGGATTTTCTAAATCTGACAATTTGAAAAAAAAAATTTATTTATTTTAAGTGAATTTCTTTTTTGGAAATACACTTATCACAGCGGGTGCCATGAAAAGATTTTAGCCTGGGTCTATAGCAGAAATTTGATCGAAATTGCGAATTGACAGTTCAAAACCTTTCCTTGTAAGTGAACTAGCTTTTGAGAAAAATTAAGAAATTTGCTGAATTTCTTTACAATAAATGCTTTGGACCCTTTTTATCATTACAATAACAATATTTATATCTATTTCACTTTTCAAAATAAAAATAAAAAAGTCAATTAAAAAAATCAAAAAAACCGACTGCGTTTAAACTAAAACGGTAGAAACAAGATGAAATAGAGAAAAAGAAAAATGAATAAAAAGTAAAACAGTCGGAGGCATCAAACTTTTCTGTCTTGGTACAATAACCAATATAAAGGCCCGTAACCAGAGCAAAAAATATTTGTTAACCTCTCGATTTAGAGAAACAGCACCGATTTTGATGAAACTTGGCAAATAAGCTCTTTATATCCTATCCTTTAAAAGTTTAATAGCCCTGATGGGAAATTCAATTTTTTAAGGGGTGAAAACAGCCCCTTTTGCAAGAATAATGAAAAAGCATTTTTGGAAACGCTACCGATATTAAAATCGTGTATGTTTACGTTGAAGAAATATTGTTGAATGATTAAAAATATAATTTTGAAATTAGAGTGATATTCCAACCCCTAAAAACCACCCCCCCCCATTATGTTACATCGTTCCAAAAATAATAATTTTTTTGCAATTTAAAAATAAAAATGTTGCATGTATTCCCCATACCAAAAGCAGATCTATAAATCTAATCGGTGGGAGAGACATCATCGCTATCGGCCTCTTCCTCCTCCTCCTGACCAACAATGAGTGGACAATTGGTGCAGTTGAAGCCCCAGCACGCTCCACACGTAGCATTGCAAAATAACCTAATTTTTCGACACGTGTACGTAATGCCGCAACCTTTCTTACAGTTGCAAAAAATCATTCGCAACAAATCTTCTGGAGCAAGTGGATTTCTTATTTTCGTTGCTATCAAGCAACCGTTAGAATACCATCTTCAATCATGCGGGCGAATATTAGTACTTGCGCTATAATTTAACTGCGCCCTTTTTAGTGGTCGCTTAGATGAAGTTCTTGTAGCGCATCTGCTCGAGAAAAACTGCTAAATTTGTGATACTGCTCAATTGTTTTAATGTATGTGCAGCTCCACCGTACAGTACAATTGGGAAATACCAGCCGACTTCCAGAATTTGCTGCAACTTAAAAATTGCATGGAAATTCGTCATTTTTGAAGTTAGAGCAGCATAATATGAATCAAAATGCATAATGTGAATCAAAATCACGAGACAGTAAGAAACTTAAACAATTACCAGAACAACTTTCTTTGATAAAAATACTTTTTAATAACTTTTAAGCATTTAATCAATACATTGCATAAGAACATAAATTATTGCATCATAATTTTTTTTCACATGTATTTTTCAAAATTTTCATAATATTATAAAAAGGAAATAAAATGTTCCTACGTGTAAATTAAGGCTTTGTCTTATTTATAGAAACAACTTCTAAGGAAATTTCTAAGTTTTGAGCGTTTTGAGTGATTTTTCGATGAAACTTTTTTTATGCGATCCCGAGTAACCGTATAGAAAGTTTTTTGTATAATCTGGATCGAACTATACTTTTTATAGCTATTTATGATATTTTTGAATATATTTTTTTCGTGCGATTTTTTTTATGCGGTCCCCTCCACCGCACAAAAAAGGATCAACTGTATAGGTAAGCATATGAGATTACTGCGGATGGCAGTCTGGATTATCGCAAATTTGATATTAATTTTTTTTTATACTAGCGCTAATATACTAGCTTTTGTCTACGACTTCGTCCGCCTAGAGTCATTGAAGGTTTCCATATAAATTCCAAACCCTAGTTTCCATATAAATTTTCAACCCTTATTCTACCGCCTTAGAGAATAAAATTTTAAAAGTCTGCACTTGGTACTCGCTTACGTTACTAAAACACCCTTGAGCAGAATTTCACGTTTTTAGACTCAATGGTTTTCTATATAAATTTTCATCCCCTATTTTATATCTTTACGGAATAAAATTCCAAAAATCCCTTTTTAGAGCTCACCTAGGCTATATAAGGAAATTCTGTACAAAGTTTCACGTTTCTGGGCTCAGTAGGTTTTGAAAATAAACTTTGACCGCCTCTTCTTGGTGCTCGCCTACATTATATAAACAACCCCTTTGTAGAATTTCATGTTTCTAGACTCAACGGTTTTCTATATAAATTTTCATCCCCTATTTTAACGCATTAGGAAACGAAATTCTAAAAATCCACTCTTGGGGTGCTTGCTTGCGTTACTAAAGGAACCTTTGTACAAAATTTTACGTTTTTAAACCCAGCTGTTTCCTATATAAATTTTCATCCCCTATTTTACACCCTTAATAGATACATTTTTATAAAATTTCTCCCTCTTAATACTGATCTACATTACTAAAGGACCCCTGCGGTCTTGTGCAAAATTTTACCTTTCATAAATTTTCATCCCCTGCTTTATACCTTTAGAGGATGAATTTCCATAAATCTTTTCTTGGTGCTCCCCTATGTTACATAAAAAACTCGTCTGCAAAATTTCACGTTTCTAGTTTCTAGACCTAATGGTTGCTATATAAATTTTCCATCCCCTAGTTAGGGGATGAATTTTGAAATTTCATCTAGCCTATAGCATTCCCGAGATTAAGACAAATCGAGCGATACCTTTTTTTACCAAAATCCGTCAAGCCGTTTAGGCTGCAGGCTGCGCCACAGAAACAGACATAATCAGAGGATACATACATACTTCCTAAACACATTACCCTCCTTCTGATGCAGTCGGGTAATAAACTAACTTTTCAAGAATGCGTCATTACCGATTTTGAAAATTTGTTCACTGTTAAAGAGCTAAACTATTTCAGATGGATATAAGTTATGTTATCAGGTCTGTCAGTGTCAGGGGGTCCCAAAAACGCCAAAAGCAAAACTACCCAACCGATTTTGAAAATTTTTTCACCTTTTAAAAGTTAAATTAATTAAATGTATATATGCTATAGGTACTATATGAGATCCGCCAGGGTCCTGGGGGCCCAAAAGCGCTAAAAATTAACTATTTAACCGATTTAGTTGCACAGTGTTTTGTCTAATACAAGCTAGCTAGACAAAAATTTTTTTTAATAGACATAAGTTTCAAAGCCTCCTGTATTTTTGGCTGCAAACATTGCTTCGCTCAAACTGCACGTACTAAACTTTATTTACGATTTTTGTTACTTCGGCTTGTGGAAGTCGTCAAATTATATTTTTCCCATGATCTTTAAATTATTTCCTTCGAAAAGAAAAAGAACCTCGACCACGCTCGAGAATGTCGAGAGGACGTTTTTTTTCTTCAAGTTAGTAACCCTCCCACTCCCTTACGTCAAGCTAAAATCGTCAGATTATTTAAATGCACACTTTTAAGCATGTAGTTAACTCACCATACCTTAATATGACGCGCTCGATTATTTCTAACGATCAACTTTTTTTTACTATTCTGATCCGCTATCCTAAGCCGTCGGCTATATATATAGGTTTCATATTTGGTGGAGGTACTCAACAGAGTGTAAGGTATCTCCCCTTATATTAATCTGCCGAACTTCATCAGATCCCAAAATCCCCTCTTGGGCTCCCCTACTATTAAGTTCTGATTAAATTAATGTTGGTGCAATCGGCCATTAATATTTTTTTATCATGGCATTATCATGGTGGTCATGATTTTAATAATTTTCATATTACAAGTGCCAAAATTTTTGGAGTACTTTTGATATTTTTCTTATTAAAAAGTCCTATAAAACGATAAACGATAAGTGTGACTAGATGTATTTCATTAGATGTGTAAGTTTTTTATGGATTTATTTGAATATATTGCTAATAAGATCATACTATGTACATTTTTTTGTAAGAAATAAAGTATTGTTGAAATGCTCAAGAAATTATTTATTGAATTACTATTTATTTATCCTTAAAAATCACTGTAATAATCTCTGTTCAACAAATTATAAGCGTTTAAGATGAAGAAAATTATTGTACCGAAAAATTTAGCGTTCAATTAATAACACTAGTTTACAAAATAAAAAAAAATTTTGTCCTTTCAGTGAATTTTATATTTTCCTATTTAACTGCAACAATTAAGCGCAAACACATATTTTTTATTTTTATCACGTCACAGTTGAAAATTACAAACGTATTTTATTTTCGACTACCTATACTTACAAGCTTGTTTTGAATTTGTTCTTAAATTTATTCTTAAGTTGCCGATTTGTTACATAATTTTCAACGGATGGGTGTCAACATGTCCCTGAAAATTCGTTTCTTGCAATCACACCTCGATTTCTTTCCTGAAAATTTCGGAAATGTCAGTAGCGAGGATGGCGAGCATTTTCATTAGGATTTGAAAACTTTTGAGCAAAATTATGAGGGATACTGGGGCCAAACTATGTTAAGTAACTATTGCTGGTTTAATGTAAGCGACAGACACAAACAAGTACAAAAGAAAGCTACGAGTAAGGTAGTTCATTTTTAATTTTTTTTTACATTTTTGTACCATCATTTCTTGTAAATAAACAATAATAAATATTTTTGAAATTGACGTGTTGGATTTTTTTCATAACTTTTTTGAAACTCAGAGCACCTCACTCGTTAAGAAAAAACACTTTTCATTTCAAGGATAATTAAAATCGTGTAAACTAGTGTAATAGTCTGTGTGATAGTGTAATAGTAATCGTGTAGTGTAAGAAAAACTAGTCTAATAATCATATGAATACAAGGGATCAAACTAGATTGTCTATGTCTCTGTTCCACTTGTAATGAGTTTGTGACGTAAAATCTCCCCACTCTGTTGGTGAAGATACACACTGTTTGCAGTGGTATTGGTTTAATGGTTGCGTCTGTATGCGTATTTACACATACTACTACAACACACATATTACCAGAGAGAGAAATGTGTGCTGTTCAACTAACATTGTCTAACAATGTAATACAATGCACTATGCGTTCGCTGACGGACAGCGACTGACTACATGACTTAAGCTGTGACAGGCCTACAAATGACTCCAAACGAATTACACTTTTTTGATATTAGTTGGTTTCTAGTGTTCTATGTATGAATATAAAAATATGATTAAAATTTTATTTAGATCATTTTAAACAAAAATCTGATTCTAAAAATAATTAATATTAAATTAACGTTTAAACATGAATTAATTACAAATTACAATACTCATAGTAAAAAATAGCTAAGTGAAATAACCATAAAAAAAACGGCGTGAGCAGCGGGGCCCCATCACGGAAGTCGAATTTTTCCCTTCATCTTCGGTATTGAATGTCTACAAGCGAAATGTGATTGAAAGTCTACAAGCGATTTGTCATTTTGGTGGTTTCAAAACGGATGATGAGTGTCCGGTTGGTCGGGGTTTTAAAAACAGGTTTTAAGTTTTTAAGGGCTGAATCTCAGTGAATTTCAATTTTATGCCGATAGCAGTTAGCAGGGAAAAAGCCAACACAGTTCGTACGAGGGCATTCTTACCAATGCTCATCCGCCAATTGCCTTGTGTTTTATTTTTAAATATTAAAAAAGGAACTTAAATAGTAAACTGGAAGGCTTTTATGAAGATATTTTTTCTTTCCAAAAAATCCAAAATTTTTATTTTATAAATAATAAAAATCCAAAATTCCTAATTCATAAATAAACAGTGACTTTAATAACATTTTTAAATTACTTAATATGTATGTATTTCATTTGTTATAAAAGTAAGTTCACTTTTTTTTTAATTTTTTAAAATTAGTATTCGCCTACTTGTATTTAGAATAAAAATAATGCATTTAAAACACATTTAACAATAGCATTCAATTCCGATGTAAAAATGGGAAAAGTGGGGGGAATAGTAATGTGGGATCCCTAAAAGGCACTAACTGTATACTAACTCAATACATGTACAAAATTTCAGCCCTCTACGTTTACTCAGAGAGTCTCTAGGCGTGTTAGAAAAAAGGCAAAAAAATCAAAGAAATATTGGCATAAAAATCGTGGGGGTAAGGGTTAAAAGTTGGAACCTCCAAAAACCAGTGGCTGGCTATTAACTTAATCTGTACACAAAATTTCAGCACTCTAGGTTTATTTGGGGAGATTTTGACCCGAACGAAACTGTTAAAAAACAAGAAAAATTATGTTCTTTTTGGTATAAATATGGTGGGGGTAAGGGTTAAAAGTTGAGACCCCCAAAAGGCACCCCCTTGATACTAACTCAATCCGAATACAAAATTTCAGCTCTCTAGGTTTATTTGGGTGACCTGTGCGAGTGGTACAAACTTCGAAAACGTCGAAAAATCATGAAATTTTAGCTTAAAAATGAGGGGGGTGAAGGTAAAATATTAAAACTTCCAAAAAGCACAACCTAGGTACGGACTCTAGCAACACTAACACGTTGTAGCAACACTAACACACTAACTTGTTTTCTAACACGTCTAGAGACTCTCTAAGGAAACCTAGAGGGCTGAAATTTTCTGTGTGTGTATTCAGTTAGTCTCCAGCTAGTACCTTTTAGGGAGTCCACATTACTTTTCCCCCACTTCTCCCATTTTTACATCGGAATTGAATGCTATTGTTAAATGTGTTTTAAATGCATTATTAGTCGAATTTTCTCCGAAAAATTAGACTTATACAGTCTATACGATAAGAGCTGCGAGAGGCGAGAGTAGGGGCGCTATCCGTTTTCGGACCCGTAGAACACGAATATGTAGAAAAAAATGTCTGATATATATATATATATATATATATATATATATATATATATATATATATATATATATATTCCCGCCACCTTTTAATTTGTGTAGGGCCCCCCTATGGAAGTTAAGAGATGAAATTTGGTAAATGGGGCTCATTTTCGAGGCACCTCATACTATCAAAGTGGGGTCAAATTTTGGGCAAATTTTTTTTCTGACCCGACTTTTAAGGGGGTGGTGGGGGGCGGAAAAGCAATAAAACTTTTCCAAACCGGTTTTAAATAATGTTTCGGTCAATTATCTACAACATATCCAAAATTCAGCTTCCTAGGATGATTTGGTGGGAGTAGAGGGGGGAAAAACGATTTTCGCTGGATCTAACAGGACGCCAGCCCCCCAGAATTAACGTAGAGGGTTGAAATTTGGTGTGTTGATAAAGTTCGTACCTAGGTTGTGCTTTTTGGAGGTTTTAATATTTTACCCCCACCCCCCTCAGTTTTAAGCTACAATTTCATGCATTTTCGACGTTTTCGAAGTTTGTACCACTCGCACAGGTCACCCAAATAAACCTAAAGGGCCGAAATTTTGTATTCGGATTGAGTTAGTATCAAGGGGGTGCCTTTTTGGGGGTCTCGACTTTTAACCCCTAACCCCACCATTTTTATACCCAAAAGAACATGATTTTTCTTGTTTTTTAACAGTTTCGTTCGGGTCAAAATCTCCCCAAATAAACATAGAGGGCTGAAATTTTGTGTACAAGTTAAGTTAATAGCCAGCCACTGCTTTTTGGAGGTTTCAACTCTTAACCCTTACCCCCACGATTTTTACGCCAATATTTCCTTAATTTTTTTGCTTGTTTTCTAACACATCTAGAGACTCTCTAAGGAAACCTCGAGGGCTGAAATTTTGTACGTGTATTCAGTTAGTATCCAGCTAGTACCTTTTAGGGAGTCCACATTACTGTTCCCCCCACTTCTCCCATTTTTACATCGGAATTGAATGCTATTGTTAAATGTGTTTTAAATGCATTACTTTTATTCTAAATACAAGTAGGCGAATAGTAATTTTAAAAAATTTAAAAAAAAGTGAATACAATTTTTTAACAAATGAAATACATACATATTAAGTAATTTGAAAATGTTATTAAAGTCACTGTTTATTTATTTATTTAATTATTATTTAGGAATTTTGGATTTTAATTTATAAAATAGAAATTTTGCATTTTTTTGGAAAGAAAAAATATCTTCATAAAAGCCTTCCAGTTTACTATTTAAGTTCCTTTTTTAATATTTAAAAGTAAAACACAAAGGCAATTGGCGGATAAGCATGGATAGAAATGCCCTCGTACGAATTGTGTTGGCTTTTTCCCTGTTAACTTCTATCGGCACAAAATTGAAATTTACTGAGATTCAGCCCTTACAAAACTTAAAATCTTTTTTTAAAGCCCCGATCAACCGGACACTCATTATCAGTTTTGAAACCACCAAAATTACAAATCGCTTGTGGACTTTCAATTATATTTCGCTTGTAGACACTCAATACCGAAGAAATAATTTTTTATTTTTTATTTTTTTTATTTTTTATTTATTTATTTATTTATTTATTTATTTTTTTTTTTTTGAAAGAAAAAATATCTTTATAAAGGCCTTCCAGTTTACTATTTAAGGTCCTTTTTTAATATTTAAAACTAAAACATAAAGGCAATTAGCGGATAAACATGGGCAGGAATGCCCTCGTACGAATTGTGTTTTTTTCTGCTACCTGTTTTCGGCACAAAATTGAAATTTACTGAGATACAGCCCTTAAATACTTAAAACCTTTTTTTAAAACCTCGATCAGCCGAACACTCATCACCAGTTTTGAAACCAACAAAATGACAATTCGGTTGTAGACTTTCAATCACATTTCGCTTGTAAACATTCAATACCGAAGATGAAGGGGAAAATTCGACTACCGTGATGGGGCCCCGCTGCTCACGGCGTTTTTTTTTTTATTCTAAATACAAGTAGGCGAATAGTAATTTTAAAAAATTTAAAAAAAAAAACGCCGTGAGCAGCGGAGCCCCATCACGGAAGTCGAATTTTTCCTTTCATCTTCGGTATTGAGTGTCTACAAGCGAAATATAATTGAAAGTCCACAAGCGATTTGTAATTTTGGTGGTTTCAAAACTGATGATGAGTGTCCGGTTGATCGGGGCTTTAAAAAAAGGTTTTAAGTTTTTAAGGGCTGAATCTCAGTAAATTTCAATTTTGTGCCGATAGCAGTTAACAGGGACAAAGCCAACACAATTCGTACGAGGGCATTTCTATCCATGCTTATCCGCCAATTGCCTTTGTGTTTTATTTTTAAATATTAAAAAAGGAACTTAAATAGTAAACTGGAAGGCTTTTATGAAGATATTTTTTCTTTCCAAAAAAATCCAAAATTTCTATTTTATAAATAATAAAAATCCAAAATTCCTAATTTAAAATAAACAGTGACTTTAATAACATTTTCAAATTACTTAATATGTATGTATTTCATTTGCTAAAAAATTGTATTCACTTTTTTTAAAATTTTTTAAAATTACTATTCGCCTACTTGTATTTAGAATAGAGAATAGAGCCCACTCACTTTGTTGCCCATTTACCAAATTTGAGCTCTTAACTTCCATAGGGGGGCCCTACACATATTAAAAGGTAGCGGGAAAATATATATATATATATATATATATATATATATCAGACATTTTTTTCTACATATTCGTGTTCTACGGGTCCGAAAACGGATAGCGCCCCTACTCTCGCCTCTCGCCGTTCTTGTCGTATAGACTGTATAAGTCTAATTTTTGCAAGGAAAAATTCGACTAAAAATGCATTTTGGCAATTTGAATAGAAAATAAGTTCCTCGGATTATAAGAAAACAAGAACATAAGCACATTCAGGCATTCTAATAAAATCTGTATAAGTTCTTTGAAATTTAAGAATTATAAGAATTTAAAAGTTTAACTGTCGCTTATAGATGTACAGGCAATTAGCAGTCTCACTTATAGAGGTTCGTGAGCGAAAAACGACTCTCACTTATACAGGTTTTTGTTTCTCACTCATAGAGGTTTTAGAGTGGTAAAGTTACGGGACCTGGTAATTACTCTCACTTAGAGACTTTTCTCGCTTACGCAGTTCTCCCTTATCCAGGTTTGACTGTAGATGATTGAATTGACCTATAAATTTTATCTATAATTTAATCTAATATCGTTTGACATCTAGGTTGTGTAGACACTCGGTAGATGGCGCTGTGTTTCGATTTCTAGATTATACATTCTATTCCACGTCATATTTGTTTATGTTCACGATGTCAATGATTTTTATAATTATACTGTGTATTGTGTTATAATTGTGTCGTGTATCGTTTGAAATGATAAGAAAAAACTAATTCAATCAATTATAACTACTGAGCCACAGCAACGCGTGGCCGAGTCAGCTAGTTATAAATAAAATTCTTGTAGCCTGGAGTCATTTTCGCCATTATCTGGAATAACATTAGGTCATGTTATATGAAATGTCGTTTTCCGACAACTTCCACTTTCCTTCTCCCCAAGTGCATAAGTATTATATATCTGCATGTAGGGTTCTAAGAGCTCCATAAGACAGTGCATGCAGTGATATATATTTAAATTTTTCAATGGGAATGAGTTTGGTTGAAAAGGGGTTTACTCAAAATAAACTGAAGTGTTTAACTTACAAAAAAAATTTGTCTTTATTCAGTAATGAAGTTTGAAACTATTTTACACTTTTCTCAACAAACCTGTTACGGCACGGCATACAAATATTATTATATTATAGAAGGCATTGTAATTAGCAGCTTACAGTCGCCATTAGATACATTTTGTGACGTCATTTTGGCCGAGATAAATAATTTAACTTATGTCAAAATTGTTTAAATATTGTGAATTTAAATTATTTAAGTATTTTGAATTGTAAAATTTTATAAAATATTTAAAATAGTTAAATTTACGGTAAATATATGAAATAATTATAGTGGAAAAAAAATCTAAAAATAATAAAAAATTTAAATTTTTTGCGTTTCAGTCTGATGGGATTATTTGTGCAAAATGGGTAAAAGCATGTGGGTAAAACGTCATTTTTAATTTAGAGACAACAAAAATTTGCTCTAATCGATTTGAAGAACCAAACTACACTAGTTTAAAAGAAAAATTATGAAATACTCCAGTAGAAAAACGACATTTAATTAAAGGTGCTTTACCGTCTAAAAATCTTCCCAAGCTTAATACAATTACTGAAAGAGAAAATAGAAAACAGAAAAAATAGCATAAAAGACAACTGACAAGTGTCGGAAATTATGAAAATTTATAAATGGTTTGGTTTTAAAATTATGCGTTTTTAATATTAAATTCAATAAAAAGTAATAATTACAAGCATAAAACAAAGGAAACGAAAACGCAGCATAATATTAAAAACGATGAAGTTAAATTTAAGGAGATTGGTGTGCAAAAAGAGTAAATATTCTTAAGATTATTTTGCATTTTACTTACTAATTTCATTTTTAGATTAATAAATAAAAATGGTATATAGACCGATAAAAAATTTATAAATAATCTTGTTGATAATTTATCCATCAATCATAACATATTGATTTACCACTGAAGGTAAAGAATTTGTACCTACTTCAAAATACGCTTGTACAATCGTATTAAAATACTAGATCATAAAGTTTCCAAACATAAACACTAATCTGTGCATAAACATATTAAGAAAGAAAACTGAACAAAACTATTTTGTAAATATTTATTAATAAATGCAATAAGTCATACAAATATCGGAGGGGTGGTTTTATTTAACATTAAATTTCAGGTTAATTAATAAATTCCAATGCGCAAATAAAATAAAATGAAATAAATCAACATTTTTGATTCCTTTTTTGGTAGTTTTTGAGTATACATTCATATATCTCATTCAGTAGATCGGTCCGGATGACGTCACATTCATCTATCAAAAAATTAAATAGATTGCCTTGGTATCCATAATATAATGTGTGTATGCCGTATGTTACGGTACGTTAGCAGGCCCGACGAGAGGGGGGACAGCCGGGGTTGTAGCCCCAAGGCCCGGTGTCCCAAAGGGGGCCCGAGCCGGCCAAATTGGTTTTATTTTTTACCTAATTTTAACTCATATAAATGAATTTTTAGCCAGTAAATATCGTGACGTTAAAAGTACAAAACCTTGTACTTAAGTCGATTTTTTTTCATACATACATACATACGCCTAATTCTGTTTTCACCTGATAGATTGGTTTCCAAAAAAAATATTTATGGAAAAAATTGTTGATTAAATAAAAATTTCATTAGTCTTACCATTTTTATAGTTATGCTTGCACATTTATTCCACAAACACTGGAAATTTAGTAATTTAGTAGATAAGTTTCGCTTGAAAAAAACAAAACAAAAAATAACTTGAAAACACTAAATAGAAAAATAATTGATTTGAAAAACACAAAAAACAAAAGAACTCATTAAAAGCCCAATTTTTTATATGACTGCAATTATGTATGTTGCATTATTTTATAAAAGCAGCCAAAAAGTATTTTTGATTTCTAATTAACAAAACATAAAACTATTAATTACAAGTTATTACATTTCAGTAAAATTTATATAAAAAAAGTCGTCTTAAAAGGAGTTTCTCATTTATAAAATTGTAAAAACCACTATGTAACAAAAGCACATTTAAATAAAAGTTCCATCAGTTAACTTTTTCAATTGATTATGAAATCAAAACGTTCATGTTAGAAGTTCTATGAATTATTAAGCACTGAAAAGAATGTCATCCCTGATTTTCAGTTATTTAAAACAAAATCAAAATAACACGTGCTTTTTTTGTTTTGAAATCGAATTATTGAGTTCCAAGAAATATAACAAAATTTTGTTTTTATTTTTGGGTAGTTAGTATAAAATTGAATTAAATCTTGTAAAAAGAGAACAAATTTTTCTTTTTTAATCGTGTTAAATCAAATTTATCTAAGAAAAGCTCATTTAAAAACAAAATTAAGTGGATTTAAATTAAAAGCAATAGATATTATTTCAAAATAAAGTAAAAAATAACATCTTAAATTCCTTATTATTATTTATATTTTTAGAATTATTACAATGCCACCAAGTATTCTATATAAATTTAGTTCTGTAAGTTTAAATGATCGTATAGGTTCATAAAACTGAAAAACCTACTAATGGTGCATTGAACGAAGCATCTTTTTATTACAAGCTATTAAATATAGGAAAATTATTTTGATGACTTTTTGAAAAAAGAAATTTATTTTAGTTCTTACCTTTTTTCTTCATTTAATAAAAAGATAAGATAAAAAATAATATATATCCTGTGCTAGCGCCGCAAATAAAGATATTATCAACGCCTGTATATTTTTCGTCTTTGTTAATATTTCTAAGAATATAAATTCATAACAATGAATTTAAAAAAATACTCTTATCACAGCAGCCTGTGCATTGCGAATTTCCGATTACAAAAATTATTTTTTCTCGGAAACCAATTTACATAGAATAATAAATCAAAACCTTCCTTATGTGATTTTTGCCCCTCTGTTCGATGGTACAAAATACATTTATATCGATAGAAAGGGAAAAAATAAAGCCATTTAATTATGTCAAAACCTACTTTACATTCTATCAGAGTATCAGAACACAAAATTTCGGGGTTATAACAAAAATGAGTAAAGTTATAGAAAAACTCAAAGAAAATATTTTTCCCGATCATTTCATAGTAAATTATTGTCTGACATTAGAACTAATATTTAATTAAATATTTATTGCGTAATTTATTCATTAAATATTGAAAATATTTAAAGTTTTAATTACTTTGTCAATTTCACGAAAAATACTATTCTTTTTACTTAACGCGTTTTCAGCCCTTTCGGCCATCGTCAGAGAAGGGCTGAAAACGCGTTAAGTAAAAAGAATAGTATTTTTCGTGAAATTGACAAAGTAATTAAAACTTTAAATATTTTCAATATTTAAAATGAAATTTCACAAAGTATCTCTCTCAACAGTGAATTATTTAATTTATTCATTTCTCAACCTAAATTTAAACAACATTACAAAATATTTTTTTTCAATTTTCGAGATTATTTTTCAATATAGACATACCATTGTATACATCAATAGAAAGAGGAGAAAAAATTTCATTAACTATGCCAAAATCTATTCCATGTTTCGTAAGAAAAACAAGGAGTCATACCTCGAAAATGGATAGTTAATGAAAAATTCTAAGAAAATATTCAAATTCTAGGTAAAAAGCTGGTATTAGAATTTGCAGATGAAAATAACTTAATTCAGTAAGAAGTTATGGGAAAAAAAAGAAATTTGAAATTATGACGATTGCTCCTAGACTATTGGGATAGTTAGTTGGGAGAGATAGCGTTTGAGACATTCACTCTAACCAAAATTAAACTCATTACATCACTCTACCGGAAAGGACAGAATAACCTCTGCTGCGTCAGCTAGTATCTTTTATTTATTTTTGTTACATAGATTTTATACCCCTGTCGCAGAATCCTGTATAACATAGCGAATTTCCATTTACAAAAGTACGTTTTTCTCGGAAACTAGTTGATATAGAGTAATTGTAAATAAAAAAACCCTTCTTTATGTGATTTTTCCGCCTCATTCCGCCAAATTTTTTTCGTGAAATGAAATTTCTCGTGAAAAAAATTTGGCGGAATGAGGAGGAAAAATCACATAAAGAAGGTTTTTTTATTTACAATTACTCTATATCAACTAGTTTCCGAGAAAAACGTACTTTTGTAAATGGAAATTCGCTATGTTATGCAGGATGCTGGGACAGGGGTATTTTAAATAAATATTGAAGCATCAACACAAAAAGTATTTGGCTCCATTTTTACAGATATCTCCATAAAATAATAAATTGACTTTTTTTTCTTATTTTCTCAAAAACTAACTAACCTAGAATAATAGTTCAAAAACCTTTTTGATGTGATTTTTTTCCGTCTTTGCAATAGTGTAAGAAAATGCGGCAAAAACTTTTAAATTATAGAAAATTTTGGCAAAAAACTAATTTTTTGCAAGAACAAATTTCTCACCAAATTTCGTAAACCTAGAAAGTTTTGCTAGAGAGTTATCGTGGTGGTACATAAATACATACATACATACATACATACATATATATATATATATATATATATATATATATATATATATATATATATATATATATATATATATATATATACATATATATATGTGGAATTTGAAATTATGGCATCTAGTTAAAACATATAAAGTGTACTTTCACCACGTCGCTATTACGCGTCGAGTAGGTATTATTACTTTTTTATTTGGAATTTTCCCACAGAAATACAATATTTTCCACGGCCACAAAATAGACTATAACATTCCTTTAACAACATGCCAAGTTCAAATGAAATCAATAATTCTTTTTTATACTGTTTTAAATATATATTTTCCCACGGGAATAAGACTTTCCACGGGAGTTAGATACTTTCCCGGGATAGAAAGTTGTCTGTGTCCTTTCTCATCGTCTCTAAACAATATGCAAAGCTTGAAATCAAACACGCTTTTTTTTAATAGTCAGTTGTTATTTCATTGTTTCGTTTTAAATACATTTTCCCTCGGGAATGAGATATTTTATCGGGATAAAAAATAACATATGTTTATCGCTGTATATCGTCATATTTGTCTATCATCATTTTTTGTTTCATTTAAAATATATTTTTCCACAGGAATGAAATTTCCCACGGGTAATTTTCCGGGGTATAAAGTAGTTTGAGTCCTTTCTCATCAGTTCTGAGAGTGGCTGTAATCACGCGTCATGACAGTGGCTGTAATAGCTGAATTCCATTCTGGAAATTCGCTAATAATAAATTCAGTTTATATAAATTATAGAACAATAAGGTTCAGTAAGGTTAGAAAAAATTTTGTTGGGTTCGGTTAGGTTAGAAAAAATTTCCTTAGGTTCGGTTAGGTTTGAGACCAAATTTCCTTAGGTTCGGTTAGGTTAGATCAAGTTCCGTTAGGTTCAGTTAGATTAGAAAAAATTTTCGATCACATTACTCCACCCACCGCCGGAGATTTCTAGAACCGCCCCGGTAGTGGATGGTGGGTCCAGAACATATTTTCTTATTTTCTCAAAAACTAGCTAACCTAGAATAATAGTTCAAAAACCTTTTTTATGTGATTTTTTTCCGTCTTTGCAATGGTGTAAAAAAATGTGGCAAAAACTTTTAAATTATAGCAAATTTTGGCAAAAAACTAATTTTTTGCAAGAACAAAAACCATGTTCCTGGCATCCGACGTGTCTGGCTGAAGAACTCATCCAAGATTTTTGGACTTCCAACGTTCTCACCAAATTTCGTACACCTAGGACATTTCGTTCGAGTGTTATCGTGCTGATACATAAATACATACATATATACATACATATATATATATATATATATATATATATATATATATATATATATATATATAAATTTTAGTGAATGTTATTTTTGGGTTCTAGGGACCTCAAAACAAATTTCTGCCATAGTGCCGGGCTAAGTCGCGTCATGAGACCTACTGTAATAGCTGAATTTCCAGAATGGAAATTCGCTAAAAGGACAAAGCTGGATGTCAATAGTAAATTTAATATTTGACGGGGGGCCCGGGATAGTTTGTCCCTGAGGCCCTTGATTTCTCTCCACGGCCCTGTACGTTAGTAATAGTTGAAACGTCTCACATAAAATTTTGGAATTAGTATTGCTTTCTTTTAAATACAAATGGAACAATTCATAAAGTTATTCCAGAATAGTTGAATATTTTATAAACATAAAAAAAATAAATAAAATGAAAATACAATTATGAATAATTGAAATTTTACTTACATTAGCAGAATTCAGTAACTGCAGAACGTTTTTCCTTTCGAATGTTGGAAAACTGGCACTTTAATTTACACAAATTACAGAAAATGCACTGCTCAACCATAAATTATATTAATTTTAACATAAAACAATGCACCCCTTTTGAATAGTAATTATTATTATGCAACAATACTGACGGACAGACTAAGACTTTGAACTTTGCTCTGGGGCGGATGGAACTAAACTGTCTTTTTTGAACGAATAACTCTAAACTTATTCTATGCCTTTGGCACGTCTACGTAACATTTTTTTAACGCTTAAGACAATTAATTCAAGGCTATTTTGTTCATCGAATTAATCGTATAATATCATATCATTACCATACTTAAATGGCTACACGGTTAATATAAACTTAATTTAGGGTTTCAATCAGCGAGTAATCCAGGCTAACATTTCCGTTGTTGATTTTATATTTCATTTCTTGTTTTTAAAGACATTTTGTTTCCAAGAAGGGGTTTCAGTTTTTGCGTCTTAAAATTAATTACACATCTGCAAATGTCCCGATTAAAGAAATACAGGGTGTTTATTAGAGCAGCTCTCCAAAACACGGTGTTTAGAAGAAGATATTTACAAAAGTTTCTAAATGACCTATAAAAACACACGAAATGCGACCTTGGACCAAAATGAGACATAGATTTTTGAAACCTACGCCTTTGAGATAGTAAATATATGTCTAAAAATATTTCGCAAAATTGGGCCAAGTAAGGCTAATTTAAGGATTTAAATGCAAAGGCCTCTATTAACACTCAGTGTTGTAGCCGCCTTAGTGGGCTTGTTTAGCCATAAAATATGGCGACGCCTTTCTCTCACCCTTAGAAAAAGCAAGCGTGTGCGATTAGGGCTCATTACCAGTGTTTTCATCAGTGTGGAAATGTCTCACAAAATATCATAAATCAAAAAACATGACCGCCGTCACAAAAAGACGAACTGAAAATTTAAAAACAAGTTATCCTTGAATTCTTATCGCAGTTGCTGAACAGTTTTGTTGAAAGCATATGCTTCTGAAGGTTCCTTACCTCCAACTTATCTTTACACTGATATGATGAGAACCCTTTCAAAAACCCCTAAACGAGTGTACTAATGTGTTTTTAGTTGAACTGTTACTGATATAGTCATTTATACAGCAAGTTACTCAACATTTGTGTTGACTGTGATATCCCGGTCAAAATCGACCCCCTGTTAGGTGATAGATGGCAGCAACTACATGTGAGCCGATTTAAATGTGTGTTGTATCATTAGCAGGGCCGGATTAACTATGAGTCCGCCCCTAGGCACCTTGAAAAATGCCGCCCCTACCCCTAAAAAAAGGAAACGAGCAAAAAAAAAAAAAAAAACGGCAATTACTAATTTTTCCGCCCTATTTTAGAAATTTACCGCCCCTAAAAATCTCCCGCTCCTAGGCCATGGCCTATTGGCTAAGCTGGCCCTGATCATTAGAATCCTTACGTTACTCTAAGTAATATAGGCCAGGTACTGTCGTGGAAAAACCAATGGGGTAGACAGACAAGCATTGCCACTAAAAAGCATGGAAAAGCGTCTGAAACAATTTAAATGGGGGTGATATTATTAAAATTCTTACTTTACTCTGACTAACATAGGCTAGGTGACATAATATAGCTTCGAATTAGTAAAAAAATATCAAAAAATATCTGGTAATATTGAGGTAAACTAGCTTTGTGTTTTCGAGTTGTACCAGGGCAAGTGCTCTGTAAATGCAAGGAGCTCTAGACAGGCGGCTTTATAGTCGTTTTAATGGGTTTATCCAGCCATAGGAAATCACAAAGCTTTCCTGTCATTTTAAATAAAAGCACGTGTGATGTGCATGATAAAATCTCATAACCAATATTTCCGGCTGGAAAGGTCTTGCAAAACATCAAAAATTTAAAAAAAAAAAAAAACGCTCACTAGGTCCTCGCCCTACCTCCTGGACAATGGCATGGCTCATTAAGTATGGATAAGTTGAGAGTAAGGTACCTTCAGAACCTTCGTTCTTAACGAAACTGTTCCTCAACTGCGATAAAAATTCAAGGATAACTTGTTTTTAACTTTTCAGTTTACTTTTTTGTGACGGAGGTCATGTTTTTTGATTTATGATATTTTGTGAGACATTTCCACACTGACGAAAACACTGGTAATGAGCCTTAATCGCAGACGCTTGCTTTTTTTAAGGGTGAGAGGAAGGCGTCGCCATATTTTATGGCTAAACAAGTCACTAAGGCGGCTGGAACACCTAGTGTCACTACAGCCCCTTGTATTTAAACCCTTAAATTAGCCTTACTTGGCCCAATTTTGCTAAGCATTTTTAGGCATATATTTACTAATTCAAAGACGTAGATTTCAAAAATCTATGTCTTATTTTGGTCCAAGGTTGCGTTTTGTGTGTTTTTATAGGTCATTTAGAAATTTTTGCAAATATCTTCTTCTAAACACCGTGTTTTGGAAAGCCGCATGCACTGTCTTATGGAGCTCTTAGAACCCTACATGCATTTATATAATACTTATGCGCTTGGGGGGAAGGAAAGTGGAAAATCGGGAAAAGTCCAAAATTGAACATTTTGGTACAACTCAAAAACGCAAAGCTACCTTGATCTGATATTGCAACTATGAAATACACGTGCAAGGGCGAACGCTGTCATGGCACTCCCGACCCAGCTTGGACCTTAGACAGATTCACCTATCTTATCCGGAGGGGTCCTTTTTGTACTATATTTAAAGGCAGTAAGCTATTATTAATTTCGTAAAAACACAACTAATTGATTTTTTATAATAAGGGACGTACTAACAAGGAAAAGTTCTCAACTGTCAATTCGCAATTATGATGAAACTTCGTATACGCGTAGTACAAACAAAAATAACGGATCCGTATTTTTTTATCTGCCACCGTCACCATTTAAGTGACGAAATCACCCCTCAAAGTTAAGGTAAAATTTCAATTTTGCTGCAATACATTGCATAAAAACATAAGTTATTGCAATTTTTTTACAAATGTATTTTTCAAAATTTTCATAATAATTATAAAATTAAAATAAAATGTTTCTACGTGTAAATTAATGCTTTATCTTGTTTATAGAAGCAACTTCTAAGGAAATTTCTAAGTTTTGAGCGTTTCGAATTATGTTTTTTCGATGAAACTTTTTTTATGCAGTCCCGATCCACCGCAAAAAAAGTTTATTTTACAATCTGGATCGAACTATACTTTTTATAGCTATTTATGATATTTTTGAATGCATTTTTTTTTGTTTTTTTTTTTTATGCGGTCCCTATCCACCGTACAAAAACTGTACGTCAATCAACTGTACACTCAACCAAAAAAAAGCTTTTTCCTGCTTTTTTATTTTATTTTTACCTACGTATATTTTATCACTCTTACTTACATGTAATTTTTAAATATTTCGCTGATATTTTATCTACATTGGAAATTTTTAATACAACCTTCTCTTTTCCATGTGTAAACCTTTGAACCCACAAATATTTACCTGGATTGTGAGAGACGAGAAAATATAAGCTTTCCGTGATGTCAATTTCAAATTAATAGTTATATTTCGCCTTTTTTTGGATATCAATTCTAGTCCAATCAATCTACACAAGTCATTGCAAAAATTGTTAACAGGATAAAATTTTCAAAATTTCACAACAACAAAAAAAATTACTTCTTTAGCTAAGGAGAGGCTATATTTTTACCAAATAAGAAATTTGTAAGTTGCGTTAAAAAAAAAGTAATTAACAAATTTAAGAAACGTGATTTTTAACGGTTTTTTCCATTTTTCTCTATGGCCTATTCACCAACCTGTAACTTATTATACATCATTCAATAGATAATTTTAATACCTACAACGTTCTAATTTAACTATTTTCGATTCGACTTCAAGTTTCTTTTCTATCAGCGAAAATCCTTTTTTTTACTTTTACGAATTTTTTAGGCTAAGTTCGCCATGAAAATTTTAGGGAACTAAAACGCTATCTTCCTTAGATTTTTTTCTACACGACCATATTTTTTTTATCCTGTTAACAATTTTTGCAAAATTAACATTGTGCTTTCATAGATTGATTGGACTATTCCTGTTTGTAATAATTCCTTATAATTCCTGATATATAATAATTTATAATTCCTGATATCTAAGTGATAAAAATATTATGATGAAAAATTCTTATTTTACTTTTCAAGTCTAATAATAATGGTTACATCAGGGCCGTAACTAGGTCTTTAGGGGCCCTGGGGCAGAAAGTACATTGGGGGCCCCTACGCCGCCCTGAAAAAAAACAAATAATTTCGCCAAAACAAAAAGCGGCGACCTTTTTTTTTGCTTGTCAATCGTTTCCTCGTTTGCTGCCCTAATTTTACAGAATAATTACAAATTTCGAATTTCTTGTATTCTCTTGGGGGTCCAGTGGCAATGCCCCCCCTGCCCCAGCCTAGGTACGGCCCTGAGTTACATCCAAAATTTTCAGTACACCTCCCATTAATACTTTAATTGTTAAAATAAAAATTTTTTGTTAATATTTAACAGTAATGTTTTATTAGGTATTAATTTTAAAAAAAATGTTATGAAAATTCTAACAACAATTTATGTTTACTATTATTATCAAATATATTAATATACATAGCATATAATGACAACTATAAACTAAGGTAGCGTGGTCTAGAGGTTAACAGCTGTGATGATTTAAAAGATGACGTAAAATTCTTTACCTTCAGTGATCGAATCCCGCAAGTGTCAACATTTACAATAATAAAAATGGTTCACGTATGTCCATGCATAATCGGTTCATCCATAATTTTACCTGAATATGTATAACCTCATGCTTCATCATTCATAAGCATGCATGATTAGGACTGGCCATTTTTCCATATATGATTATGCATGGACCGATTATATATAATTATTAATTATATATGATTCGCCAAAATCATTTTTTATCGGGTATTCTATTGTTTTCTTATCTTTTTATTATTATTTATTAATAAATACCTTATTTTAAATAAATAAGCATTAAATACTGATTTAATTGTGTTAATTTGTGAAAAACTTTTACACGTTAAAAATTAAAGACTCATTGTATGACTTTTAACTGTTATTATGTCTAACAAGGAGATGCACCCAAAGTGAAATTCGCAATTTTGATGAAACTTCGCTAGTGTATAGAATAGGAAAAAATAAGGGACCCGTAATTTTTTTACCGGCCATCTTCCATGTTTACGGGGTGAAACCAGCCCCTAAATTTGGGGGTTCAAATCGTATTTCTTAAGATATCTCAAAAACTCTAAGAGACAGAGGAAAACTTTAAATTGACGAAATGTTACTCTTTGAAAGACCTATTCACCTGTATAGGTTAAACCATGGTCGGGTTCATAAAGGGGGCGGGAGGGGTGAAAATGGGGGTAAATTTTCTTGTACAGCCTGAGTGGTTCAATGTCTCAAATTTTTGACTTCATAAATAGAAAGAGGACCAAAAATTAGGGTATACGTGTTTTTGCGTTTTTTCGAAATATGTGTGGTATCCACGGTGGCAAAAACACGTATACCCTAATTTTTGGTCCTCTTTCTATTTATGATGTCAAAAATTTAATACATTGAACCACTCAGGCTGTACAAGAAAATTTATCCGCATTTTCACCCCTCCAGCCCCCTTTATGAACCCGATCCTGGTTTAACCTATACAGGTGAATAGGGTCTTTCAAAGAGTAACATTTCGTCAATTTAAAGTTTTTCTCTATCTCTTATAGTTTTCGAGATATCTTAAGAAATACGAATTGAACCCTCAACTTAGGGGCTGGTTTCACCCCGTAAACGTGGAAGATAGCCGATAAAAAAAATATAGGTCCCTTGTTTTTTCCTATTCTACGCACTAGCGAAGTTTCATCAAAATCGCGAATTTCACTCTGGGAGCATCTCCTTGTAAGTAACTGTTTATCAAGTTTAGAGGAGCCAAAAGATATTTCACCTAGGGCGCCAAATAACCTTGCGCCGGCCCTGCTAAAATTAGTATTGATCAAAACCCTTTGAACTTCGATATCGTTATAATCAACAAGTCGAGATTTATCAAAATATGTAATAAAATACAGAATGTTCAAAAAGAAAGGTAGTTTTCGCTTTATGGCCAGCCTGTTTAGTGCAGGTAATTCAAAATGTAGCTTATGAACCGTCAACCTTACAAGACAGTTATTAAATTTTAAAATATTTATACAAATTACAGTAAATTTTATTGATGTGTGTTATAATTGAGTGGAGATCATCTTCTTGTATACTCCGGATGCAAAACCGAAATTAATATAAATTCCAGTTTAATTTGGGTAACTTTTAATGTCGGTATGCTAAACAGAAACCATCTCATTTGACAAGCCACTAAAGTGATTAAAAACTTTAGTTAATTTTTTAAATATTTATACTGAATGTCTACACTGATAACAGTAGTTATCCGATTTCTTATTCTATGGAACACGAAGTATTTTCAAAATTCGTGACAGGTCAGAAAGACATAAGAAAACCATGTTATAAAATTAATAAAATTTTTATTTAAATGGCAAATACAGTATTCAAATTTAAAATCTATTTATATAAACAAATATCAACGATATATATTTATTATAATAATTAAAATAATTTTTTCTTTCATTTTGTTGAAAACTAAAATTAAAAATTAATCAAAATTAAATTCATCAACACGTTGACAATCATAACTTATTATGGCGACACGTCCAACTGGTACACTATATATGGAATTGTTGACGCTGTGCATCGCTGAGTCACAGTGAATCAATTTTAACTTCATGCTGTACAGTGACATGCTCACGATTGTCAACGTGTTAATCAATAAATTTAACACTAAATATCATTTTAGGTTATGTTTTAAAACTACGTTCAATAAAAAAGTAACCAACTACTTAAAAGTAAAATGGTACCTACACGTCACCACATAAAAATAATCGAAGCATGTCTTTTAATTTGAGCAAATTAGAAATTGTCACCCAACTCTAATAGTAAAAATCTGGTAACTTTGTGAATTTTTTTGGAAGAAAAAAAAACACTAAACAACAAAGTTACTGATAATACTTTATATACAATTTATCTACATCAATTTTTTAAATCTGAAATTTGTTACGCGATTATTTTAAAAAAATCAAATTATGTGACCTACAGAGCCATCTTTTTTTATTTCAATAAAACTATTTACAAATATTTAAAAATCTTAGACCAGTACCAACTTTACACGGAAAAAAATATCTATCCAATGATATAAAAAAGGAAAAAACAAAACGAAGGCACAATGAACAACCAATCAAAGTTATTCAACTGAAAATAAAGTATCCCATTCGTTACAAGATTAAACAAAAACGAAATGTAATGGAACTAAAAATCTAAAACTTGGAACCATTTTAGGTATAAATATATATTTATTGTAATGAATATATTCTTGTAACAGTAACATTTAATATTAAAGCTTTGGTGGTACCGGAGGAGCAGGAGTGGGAGCCGATGTTGGTGCCGGTGGTGCTGGAGTTGGCGGAGCTGGTGTTGGAGTATTCGGCGCGACACAATTACCCCACAAAAACCCACCACAAGCCATTGAAATAATGAAATAGATGATCACTATTGAAATCGCACCCAATATTAGATAAATTTTCACATTTTTCCAAAACATTGACCGAGCCAAATTACGACTGGTTTTCCTAAATGTTACAGACTGAAAAAAATTAAGATAATTACATTGAAGCAAAGAAGCGTAGCATCTGAGCCACAATGTTTGTTATACTTACATCAGCAGTTAAATTTTCAGTCTTATTTATAAGCAATTCTAATCTTTCGCCTCTGGTCGCTACATTTTCTGTAAAAAAAAAAGTTTAATTTTCCCGAGTGTACATGAACCAAAACCTTACAAAATTATTTTTTTAATACACATACTCTCTCTTTAATTTATTCTAACTACGTATTTGTACTTGTAATGCATGCCTACTATTCCCTATCTATTTTAATTGTCCTCTCCAATAAATTCACTTTACACAAAAGAAATTTATCATATAACACTTTATTATTTGAAGAAAGCTCTGTACTGAAGAGAGGAGGAGCAAAATAAATTAACCCCTTTAATCAAAGCATATGGCAAAAATTTTTTGTTTTAAAATGCTGAACTTTTTGCCGCCAGTGACAAGTACCATAACTAAGGTTAAAAAATAGATAGCAAATCAATAATGTCAACATTAAAAAAGTAATGAACCCTAGCAATTTGCAAAATATAAACCAGTCTAATTCAGAACATCAATTATAATACGTATATAAACGATATAAACTATGATTGAACATTATTTATACTTATATACAATATTTCGAAAAACAACACCATTTTTGAGCCGCCATATTGCTGAACGAGTTAACTCGTCTTAATCATTTAAACCGTTAATTATGCATTTTTTAAAAATTTTACAAAATATTTTGCAATATTTATTGTTTGTCAATACTTAAATACTTAAATTAATTGAAACAAATAAAATTTTTGAATCATCATTTAATTAGTAAATTCTAAAGGTTTTTTGACCTATTGATAACTATTTATATAAATCTAAATTTAGTACAATTAAAACTATAACAAGGTCACAAACAATTAGTATTATCAAAAATTTTATCAAAAAAAGTCATTTTACATTCAACATAGTTAACAAGTAGAATTAAAACGTCTAATTGAACCCTTTGAACGCGATTAGTTTTATCTCTAATAGCACAAGAAGAAAATATACGTACCAATATTTTTAACCATAATATCCTTCAGTTCATCCAGTTCCCCATGCACTCGTGATATTGTATCAAGATCCCGTGATTCCGAATAATGTTTCATTTCATTGGCCAGCACCCGTGCAAATTCGTTATTCATTGAGTATGCAATGGCCGTTTGGGCACTCGATCCAAACAATGCCAAAAATCGTCGTTTGATTTCGTTTAAGAATAAAAATGCCCGAGAACGTTCAAACTCCTAAAGATGAAAAAATTCACTGAATTTATTAACAAAACATAAACAGATTATTGATGGTAAGATAAACAAGTTTTAGATAATTTGATAAAATATGATAAGAAATCTCAATGTTATGAACGGGTTAAATAAATAAAGTTATACGTAGGTGAATCAAATTTAAACCGACCTTTAATTATAACTTTTTATTAAGTGACTATTTTATTAAGCAAACAGCAAATAATTTTTTTGTATACATTCCTTTTCTATTAATGTATTTTTACCATCGAATCGGAAGTTTGTTAATTCCGTCACCAAAGAAAGAAGAAGGACGTGTACGTAACCAGTTGCACACTAACTGCTTACTTGTTCCTTACTCGGTAGTCTCAAAACGTCCAACAAAAATTAACCAAAATGCATTGGACTGTTCTCGAACACCCACCATACAGTCCGGACCTCTCACCGTGTGATTATCACATGTTTGGCCAGCCTAAAATCGCGCTGGGAGGACATTTTGAGACTAACAGACGTACAGCCATAGAACACAGTTGACAGTACAGCAGTTCGTGTGCAACTGGTTACGTACACGTCCTTCTTCTTTCTTTGGTGACGGAATTAACAAACTTCCGATTTGATGGCAAAAATGCATTAATAGAAAAGGAATGTATACAGAAAAATAATATGCTGTTTGTTTAATAAAATAATCACTTAATAAAAAATTATAATTAAAGGTCGGTTTAAATTTGATTCACCCTCGTATAATATAAACTCACTTAATTGCAAGAAAATGAAACCTGACATGCGTGTTAATGAGTCCTTTCGAGGCAATAAACCAAGAAAGAACCTATTAACAACTAAAAAAAAAATAAATAAAAAGTGGTTGATAAAAGACGTTATTCTCACCTAGGTTTACCAATTTTTTTTATACAAAAAAATTGTTGTGTATATATATATATATATATATATATATATATATATATATATATATATATATATATATATATATATATATATATATATATATATATATATTGTCAAAATGTTCAAATATTATCACAGTTTTTAACGATAAACTGCTGACTGCATTTTCTGTAAATTCTCAACGATAAGTTACAAAAACTATTTGCAAAAAATAGAATATTTATAGATTAAATGATATACTCTTTTAATATCTGAACGAAACCTAAAAGTAAAATAATTTTTAAAATCTATTTAGTATAACTAGGTTCAAAGGTTTCTCAGTTTTTATATCTAACTGCAACGAATTCTTAAGTTGTGACCATAGAGAATAACACTATATATATATAGTTAAATTATCGAGATGATAATTTGAGTTTTTAAAAAATTTTATTATCCCAAATTAAAGTACAATATGCTTTTGTACCAACACGGAGTGATCCAATATCTTTAAATTGACGCAACAAGACTGATTTCTTTTGTGAGATTCCTCTATTTATATCTTTTTATGATTGTTCTAGAATAATCACTCAGAGTTGGTGGTTCCAGGAAAGAAACATGATATTTTAAATTATTACAATGTATCAAAATTATAATTAAAACAATGAAATTAAAGATTGTGCAAAATTAGCATTTTATAAGATAACAATTAAAATATAGATATGAATTAGCAAAATAAGCAATTATTTTATATATAGGATGTCCATATTGTACAGGATGTTACTCCTCCCTCCTAAGATTGAAGCGGTGGCCATAGAAGTTTCACTTCTCTGGACGGCGCTGTGGGTTCGTAGTTTACTTGGATTGCCGGATTCTCTTCTTTATTCTTCTTAATGTAGTGGATTATTAACCCAATGATGATTGCTATGGTTGCCAAAACCATGAGGTAAGTTGCCGGTGTATGAACGTTGTTATGATATTGCAGTAATTCAATCTTCTGCCGATTTTCCAAATGAAAGTTTCTTAATTTGGCTAAGTCCAATTTTTCTTGAATGTTCGACGTCTTGACTGGAAGATTGTATGTAGGCAGTAGATATAATTTTTCGGTGTTTTGTATTATATTTTCGTATGCTACTCCATTAATGGTAACGGAACAATTTTCGAAGTAAATCAGGATAGTTCCCATAATTTTTCGATTGGTGATACCGCACGTTGAACTGATGTTCGTATCGAATGAATTTTTAATGATGATATGATTATTGTAAATTTGTTTGATTTCCGTGATATTGTTGAAGTCCTCGTAGTCGCATGTTGATGGCTGGTTAAGTAACAGGCTTCCCAGGCACTTTGAATTTTTCAACTTGGTTCCCTTGTTCTTGAACTGGCATATGTAGATGTTCTCTATTCTGGGACACTCTGTGTCAATCTCGTACAATTCATACTCATTGGAAACCGTATAGGGTTTAAGGAATTTTATGGATTTTAAGTTTTTATTTGGTAAGGATTCTAAATAGTTTAACCGATAGGTATCAGGATAGAAATTTGGTATTTTTATATTGAAAATTATGTTAGTATCATTGTAGTATGCTTGTAGTTTAAGGAATTCATAGACTTGTTCATAGGATCTTATAGGTATTCCCTGTTTGGTTAAGGATTTATACGCATATTTTAATTCGTTTGGGAGTAGAATTGGTCCTGCTATTATGTTAAGTTTTGCCAAATTTACTGCTTGTATTATTTCTTTAATATGTTCATTAAGTATTCCCATATTAAAATTTATTCTATATAAATATTGTACAAATTTGAAATCATATTTTTCTTTTGAATGGATATTCTTCGATAATGATTGCAAATAATTATTGATTGTAATTTGTTGATTATTTATGTGTTTTGTAATGTTTTCAAATCGTGCGATCATCTGTGAATTTATGCTAACTTGTGTGTTTAATTGAGTAACTATATTATTTTGATTTAATTTTAATGTTTCAATATGTTTATTTATTTCCAAAGCGTCGTTATGGTCCATATTACCTGTAATTTGTTTGATAAGCGTTCCCATTGCATCGATCAAGCCCCTCTTTACTATTTTTCTTGGTAGGAGGATCTGAAGATTTTTATTTAATTCTTGAAATTTTAAACGGAGTACATCCTCAAATTCTTTATTGGGGAATTTTTGTGAAATAATATTAATTGATTTCTTTATGTTACTTAAATTTTCTTTATAATTTTCTAAGTTAATAATATGAATGTAGTGGTCGAAGTTATTGATAACTCGGGCCTGGCCTAGGGTCATTATCAAGATTCCTGGGTTGTTCGTCTGATCTAGGATCTCTATTTTCGCTATCGTCATCGTTAACATCGTCCTGTAATTTGAGTGGTCGTTTTAATTTTTGTTTATTTAATTTCCTATTTTTATTGTCTAAAATTGTAACTCTATTGTCCTTACTTACTTTAATTTGTTTAAATTTTGAATGAATTTTGTTATTATGTGGATTTTCAGTGAGATAAGC
Organism: Brachynemurus nebulosus; assembly: GCA_035578155.1. Lineage (NCBI taxonomy): Eukaryota > Metazoa > Arthropoda > Insecta > Neuroptera > Myrmeleontidae > Brachynemurus > Brachynemurus nebulosus. The sequence goes on from JAPWDM010000001.1 coordinate 63,734,353, forward strand.
GTTAGTACCGGGTGTGTAGGCTAATGGTTCGTCTCTATTAATGTTTAGTTTAATTATTTTTTCATGTTTCTTCCTTTGTACATGGTCGTATACTTTGTCAAATAGTTCTTGTCGTTTTCCGTTAATGTCATTTCTATTAGGTTTTAAACTAATATCGTATTTACGGCCAAAGAATAATTCGAATGGTGTATGTTTTGTGGTTGAATGAATGGAATTATTATAAGTAAATATAGCTGTTATTAATTTTTGTTCCGGTATCATTTCTTTATTTTCAGGATCATTATGAATTAATCTATAAGTTTCTAATAGGGTTGAATGGAAACGTTCAATTGGGGAATTCGAATTTGAACTTCTTACAGATGTCATGTGTAACTGTATGTTGTAACGGTCACAAAATTGTCTAAACCTAATTGAATCAAATCCTCTATCAGAGTCAACTGTAAGCATGGTGGGTCTACCGTATGAAGCAATAAATTTTGAAAAAGCTTCAATTAAATGAATGCTATTTCTACTTGGTAAAATATAACCTTGAGCAAATTTTGAAAATTTATCAATTATTGTAAATATCATTAATTTATCAACAAAGAATATATCTGCATGAGCAATTTCGAGAGGTTGTTTTGGAGTTTGTGTTAATTGAAATTTTTGTTTCGGTGGTCTACGATCGTATTTGTTTTCTTGGCAAATTTTACAATTATTTATGTAATAGGTAATTTTACTTTTTAAATTTGGAAAATAATATGTTCTTTTAAGGTGTGCAAGTGTTTCATTGATTCCGCGGTGATTACTGGATTTATGGTAGTCACTAATAATACGGTCTTGTTCTTCGTCGTCTTCAACGTCTTCCAAAAGTTTGGTACACCTAACAATTTTAAATTGACGGCCTTGAGAGAAATATTGATGATATATTTCTTGAAATTTATTAAATAGTTCGTCATTGGTACAGTATACGGCAACGAATTTTTTAGTTGGTATAAATTGTCTAAAGATTTCAATAAAAATTTCGTCATTGTTGTCAGGAATTTGGAATGTTTGTCGTTTTTTTGTTCTAAAAAGGATTTTTGATTTCCTATGCGCCATTTTAAGTCTTTTTTCAAGAATAACTTGTTGTCCAAAATCGTTTAATGGATTTTCGGAAATTCTAATGTATGAAGTATCGTCTTCGTCTGCACTGTGGACAGTGTTCGAATCTGTCGTGTGTTGAGTTACGTGAGTAGATGTGTTACTGTTAGTTTCGTTTACGTTAAGTTCGGGAATTATGACACGGGAAAGTGCGTCTGCATTGGTATTGCTTTTTCCAGATTTATGGATAATAGTATAATCAAATTCCTCGAGTTTGAGACGCCATCTGACTAATTTGCTATTCGGATCTTTAAGTGACATTAACCAAGTAAGGGGTTTATGGTCAGTTATTATTTTAAATTTTCGACCGAAAAGGTATGGACGGAAATATTTAGTAGCCCAAACAATAGCTAAAAGTTCCTTCTCAATCGTGCTATAATTTTGTTCACTTTTAGTAAGCGTACGGCTAGCATAACATATCGGTCTATCTTTTCCAATGGGTCCCTGTGATAATATTGCGCCAATTGCAATGTTACTTGCGTCAGTAGTCAAGTTAAATTCCTTTTCAAAGTCGGGATAAGCTAGTACGGGTTCGTCAGTCAATAATTTTTTGCACGTTTCAAATGTCTGAATGTATTCGGGGGTTATTTTAATTTCTTCTCCCTTTCGGAGACATTGTGTAAGAGGTTTTGTAATTTTTGCAAAGTCCTTAATGAATTTACGATAATATCCGAGAAGTCCAAGAAAGCTCTTGATTTCTTTGGGTGTTTTTGGTAAAGGAAAATTTAGAATTGCTTTTATTTTATCCGGATTTGGTTTTACTCCTTCCGAGGATACTATATGACCAAGGAATGCGACTTCCTTGTGTAGAAATTCGCTTTTGTCAAGTTGAATTTTGAGGTTAGCATTGCGAAGTTTGTCAAATACTTTTTGTAAATTAGTAATGTGTTCATCTAATGAGGTTGAAAAGACAATAATATCGTCCATGTATACGAGACAGACTGTTCCTTGTAAATCGCGCAAAACGTTATCCATTACTCTTTGGAACGTGGACGGAGCATTTTTTAATCCAAATGGCATTCTAAGGTATTCGTAGTGTCCATTGTCAACAGAAAATGCGGTCTTAGGGATGTCTTTAGAATGAACTTCAATTTGGTGAAATCCACTTGCCAGATCTAAAGTAGTAAAATACATACAACGTCCTAATTTGTCTAAAATGTCTGTAATATTTGGTAGGGGATATTTGTCGTCAATAGTTTTTTCATTTAACCGTCTATAGTCTACTACAAGTCGCCATTTCTTTTTGCCACTAGCGTCGGTCTTTTTAGGAACGATCCATATAGGTGAAGACCAAGGTGAATAACTCGGTCTAATTATTCCTTGTTTTAAAAGACTGTCAATTTGTTTTCGTATCTCCTCTTTATGGATTTGAGGGTATCGGTAAGATTTAGTATATATGGGAATGTCATCTTTCGTGTTTATGTGGTGTTTAATTTCGTTAGTAAAGCTTAAGTCCTGTCCTTCCTGATGGAAAATGTCATCATATTGTCTACATAAATTAATTATTTTTTGTTTTTCTTCCTTATTAAGGTGATCTACTCTAATTAAATTGTCTATTCTATTATTTGAATTTTGAGATTGCGGACTGATTTGATTTTCTTTAAACTGTATTAATTCGTGATTCAAGATTTCAGCTTTAAGCGGTTGTTCTACGAATAATAATTGTTTTTTATTAGTTAAATTAATTACTGGACAGACAAAATGCCAATCATTTGCTGAATAGATACCTTCTGGAATTAAAAATTTATTTTCAATGTAAGTATTTTTTAAAATAAATTCGCCTGATTGTATGTCAATAGGTAATTTCACTAAAGTTTTTGAAAAAGGTTCTGTAATGTATTTGCCAGACATAAAATTTGGTTTTGATAAAAGTTTTAATTTAGAATTTTTTGTTTTTAATAATTTATTATTAATATCAATGTTAGCATTAATTTTTCGTAAAGTGTCAAGTCCTATTAAACCATCAAAATATTGGTGAAATTTAAATATTAAAAAGTCTAATGTGTCGTTAGGTTGATTAAATTCTTTAAACATTGGTATAGTTATTTTCTTATCTAAATAGTAAGTGTTAAGAACTGCTTTAATTTCAATCGGTTCAATTGTTGTAGTGTGGTTTATGTTAACATGTTCCGGACTCAAAAATGAATTTGAGGCGCCAGTATCGACCAAAAACTTTAAATTTTTGCCTGTATGGGATTTAATATGAATGTAAGGGAGTGTGTTACCATGACTATTAAGATCTAAGTAACCGAATTGTTGTTCCAAACAAGTTGAAAATTTGAATCGTCAATTTCATGTTCAGTAATTAAACTTGTATCGTTTTCGTTATAATCTTCAGAAATAAAATTTTCGTCAGAAATATTTTCAGTAATTTCATATTGATCTAAGTTTTCATAATTTTCGTTATTAAATAATTCTTCACTTGTAGATGTAGGTCGAGATGAGGGTGCAAATGTACGGTTTTGGTTATTATGGGGTTGTGAGGTAGAAGGTTGAGGTCTAATATTTATTCTACTACTTCCAAGTTCCATAGGTTCAGGTCTAAATCGTTTTATTTGTTGGGTATTAATTTTTGAATTAGTTTGTTGAAATGAATTATTTACGGGTCTTATCTGAAATGGTCTGTATGGTGTCTGTTGTGTTTGAATTCTATTAAATGGCTGTTGTTGATAACGCGGTCTAAACTGCATCTGTTGTACACCTACGTGACTTTGATTAGAGTGTGTACGAATGTTGTAATTATTATTATTACTATTTACATGTGTAATTGGCTTGTGTTTATTGATGTTTGTGTTCTGTATGTTTTGAGATTTGGTATAATAAATGTTTTGTTCTTTGATACAAAATGCAAAAGCTTCCGCTAATGTATTTGGTTTCATCGCTCTGATTGTTGACCCTAAAGGTTCTTTCAAGCCAGATAAGAAAACATTTAAACACATTTCATTATATAAATTTATTTTTGATTGTTTAACATCATTGTTGTTTTCATGAATCTTAACATGATTTGAAATTGTGGACAATATTTCAATTACATTGCTATAAAAAGCTTCAACCGTTTGATTATTTTGTTTTAAATTGTGTAAATCTTTAATTAAGCTCGTTTCGTTACGTTTATCAGAATAATGAGTTATTAAATTTGTTTTTATTTGGGTCCAATCGATAGGGGTCCCATACATATTTAAAATTTCGTTTGCTTGACCAGTAATTTTATTACGTATGGCTCTAAGCAATAATTTTCCGTAACTAGTACCATTTACATCGGGAATTAAACATAAAATTTCCTCGACATTATTAATAAAATCGTATAATAATCGTGTATTACCATCAAAATTGGGCAAATCTTTGATTGCGTCGGGAATTCGTAATGCATTAAAAATATCTGTTGGCGTTGCCATTGTATTATTTGAATTATTAACTAAATTAGAATTATTTGTTCGATTTGAAATATTTAAATTAGTGGTACTGTTTCTTAAAGCTAAGTTTTCGCTAATATTACTCGTCGTATTCCCTGACGAATAACTAGCAGAATCAATATTACTTCCGTTTGCAGCGGCGTTAGTAATATCGTGAGAAATGTTGCGTGGATAAGGATCGCTACGTGTAAGGGATAGTTTTGGTTTAGGAAATGTAGGCATTTAATTTCCAATGAATAAAAATTGCAAGAAAATCGACTTACATGAGCCAGAATAATGCAACCATTGGTCCTCTCGATGATGTGCTTTCACCAAGGAACTGCTGGTGGGCGATGTCCTCTCGTCCCGTATTCTGGAGTGGTTGATTGTAGGTTCTGGATTCTCCGCGCACTGTCGTAGATTCGGGAAACCCTCCAAAGCCAAATATTCTTTTCAGCTTCGAAAATTGCACTTTAATATTCTTTTAAAATGCGTTTTCGCGAGTTTAACCACTTATACGACTTTTTAATACGCGTTAAAAATCCGCACGACTGCGCCAGTTAAATTATCGAGATGATAATTTGAGTTTTTAAAAAATTTTATTATCCCAAATTAAAGTACAATATGCTTTTGTACCAACACGGAGTGATCCAATATCTTTAAATTGACGCAACAAGACTGATTTCTTTTGTGAGATTCCTCTATTTATATCTTTTTATGATTGTTCTAGAATAATCACTCAGAGTTGGTGGTTCCAGGAAAGAAACATGATATTTTAAATTATTACAATGTATCAAAATTATAATTAAAACAATGAAATTAAAGATTGTGCAAAATTAGCATTTTATAAGATAACAATTAAAATATAGATATGAATTAGCAAAATAAGCAATTATTTTATATATAGGATGTCCATATTGTACAGGATGTTACTATATATATATATATATAGAAGAGCACTCACTTAAATTATAGGATTTTTCTTAGCAGGTGGTTATTAAGGTACTGAATTCAGAGGGCAGTGCAGTAACACGGCTCAACATATTTAAAAAATTGTTAATTGTAGACGGTGCTACTAGCTGATATCTGTCGAATTTACTGTTCATAGAACTTATTCTATTATTTTAGAAATTTATAATTTGTAACATTTCTATAGTAACAATTATAAAAAATTCTATCAAGAAATTTTCATTTTTTTCGAATTATTTATGAGTAATTTGTCTATTTTTTTGAGTTCAATATTAAATTTAATAATTTTATTTAATTATTATTGGAGGTATGTATAATTAACATTTATTACTTTATTTTTATTTGAAAATAATTACTTATTTTATTATCACAGTAAATTAATTAGAAAATTAGAATACATTTTATCTGTTGCAGAAAAATCGGAGCACACTTGTCAGAAATTAGAATCAGTGATAGTGATATTTTACGAAATATTTGATTAATGTATAATTTTGAATAAAAATAAATTAACTTGAGTTTTTAAACAAATATATGAGTTTATATTTATTGTATGAGTTTTAAACTTGAAAAACTGATTAAAATAAAATGCAATTAGGAGAATTTTAGTGGATTATCTTACTAGTAGTTACCTACATTATCGGCAAAGGCTAAAGATAATTTAAAGTTATTATAGTGACATCTCTGTTCTTTTCAAGTGTACTACGCATGATGATTACGACAACGGCGACATCTATACCCTGTACCCCCGTTCTCAGTGTCATAGAGAGGTAATCGAGAGTCAAAAAAATGTATTGAAGTTAGCTATCTTGCAGAAATAAAATTCTGGTGTACTTTATCTATAGTTGTGACGCTCAGTGACAACTTTTTTTTAATTTTGTGAAATGGATAATACATATCATACTAAAGACTTTTATGGTAAATTTAATACAAATTAGCCTTTAATTACCGTAGAAATATTAATTAAATGATTTTATTTAAAGTTTACACTGGGCATACTTTACCACGAGTTTGATTGTCTAATAACTCAGTCAATGTTCGTTGATCCCAAGGCAATATTTAGAAATCAACTTTTTGATACGCGGAATCCTCAATAATCCTCGATGTATTTTTTTGTAGTAATAACGTAAAAGCCCCTATACCGGAACACTATTTTTAGGTGTGTATTAAACTGGCTTATAAAAATTGACAAATAAATTAAACATCCATTTTTTTCTTAATAAGCATCAAAGAAAGTTTTCTTAATCCAATAAATATGTTTTTAAAAAAATACAACCCAAAAATTTTATTTATTAATGTTTTCCTTTTACAAAATGTCGACATCTATATTCAAACAAAGAAATATTAATGACACTAGGAGTTGGGAATCGATATACAAACAGACGTGTAATATAAGTATTATAATATGACATATAAAGTGACATCTAGACGTCAAAGTAGAATGGTTTAAGTATCAGACGTAAATAAAGGATCAAAATACTGTATTCAACAAAAATTGTTATATATATATATATATATATATATATATATATATATATATATATATATATATATATATATACACGTATTTCTTTAACTCATAAGGAATGTTACGGAAGTGTACTCCTGCGATTTTGTTCATTTTAAGATATATTGTAGTACTTGACAAAGTAACAAACATATTTTAATTATACGTGCCCAATCCCATATTTAGGGGGTAAAACACCCCTTCAAAAATTTCCTGAAAAATCATATTTTGGTATTTTTCCCATACTAGGCCCTTAAGTAATTTTGATGAAAAGTGGTCGAAAGATTTAGACTGAGGTTACATTACTATAGAATTTTTTTTATTGGGGTCACTTAATTTTTAAGGGGTGAAACACCCCTAAGAGTGGGTTTTTAAAAAAATGTTTAGGGAAATCATAGCTCAGATTCTTTAAAATTTTGTAAAAAGGCTACAAGTTATTAGTTAATAAATAATACGTGTTACCCACTGTAACTAGGGGCGTAACTAGGGGGCTATGGGGGGCTCTATATGAGAACGAAATTTTTAACAAAAATTAAATATTTTGCGCATACAATTCTGATCAGGGTGGGTTCCAATTTGAGATGCATTCTGGTCGAACTTTAACTGAACAAGGAGTAGAAAAACTTGAATGTGTAGCACAATCATTGTCATCGACGAACCACAGTTATACGATTCAACCGACCATATCTGCCGATGGTCGCTTATTGTCATCGATGTTTATGGTACTTCAAGAATCAAGCGGAACATTTGGTCCACGAGTCAAAGACTCTTTATTTAAAGCAAAGAATATTTTTTTGTAGCGTCAAAGCTTGCAAACACAAATTTTCAAGATTAATTATCAATAAAGTAATTAATTCTTTATTTTATGGCTTACAGATCTTTTCAAAATGTGAATAAAAGAGGTTTTTTTCCAAATACCGTAATAAAAAAAGTGTCCTTTTAGTAGATTTGTAAAGTAGACATTGTCCGAGTACCATTAACGAATTAACACCTACCGACAAAGAAATAACAGTCATGATAATACCTAAAGGGACTACAGGGAAGATACAACCACTAGATGTATACGGATTCCGAATACGGAAGAATTTTATCAAGCGGTTTTCACTCAATTACGATATCAATCTTCATTCTCGTAACAACATAATAAAGCTGCAATCACTGATTTATAACCAAATTTCTTCTCCTCGATATCAAAACTTATTCCGTTATTCATGGTACAAAAGCGAATACATAAGTAAGAAACCAGAAAAATATGAGAATCCAGTTGCATTTGCTCTCCAAGAAAATTTGCCCCCAAATGCGAAATTGAAGGTTGTGAAGAGTTATCTATTATAAGATGTTCTTGATGCAAGAAATCGCTTTGCTTAAAACACTTCTTTGAAGAATTTCATCATTACTGCGAAAATTATCATCCATAATTCTAATTAACATTTTTTAATACTTCTATAATATTTTATAAATACATTGTAAAATATAGGCATACTGAAGCACTTTAACGTCTGTTCCCTGTACCACTAACATCTACTTAAAATAATAAATAAAACTTAATTTATATTTTTACATATGTATATTCATCCACTATTTCGTAATCCATCACATTTCATTACAAGCTACAATCCAAATTTTTTTTTCATAATGCTGTTTCAGGGTTTCAGAACTATCTATTTCAAGTCCAGGAGTTTGCCAGTTAACCTTATTTTTGCTATTTTATAAATTTTATAGTGAGGAAAACCCAAAATATTTAATTGTTGTTAAAAATTTCGTTCTCATATAGAGCCCCCCAGTTACGCCGCGCCATTACAGTGGGTAAGACGTATTATTTATTAACTAATAACTTGTACCCTTTTTACAGAATTTTAAAGAATTTGAGCTGTTTTCCCTAAAAATTTTTTTTAAGAACCCACTCTTAGGGGTGTTTCATCCCTTAAAAATTAAGTGACCCCAATGAAAAAAATTCTATAGTAATGTAACCTAAGTTTAAATGTTTTGACCACTTTTCATCAAAATTGCTTAAGGGCTAGTATGAGAAAAATACCATAATATGATTTTTCAGCAAATTTTTGAAGGGGTGTTTTACCCGCTAAATATGGGATTGGGCACGTAAAATTAAAACATGTTTGTTACTTTGTCAAGTACTACAATATATCTTAAAATGAACAAAATCGCAGGGGTACACTTCCGTAACATTCCTTGTCAGTAAGGAAACATTAAATGCGAGGTGAATTTAAATTGAAAAATAATCATTCTATTAATTATAATTTTTGTTAACAGAGGTTTCTTTCAGAAATAACTTCATTAATATATAAATGTCAAAACTGTTCGGACATATAATCGCGGGCTTTTACGTTAATAATAATTTTTTTAATAGTACGATTACATCCAGGGTATCATAATCTCTCCGTTTTAATGCACAATCGCCAATTAATATTTTAACAACTTACTGAGTAAGGTAATTAAACCCTAATCATTAAAATAATTAATAATACACGTTATTATAATTATGATAATGAATCACTACAAATAAACTTCCCAAGGTTTTTTTTTATAAAATGTCAGTATAAAATATATAAAATTCTTGAGTAAGAAAGTAGAATATCTAGTTACAAATAACTAAATCAAAAAATTTAAATAATAAATAATCTAACTTCAAAAAGAAAATTTTATTTAGCCTAAACCAAGTTACTTACATCATCGGTAATACACATATAAATGATCCGATCCTCGCAAACATAATGAAACAGATAACTTCCATGCGAATATGTAAGTTTTTCATCTTGTGGCGGAATTTTCGCCAAAATTTGCTCAGTCACCTCGGCAAAATTACCCGCACATGAGGCATATTTTGTAAGAACAGTCGTTCCTCGAGCTATCACACTATACAGAATCGGCATTGTTTTCCTAAAAAAAGAAATTTAATTACTACGTTTTAATCAAGCTAATTAAATCATAGACAAATTGGAATATTTTACCTATTTTTGATACACTTTTAATTTTTAATGCTACGTTAAAGGAAAATTAAAATTGAAAAAACTACTGAACACGGTAATTTTAGAGAATTTTAAATTACTTCAAAACATAATTATAAAACGTCAAATCTTGCTTTTTTCACAAAAGCTCTTGTTTTGTATTATGCAAACATACTGCGCTTGTCATATGACAAAACAAAACGTCATACAAGTCACATTTTACACAGAAGTACGGAGGGTAGAGGTAAGGAGGAGTATCTCTTATGTGATGAAATAATAGTTCAAAAGTAACCAGAACGTTGCTGATAAGCAATCAGGGTTCGATTTGAACTTAGCGATTATAAGTGAAGTGAAGTATGTTAAAGGAAAATACTAACTGTTAAAAGCAATAAAAATTGAATTAAAAACAATAAAAATTGAATTAAATATAACAATTAAAACTGTTAAAAACAATAAAAACTGTTGTTTCAGTTTCAAAATTTTCAGCGCTTAATTTTAAATTTAAGAATTTTACTACACTAGCGCCATCTTAATTTCATCCACTTGTGGGGTCACTTTTTATATATGGAGATACTTCTCCTTGCCTCTACCCTCCATACCACAGAGGACAGAGGTACAATACATACCTTTATACTATTGAAATCAGTGTAACATGTATTATAGAAGATAGAAAATTCTGACCCCACCATGCAATTACTGTACATATGGGGGTACACACAGCACAGTTACTAAATAAAACTATCAGGGTCGAATTAAGGAAATTTTAAAAATATAAAAAAATGTTATAAATTTCATTTTTTTACTTTTCTATTGAAAAAATTAAGGGAATAATTTGTTAAATTATAATATTAGTGAGAATAATGAAATTGGTGAAGCATTTAATATTAGTTGCAAAATTCGCGTAAAATGAAAGAAAAATTATGTACATTTTGAAATGTAAATAAAATATGAAGGCAAATTATGGTAATAATTAATAATGTACAAACTATTGAAAATTCTAATATTTAAATTAATTAATTTTATTTAACTGTTCAAATTGTACTTTTAATTTCATTATAAATAAATAATTATAATCATTTTTAGTCTAATTTTACTTACCGCACTCCTATTTTCACACCTATTTTACTTACCATATTGTTATTTTTTTGATTGTTATGGATATAAACAAACGTTCGGGAAATGTAGCTTACTAGCATTGTCAACAGCATCGGTAAGTGCATAAAAATACACAATCGTGCAAAAAAATAATGTACCATATTATGAAACTGAAAAGAACTTATTAAAAATAAAGTAAACGCAAAAAAACACGTTTTTAAAAGTAACTTTACTTTAAAAAAAAAATAATACATTTCTATTGTCCTTGAATTAAAATTATTGTATGTGCTGGTGATGTAAGTGGATCGGACGTAAAAGACAATGACGATGTTTCCCGAAAAGAATCGAAAGTTTTCGAATCAGTGGATGTTGACATCAAATCTATATTCATTTCCGATAAAGATGACGAACAACGTTCTGTTTCAAATTCTGACAACACAAGTAGATTTTCTTTAAAATCAGTTTGTGTAGCTTTATCATTCGTAAACTGAAATTAAAATTAATATGTAAATATTAACTAAATTTTTATGTTGCTATAAATATGGTAACACTTACTGGTAAATATAATGTAGGAACTGCTCCAGGTACCAATTTATGCATTCCCGCCTTTGTTGTATAAATGCAATCTTCTTTAAAATGTTTCGAACAAATTCTGGAACTTTTGGATGAAATCCAATCAGCAGGTCTCTTAATTGCATCAACCCATGCTAACTTACTTTGTACATCTTTAGGAAAACTGGAAAAATTTAAATTAATGTAAATAACGACCGTATTCCATTAGCAAAAATTTTACACAATGCATGACACTGTATTACACTGTGTCTACGTTTTTCACTAATTGAACATCAACTTTTATTGTGTTTCTGCAGAGGACAGCATAAACAAAGTTACTAGATTTAAAAAAAAAAAAAAATAGATTCAATTTGCTTAGCACACTTTCTGTGATTCCCAATTACATAAATAATAATTTAATTAAAAGCAGATAAAAGGTTAGTTTCGCAATAAAATTAAAAAAATTAATTTTTTTGTGAAAAAAGAAAATACAAAAATCACGAAAATTTGGTTGGCGTTACTTTTCCCCTAAATGCACTGTGTTACACAGTGTCGTTTGTGTTTGCTAATGAAACACGATCAATAAATATCAAGCCAATATTATAAATATAATAATTTCAAGAAAAAATTAATATAATTACAGCAATATCAAAAATAACTGTGCTTAAGCTAGTTTTTAATTTTTAGAAAGTCTAAAAAATGATATTTTACATAAAGATTTAATAACATAATAATTATTAGTAAAAAATATCTTAAATATAATGATTTTAAGAAAAACATAATATGAATGTAACGAAGTAACTTAAAAATGTAGTAATTTTAATAAAAAATGAAATACTTAAATAAGAAAATTAAGAAAAATTTCACTTATAATAACAATGCCAACCCTGGTTTATTGGTATGACGCGTTCTGTGTCACGCAAGCAACTTGTAGGTGTATTGGTTGTGTTGAATGGTACCACGGTACATATATACTATATAAACATGGCTGACAATCATTTGACAAACAAAAAATAAATTTAATATAAATTTACTTACATGAAGAAAGATATCCCTTTATTTTGCTTGCTGTAGCTTTTACAAGTAGGTACAACACACTTCATATTTTTTTGTACCAAAATTTTAAATTTTTCTTTAGAAAAAAATGACACACAATGAGCACACAATATAATCTTTACGCAACAACGATTACTCAGTAAATGAGCACAAAGTTGTTTAAGGTACACAGAAGTACACACTACGGATTTCATGAAAGAGATAGTTGTACGGTCTCTGTCCTCTGTGCTCCAGACACAGAAGTCGCAGAATTATTTTACCTATAAGGGAGTACTGGGATGGTACTGGGAGTAATAATGGGGTAATACCACAGAATACAGAACTGGCACTACTAAGTCCTCAGCGTATGTGTAAAAAATTGTAGCTAGTGGTGTGTCAAGAGTGTGTCAGATATCGATTAGGTGTTTCAGTCGTCCACAGCACATGTAGCTGTTCGGACATTGATTGTTGCAACAGTGTAATACATGAATACGTAGCGCCTAGAGTACATACATATTACACCAGAATTATGTGTACGATGTGTACGTACCAAGTGCATACTATTGTCGAGATTGTATGTATGATGTATGCGATGTATATATCATCTCCCTCCAGCCACCGAGCTCACACACACGAACATCAACTACACCGCACATACAGACACAAACTTTAAGGCCCTCCGCACACGGGTCGACTGCTTTACAACTCGAGTTTCAAACCAATTGCTCAATATTTACAGGTGCAACCGGTTTGCAATTGATTGATATTGTTTGTCCGCATACGAGCGCGACTGATTCTGGATCATTTTACAGTTTTATAAAGAGTAGTACCGTGATGGAAAAATTTTTTGTTAAAAAAAAAAAAAAAAAAAACAAATTCAAAATTCAAAAAATTCAATATTCATTGCTTGGTCACTCAATTGAAATTAAATATTAAAAAGCGTCAAAAATATTCGTAAAAAGCACTTAAAAATTTACAAACCATGCAACCATGCGACTGAAACTGTTTCGTGACTATGCAAACACGGTCGCATGCGACCAGTTGGAAACTGATTTAAAATCGGTTCCGTTTCAGTCGAGTCATGTGCGGTTCTTCATTCATATACACGTGAAAGGTCGCCAAACCGCTGCATGCGCAACTGGTTTGAAACTTGAGTTGCAAAACAGAAGCCCTTACTTAATACTTAGGCCCTCTGACCCGTGTGCAGAGGGCCTAAGTATGTATATAACCATAAAAAATGGGGAAGCTCCTCCGATTTTAGGGACGTAAATTTTTGGCGACAACCGGGATACTAACTATTATATAGTAGTTTGGCCCCTTGGGCACTACTATCTCTATCGTGTAAGGTTGGTCGTCCTTTGGATGCGGAAACGTGCGATATTTAATACGGACGAATACGCACGTTTGTCGTTCGTCCGAAATGATATGTCTACTGTCCATCCACTAGCCCAATGTTCGTCAGTATTTTTCTTTTTAATTTTCTTTTTCTCAAGCTATAAATACTATAAAAATACGTAAAAAACAATTTATGGCACGTAATATGCAAAGGTACACAGTTATAATTGTAATTTACCTTCAGTTTCATTTCAATAAAAATAAAAATCTCATGGAACGGACTTCTTCGCGCGACAAAATCCAAACAAAATTGGATCTGTTCGCACGTCGCAATTATACGCACGGAAACAGACGAACGAGACGCTTTCAATGGACGAGGATGTGTAGCTTCACAGCTGTTTGGATCGTTCGTCAGTTTTCATGCGTATTCGTCCGTATTAAATATCGCACGTTTCCGCATCCAAAGGACGACCAGCCTAATCTGCAGTGTGCAGTTCTGAACAAATTAGGCTACTTAGTAGTCACTCCATATATGTAGTATACATATATTGCTAGCAACGTATCTAGCTTATGAGAGGAATTGATCGCCAACAAAGAGAGACAGACAATACAAAAATAGTGTACCATTTTTGTTCTGCGCATGTCTAGCGGTTCACATGAAAAATAATAAATAAACTCATTCATATTTTTAATATTTTATTGTTTGAATTTTTAACTCACAAATGACAATTTTATTTACTAAAATAATAAATAAACACATATATCGCTTATTAAAATTTACTTTGTAATTTATACTCGTACTTGATAATGAAAACCTAAGTGGCTAAAATGGAGGCATTTTTGAAATTGCCAGCGCATGAGGACAATGAAAATAGGTACACTAAATAGAAAGAGAGAGTGATATCGTCTGCACCCTAATGTTTGCGACCAAAAATGCAAATTGCTAGCAATATAGGTATACATAGAACACTAGAAGCCAACTAATATCAAAAAAGTGTAATTCGCTTGGAGTCATTTGTAGGCCTGTCACAGCTTAAGTCATGTAGTCAGTCGCTGTCCGTCACCGAACACACAGTGCATTATATTATATTGTTAGACATTGTTAGTTTAACAGCACACATTTCTCTCTCTGGTAATACGTGTGTGTAGTAGTATGTGTAAATACGCACACAGGCGTATTTTGAAAATATACCCGAAGTCAGAGCTTGTGACGTCACTGACCGATCTGGGATCGGGTATAATTTACAAAACAGAAACTAATAAAATGACTCTTTAAAATATACCTCATTTCAGAGCCAAAATCGGGTATATTTTCAAGTACAAGAATACTACTATGAGAATTTGAATATATACCCGACAATAAATTAGTGTAATCTTATACAGTTACTAACAAGGTATATTTTCAAACTTATTTCAACTGTAATTTATACTCGATCTTCATAAAAAAAAAAATATGCACATATGATTTAAAACAAGATTTACTTTGTTGCAAATAAAAAAAAAAACCATTACAGTTTTTTGAAATAATTTTTAGCTTCTTCTTATCTTAATTCTTAATTGTTAGCGTGTGAGTTAAACGTGCAAAATTTGTTTAAACTTGAATAATGATTAATAAAACAGATCTAGAAAGACTATCAGATCAGTAAAACAGATTTTTTTTATAAAAGCGTATGAATATGGATGGATAATATTATTTGAATCCGAATCCGCTGAAAAATATTTGGTGCAATTAAGGTAGTAGACTGGTAACGGATTGAAAAAATCGAAATTTTTTTTTTTTTAATTCGAAAGTACAATATATTAAGAATATACACTGTGAAAATTTTAGACCGAAATTCAACGGAAATAAAACAAAACAAAACGAAAAATTTTTGAATCCGTTGCTATTTTATGAAAAAAATATAAAAAAACCTATGCATAACGATAGCTACAATTATGTACTTTAATAATTTTTTTTCTTCTTTTAATTTGAAATGATTCATTATTGCAATATCGTTGGTATAATTTTCAATTTTTTTAGGTGCATTTGTATTATTAATTTTGCAAATATTTAATATTATTCTATAAAATTTTATATGAACAAATGGATACTCATTAAAGTCTTTCTAATTCGACACTTATATGTATATTCACTCACATTTGCAAAAAAAATTCTAATTACTTGATTGAACCATCTGTTTACCAATAAATTGAAAATGGGTATGTTTTTCATACTATTCTTGTTAAATATTGAGTTTGAAAATATACCCGAACTCAGCGCTTTTAATGGGTATATTTTCAAGTATCGAACTATGCTTATTAATCATTGAATGTATACCCGAGTTCAGATACATTGAGCTCTGAATACGGGTATATTTTCCAAATACGCCGCACACAGACGCAACCATTAAACCAATACCACTGCAAACAGTGTGTATCTACACCAATAGAGTGGGGAGATTTACGTCACAAACTCATTACAAGTGGAACAGAGACATAGACAATCTAGTTTGACCCCTTGTAGGTATACTACATACATGAGTCACTCGCTCGGTGTCAGTGGATGAGTATAGGTCCCAGAGTACAGAGGTAACGCAACTATCTCTATCGTGTAATCTGCAGTATGCAGTTCTGTGCAAGCTAGGCTACTTAGTAGTCACTTTCTCCGTAGCAGTGGATGAGTGTAGGTCAATCAGAAGTCAATTGTGTTGATTGTTGTTGGCATTGTTATAACCCCCACACGGAGCCATATACACGCGTGTAGTATCATCCATATCACATATGTATGCGACAGCACGACCACCACCACCTCCGATCACTCACACAAAGACAAATCATCGCACAAATACAAGATAAACCCAGTTCACGTATATAACATATTTTCTATCGATTACTGATTACATTGGTTTCAGTAATATAGAGATAGATATGTGGTCTCTGGTACTCTGGGGTGTAGGTCATGTGCCTGCCACTCTCCATATGACATTTATAAAAAAATACATATATCGTTTCCTGTCGCCGCTGTAACTAATATACAAGGTGGCGTTGATGGTACTTGTATCTAAAATAGAGTCGCGACATGAGTCTTGATGTTTCGCTATTTTTCATCAAGGATTCATCTAATATAAATTGGAAATAAATTAAATATTTAAGAAAATACTTTAATTCAACCTAGAAAGATTAATTAAATTAAAAAATTTTAATTGTTCATTGACACATAACTTGATAACGATAATTTTGTATTCAAACATATGATAATTAATTTTGACATCTATTTGATGAAAAATGCTCACATGTCCCAACTCTATTTAGTATAGGGATTCTTGACTACAAATGCCATCAGCGCCACGTAGCGAACTGTGGTTGTAATCACGTTTTGTTTTTTATTGGCATTGTTAGAACTCCCACACGAAGCCACAAACATGCGTATATATATGTATGGGATACCACGCAACACACCTCCGATCACTCAACACACAAGATAAATCACACAAATACAAAATAAAACTAATGCATATACAGCTTGAGTTTTTCGAGAGTTGCCATTTTGATTGCAGCGAAACCGTT
This sequence comes from Brachynemurus nebulosus, assembly GCA_035578155.1. Taxonomy (NCBI): domain Eukaryota; kingdom Metazoa; phylum Arthropoda; class Insecta; order Neuroptera; family Myrmeleontidae; genus Brachynemurus; species Brachynemurus nebulosus. Next base: position 63,751,869 of record JAPWDM010000001.1, read on the forward strand.
GATTTAATCGAAAAATTGTTCAAATAAAAATTGTAGATATCGACGGGGGCAACCGATTGCTGTAATCAGGAGCTTTATAGCTCTTATGGTTTTCGAGCTATGATGCAAAATTATAGTTTTTTAAATGGAAACGTATGTTTAAAATTTTTTCAAAAATTTGTTTATGATCCAAAACTACCAGTAACACTTAAATTTTCTCTTAAATCTCATATTTTTGAGTACCTAATTACGTTTTAAAAATTACACTTTTAAATTTCGTACTCAAGTGCTTGCAAACGATTAGGATTTTACGTAATTTAAAAAGATATTAGCTCAGTATGGCTGCCATTTTAATCAATGTACACTAATACACTAATAAACAATTTAGAATTCAGAGAAGAACGATAGAGAATAAAATCGAGTATCTTGTTTTGGTTAAAAAGATTGTGATTTTGTAAGTTAGACAATTTTATTGAAATTGAACATTGATTGATTTAATTCGGATCTGTCGAATGACGGTATGACATCTAGTGTTGAAAAATCAGACTATTGTTAAAGTGCATTTTCTCAAATGTCATTTATGAGCTGAATTTTGTAAATCTGAAAATACATACAATTGATTTAATTTTTCCATTCATTTACAGTTCTTCAGTTATTTTATGACGTTTCCTATTTAAATTTGACGTTTGTATACTGTAAATTGTAATATTCGTTAACTCATTCACGCATTTTTTCATATTTTAACCACATTTTAATTGTTTTACAGATATAAAATTGTCTCTTCTTCAACAAAATTCCTTTGCTTCGGACTTATGTCAACCCAAATACAAAAATTTCTAACATTTACCATTTTTTCTTAATACAGCACTGATTACTATATATAAAACTAATGTTAATGCACTTTTTTGTCAGCCATTTTTTTGAAACTCCACCCATAGGACAGATCCGAATAGACAATTGTTTTTGTTTTGTATTTGATTTTGTTACTTAGTCAGTATATAATATCAAATATGTAACATTGTGTTTTATTTTTTGAAGCAAAATTTAATTTTTTTTGTTTCTGGCATTTTGTTTTATTAATTTTTACTGATTTTGTACATTCCTGGTGAAAACAGGTGTATTTGACGTTTTCATAACATAATTCTATCGCAACTAGATTTATTGTTGAAAATTTCGAAATGACTGCGTGTTATTGTTAGATATTATTTGGAATTCACAAAAAAAGTATGAACAACAGTGGTATATTTAGAAATTTTATAATATCTTTTATATTTCACTAAAAAAGTATGAATTAGTAATTATATGGTAAAGTTAGGAACTCCTCGACATTTGAGCTTGTTACCTTTTTTTATTTTTGACTAGTAATTTAAGTTTCTGGAAAATTTATTTATGAGTTAGATCAAAGTTTATCAGTTTATTCTATTGAAACAGTTAAATATAATTAAATTAGTTCCGTCTTTATTTTATTCAAATTTGAATTGAAAATTATGGTAAAGATAGGGTGTTTTACGGTAGTACCGAAAAATTAAAAGATTATTACGTTTTCCATTGGAAATTAAAATAATTAAATAGATTAAATTATCATATAAAAATGATATCTAAATACAATAAGGATATAAAATTTCAGTTTTTTCACTGAAAAGTAAAAAATAATTTCTCTGAAATGTCACTGTTTGACAGATACATAGGCGTCTAAACATATTTTTGTAGCAAGTATTTTGAAAGAAAATGAAAAGTTTTTTGTGAAAAAAACTTTCCCTTTTTAATTTGGTTTTTAATAAAAAGAAAATACTATCAAATTTCAAATATTTTTACACTATTTGAGTACATTTATTAATAATATTTTCATTTCCAGTTAAACTCACTTTGCTATTATTAAGAAACGCCAAGGTCACTTTGGTTTGTACTGTGTGTGTACATTTATTTTATTGCCATCTGCCGTTCTATAAATAAGTAAAAAATTAATATATTTTTCAGTAAATTAATGAATAACTTCAAATTCTTTTTAAGTTACTTTAAATACTAATCTTTTAAAGTAATTTGATTTTTATATGAAAAAATGTTAAAAACTTGAAATAGAATCCGACATCTATACTCCAAAATCTGAATTACTATCATTTATATTACAGAGAATGACACTGAATAAGGTTCTTTTCTTGGATGTAATAGAAATGTTAACCGACTAAAACAATGTCGGTTGAAGTAGCCTCAAATTCATATGCGTGTTTTTACCGCCTAATTGCTAAATTAAAAAAATTCAAAAAATAAATTTGGGTAAAAAAATTTTTTTCTTTATTTATGTTTTTAATTGATGCATTAGATCAGTTTTATCGAAAAATTAACATATAGTTTCATTTAAAAATCTATAAGTTTGTATCATAGCTCGAAAACCATAAGAGCTATAAAGCTCTTGACAATAGCAACCTGTTCCCCCCTCGATATCTACAACTCTTATTTCAATTTTTCGATTAAATCAACGGTTTGGCTGTAATAAAAATGGCAACTCTCGAAAAACTCACGCTGTACATAACATATTTTCTATTCTTTTTTGGTTACACTAGTTTCAGTAGTATAGAGATAGCGTAGAAGAGGGAGAGGTACAGCAGTGATTCTTTTTATAATACACGTGCGAGAAAGAAAGAAACATATTTCGTTATTTTTTTAAGAAAGAAATATTTTTTTTATCCATTTAATACTACGAATATAAAATTTGTATACAGGATGTTTCATGTATTAAATATGAAATGCATTTTTAATACGAAATACATTTATTTTTTATAAAAGTATATTTTTTTTAACAGATTATTAAATATTTTGCACTAAAATGTATTGCAAACAATTATCTTATACATTTGTATTCTATACACATAGAAATCGCAAGTCATAGTTATCAACCTGTATATTCTGAATTTGTATTTAAAAAGAGATAGCAATATAATTGCATTTCTATCTGATCAGGCTGTATTATAAAAAGAATCTTTTCTGTATATAATATTGTAAAGGAAGGGGCATTTTCCAAAATACTGATCAACATATTATGAATCTTAACGTGCTTATAAAGAATGACGTCATTTTGTAAACAAACAGTAACGGTTTTAATGTAATTGAAACATTGTCATTGCTTTTAAAACAATATAATATTTAGTAGGTATATTTTTCTTATAATTGTGATTTCTACAGTGGTCTCACTGCGATAATAGTGGGTAGATCTCACCTATTGTAATTAATATTTGCCAATAAATTTGAACCGGAAGTGTTTTTTAACAGAAAATTTGAAACTAAAGGTGGGTCAAAAAAGGGGCCCTGATTTTAATCCGGCTCTGACCATTTTATATTTTAAGATAAATTTTCTGTTTTTAATAAAGCAACATACAATAAATAGTAACTAGAAGTAAACCTATTTACAAAATTTTATTGAATTTTGGTCAACAAAATTATTTTCTACCTTTGGTACTAAAAAGGTGTAAATGCATAATTTAGTCAGGGCCGTATTTAGAAAAATTTGGAAACATCGTATAGCCAGTTCATTTGTGATTTTCTCAAACTGTCAATTCCAGAAAAAATTGCTGTGGTCTTAGTGTTTACGGGGTGCTATGAGACCCCTCCAAACAACGAGAGTTATTTACTTCCCACCATGTATATAAGAACATAAATAACTAATTAATTATTTTCAATATTTATTTTATTTGATTCAATAATCCACTCCTTAAGAATGCTGTTCGACTGTTTTATCAGTTAATTTTTCGAATTCATACTTGTCTAGTAAACTATTGTATTTTTTAAACGGTGCTTAAAATATTATAAATTACTATAAACTGAAAACAAAAATTGCTCAAATTCATCGATTATTTACAATTTATAACTATTTTTGTGAAAAGATTACGTTTTGATTTATAGTTTTACACCTCTAATAAAACATACCTTCTTGATAAGTGTAGACCATAGAGAATAACACTATATATATATATATATATATATATATATATATATATATATATATATATATATATATATATATATATATATATATATAAAATATAAAACTCTCGTAAAAAATAGGGGAGAAAGGTCTCAATTTACTAATTAAGTTTTGCTAGTTAATTTGTTCCGATTATGTTTTATTTCAAAAATTTTTAATTGTTAAATCTTGTTAAAAAATGGCCCTTAGAAAAAAATCCTTAATCAGGCTCTGACTATCTAACATATTTTTTGTTTTTGTTTTTTTGAATGTTAAACTTTTCGTCAACAAAATATGTTTACCGAATCTTTTGAAATTAAGTGTACAGTAGCGTACATAAATAATTGAGCATATTTTGTAATAAAACAATTGCAGGTCATATTTCATACTTATAAATTTCAGTAATCTAAATATCATTGACTTACATCAGCTTTAAAAATTTCTTGAAAAAAAAATTTCATTCTAAACAATTAATTAGAATTTTTCTAAAATTTTTGTAGGTCATTGTACATTAAACACAGCTTTATAAAAATATAGGTTAGTAGTCATTAGGTCATTATCTGTTATGTATGTGAATGTGTATATGTAATAGTTATAAATAGAAAAAGCCAAAGAATTTTTTTTTAGTCCTCATAAAAATAATAAATTATGAACGATACCCATACAAATACAATCATTCAGGGTCCTCAAGAAAAATTTCGAAACCCTTATTTGATGTATAATTACTTGAAAATTCAAAAAATAATTTTAAAAACAAAAAATGGTTCCCAGTAAGTGACATTTTATATCAAAGTATTTTTTAAAATTAGATAACGTCTCCCAAAAATTAAAATCCAAATTATTAAGAGAAATGTTGAAAAATTGATAAAATTTTAATTTTTTGTAACTAATTTCAAAAATAATTCCATGTACCTTATTGTGCAGTATATCATTAGAAAAATCCCTTAAAATTAAACTAAGGTTCTTTTAACAATTTTGTTTTTTTTTATAACTCGTTTCAGAATTACTGTACTTCAAAGTCGATGTGATTTGTAAGGAATCAAATTATCATTTAATTGGCTTTTCGGTAACACTAGTGCAAATAACATTGTCAAGTAATTTATTTATTTTCATAATAAACCGTAAAAAAATACCATAGGTTGCATAGCTGCATGTACTAAGGAACTTTGTAGCATGTCCTAAGGTACCCTAATTTAATGTGTGTGAAATACACACTAGCTAACTTTTATATGTATGTGTAAGTAGCATTCGCCGTTCACATAATATTATGTTTATATGTAGTAATGTTGTCATTTCATAAAATGTCATGAAATAATTTATGTATTTATTTTTCTAATTGTCTCATAAGGGGAAACATCCAAAAACTCGTACTTGTAGATTTTGATGATTTTTATATTTTTATAAGCTAACAGTGTTGTGTAGTTGAGCTGGGCTATTAGTTTTGCGATATCTGTTGTTTCTGTAAAGTACATGTGGGTAAAGTGAACCACGTGTAAACTACTTAAAATATTTTTTCTTGTTTTTCTCCAAATCAATATTGCAATAGGAAAGACGAAATTAACACTAAGTAATAGTACTTTAAATGAGTAAGTAACGTACCTAAATTCGTTTACCTGAACCCGTCATTTTAAAAGTAAATTTATTTTATAATTGTAAAATTCAACCTCCATTTTTGAAGAAGCTTATAAACCGATTTGGACGTTTTAAATTTCTAAGGATAGTACTAATCAAGTACTATCAAACGTTAAAACAAAATCAATGAAGAATCAACTCTGCCAGTTTTTATAGAAAAATTTCAAAATTTTTTCATAAAAAATTGTCATATACGCATTATTTATTCAGTTAAAGAATTGTCTATAAGGGGAAATCATCTTAGATCATACTACCTACTCGAGTGTCATGAAACTATGAAGTAAAATAAATGGGGATGATTCTTGGAAAAATTTTGTAACAAAAATTAAAAACTTTTGTGGCAAGATTGAATAAAATACTCATTATTTTGAAAATGACTAGAGATCAAGAAAAAATGCAAGGGATGACTACCACTAATTTTTTTTAGAGATATTGAACGATATAAAAGTTTTTAAATTTGTACAAATAGGGGTGGCTGGGAGTTAAATTTTAGGGGATGAAATTTGTATTACAGGAGTGTGAGAAAATAGTAACTAAAATTTTGATGTCAGATTTTGTTCTCATAATGTTCTAATCCTTTTTTATCCTTTTAATAAAAATTTTATATTACTATACAATATGATATAAGCGTCAGTATGAATTACACGTGACTAAAGTTAATAAAAGTGAAAAAAGTTAAGCTAAATGATTTAAATCGCAACTTAAACTATGATTTCAATCCATTTTTCTTTGTACGTAACACTTTCATCGGTTAATAAATAAGATTATTTGACAATTTTTCATGAAACAATTTGAAATTTTCTTGTAAAACCTGGTAGAGATGATTTCCCATTGATTTTCTTTCCTGTTTGATATTATTCGATTAGTATTATCCATAGAAATTTAAAACGTCCAAATCGGTTTACAGGCTTCTTCAAAAAATGGAGGTTGAATTTTTCCATTATAAAATAATTTTACTTCTGAACTATTGGGTTTAGGTGAGCGAATTTAGGTACGTTGCTTATTTATTTAGCGCACTATTATTTTGTGTTATTTTCGTCTTTCCTATTGCAATTGATTTGGAGAAAAACGAAAAAAATGTTTTAGGTGGTTGACGCATGGGTCATTTTGCCCACATGTAATTTACAGAAACAAACAGTTATTGCGAAACTAATAGCCCAGCACATCTACACAACACTTGCAGATTATAAAAATACAAAAAAAAAATAAAATCTAAAACTACAAGTTTTTAGGTGTTTCCCCGTGATGAGAGAGTTAGCCATTTACAAGTTCCAATTTGATCTGTTTCAACTTGCAATGCCTAAAAGTCGATCTTTGTAAAAACTAATACTTATGTATTATAGGTTATTTATGTTGGTTTTGCAGCTAAAGTAAAGTTCATGATTTTAAATAAATTTTTGATTGTAATATAATTTGCCTTTGTTCACATCTGTCTCTTTTTACAAATTTTAACATTTTAAAATTGTTTAATAATGAATTTTTGATCTTAGTGAGAAAATTGAGAGACGAAAAAATAAACGGTTATTTGAGATTGTTATTAATTTCTGTTTATTCTCATGTACTTTACTTGGAAACCACCAAATGTGGAAACACACTGCTGATTGTAAACAATTTGGGATACCAATAGGTAATAAGTAATAACTAATGTTAATGGCAATCATATTTTTGTAAGTACCTTTTAGATAAATACATATTTATGTGTACGTTAGATAGATTGTGAATAAAAGAAAAGTTTTGTAAAGTGTTTGTGTTGTGAACCAACAATTAACAACAAATGGAAAAATTACAACCAATGGAAGTTTTTCTTGTGTAAAATTCTATTGTTCTGTGATGTTCTTTTTTCTGTTTTTTTGGCAATTCATAAGTATAGTTTTTAATGTGATTTTTTATTAAATTAATACTGCATAATGCAGCCATGTTTTATAACTAATATCAGAGTTATGGTTTTTGAAATATTCATAATCTCCTGTGATTTGGAAATTCACAATTTCCTGTGAAAAGCTACAAAAATATTTCATAAACTTATTTTAATCAGAATTTATGAAAAATAGTGTTCGGTTTCCTTTGTCCGATAGTGTATATATCATTTAAGCAGTCAGCAGATGTTTACATATTATGTTAAAATAAATTTTTTTTATTTTTTTTTTTAATAAAATGTTTATTATACAGGGTGTGAATAATTGTAGTTTGGTCAGAGGCGTATTCAGGGCAATTTATATTAAACGACGAGCTGGCTGGGATGCGATTTTTTCAGATAGCGAATTCTGAAAAAAAATTTATGTCTTCGGCAATTATACACCGAGATAAACCAATTGTCAAAAGGACGAGAGTTATTTACTTTACACCCTATATATATATATATATATATATATATATATATATATATATATATATATATATATATATATATATATATACTACTAACTGATATCTGTCGAATTTACTGTTCATAGAACTTATTCTATTGTTTTAGAAATTATTTGTAACATTATTATTTGAAATTTTCATTTTTTTCGAATTATTTATGAGTAATTCGTTTATTTTATTGAATTCAATATTAAATTTAATAATTTTACTTAATTATTATTGAAGGTATGTATAATTAACATTTATTACCTTATTTTTATTTGAAAATAATTACTTATTTTATTATCGCAGTAAATTAATTAGAAAATTAGAATACATTTTTTCTACTCCTACTATTAAAAGTAACATTTTGTGCACGGCTAACTATATGTAAAAATTAACAATTGCCCACGCTGTGCGGAAATACAGTGGGAAATTATTTCCCACGTCTTAATATAATAAAAAGGTAGGCTGTTCCGTTAGTTTAATATATAATATATAGAAATAATACTAAAAATATACATATATGTATGTTGATTATTTATTATTGTTTCCATAGTTTCAAAGTATGCTTTGGCAAAAATTTGAACATCATTTATGTTAAATTTTACGAATAAAAATGTGCTCGTAGAAAAAGTATAGTGTAAAATGCGTGGGAAAAGCTTATTTCTCACTCATACGAATTGTTGCACTCGCAATGCGGCCTCGCGCAACAATCTCATATTCGTGAGAAATAAGCTTCTTTTCCCACTTATTGTACAATATACTATTATCTGTTGCAGAAAAATGGGAGCACACTTGTCAGAAATTAGAATCAGTGATAATTCATTTACGAAATATTTGATTAATGTATAATTTTGAATAAAAATAAATTTACTTGAGTTTTTAAGCAAATGTATGAGTTTATAATTATTGTATGAGTTTTAAACTTGAAAAACTGATCAAAATAAAATGCACTTATGAGAATTGTAGTGGATTATCTTGCTAGTAGCAATCTACATTATCGGATGAGGCTAAAGTTATTGTAGTGACATCTCTGTTCTTTTTAAGTGTACTACGCATGATGATTACGACAACGGTGACAGCTATACCCGCCACCACCGTTCTCAATGCCATAGAGAGGTAATAGAGGGTCAACAAAATATATTGAAGTTGGCTATCTTCCAGAAATAAAATTCTGGTGTACTTTATCTATGTTTTAGATCAATGAGAGATTGCAGTGTTGCCTCTGTACCTTATGGGTAATACATACACATGTTTTTTTTTTTAAGACGCGTAAGCGGGAAATTTAAAAATACGTTTCAATTGACATTTTACATAAATAAATAAATATTTGGTTTATTTATATTTGATTAAAGAATTTCTGAAATCATTAACGAAGCTGTTAGTGTTTTTTCTCAAATAAGCGATGATGTATAAAATCCAGTTTTTAATGAAATATCATAAATAAAAACATTTTTATTGAATTTTCATTGCATCCTTTATTTACTAATTAATGAAAAATTGCATATAATAAGTGTAGGTGATAAAAATTGGCCTTGTGTCATGCTTAGATAACATCGATAACATGCATAGTATTTGTCGTACTTGTAATTTATTTAATTTGCAAACAGATTAGATTAAAACTAATTTAAATAAATTTGTAACTCATATTTCATCAGATACCTATACATAAAATATGAACGTAATTTTCGTAATTTTCAGTGTTTCTGTTTTTATTAAAAAATTGAGAGAAACTTAATTTCTAGACATGACAGGTCAGTTATTACTACTAATTTATTACTTATAAAATTATAAAAATACGTATTTTATAATTCTTTCTTCAAAAATATTAAATTATGGTCAATAAGTTAACACAAAACAAATTTTGATGTTTTGTCCAATTTTGCCTCTTTTTTGACTGCTCAAAAATAAATCGAAGTTTATTACTAATTAAAAATTAAAAATGTTATGAAAAACATAAAAATCTGAATTTTCATTAAAATGTAAAATAATTTTTTTAACCATTCGGGGTTCCGGCTTTAAATACCTAATACAATAGAAACTACGTACAGGGTGTACAGTAGAACTTGAGTTTTTATTTAACTTAAAAAAAAATTTGAATTTGCAGGTCAATCACGACTTTTATTGATCGGTGTTGGAGCCGGTATTGGGGTAGCGGCAATTGGTGTTACAATGTGGTTGCGGTATCGAAATCAAGAAAAATTACCTACCGAATGGAAAAAAGTCGGTGAACTCAGCGATCTTATGTGCTTTCCCATTAAATCTTGCGCTCCAATTCGTGAGAGTGAAATGGAATGTAGCTTACTAGGTTTACGAAAGGGTATGCTACGCGACAGGTAAAACAGGAAGTTTTCTTAGTTAAAATGTAAAAATTTTTTGGTAAAAAGCTTCTAAAAATGTTATTTTACATTTAGGGTATTTATGATAGTTAATCTAAACGGAACATTCTTAACTGGAAGACAGCATCCTAAAATGGTATTGATTCAGCCCCAAATTAAAGACAAAACGTTAATATTAAGTGCTCCTGGTATGATGGATGTGGCTATCGACTTAGAACGAGTAGAAAAACAAAAGAAAAAAGATGCAGATGTTTGGGGTAAGTTATATCAATAATTTTTAAATTTTTTCAAAAGCTGATCATAAATTCGTTTTTAGGTGATAAGGTTCAAGCGGTTGATTGTGGTGAAGAGGCTGCACGTTGGCTGTCCAGATATATTTTAAGCGATGATAGTGGTCTCCGACTAGCTTATTATCCACAATCAATTGGTCGAAATACTAAAAAACAAAATATCGGGATTTTCTCGAAAATCAGAAATATAAAAGATACAGTAAGAGAACAGTTTGTGGAATTTTAAAATTATTTTTAATATTTTCAAATAATTTTAGGGCGCATTTCCTGATAACACAAGTTATATGCTGATGACTGAAAGTTCTGTGGCCGACTTGAATACAAGACTCGATAAAATTGTCCCCGTACAACAATTTCGACCAAATTTCGTTGTTAAGGGGACCAAACCTTACGAGGAAGATGATTGGGATTATATTAAAATAGGATCTGATGCAGTTTTCAGGAATGTTAGGCCATGTGCGAGGTATAAGAACACAACGACTTGTAGTTTAGAAATTATTTTGTTGATTTTAGTAAAATATTAATAATAATAATAGCCGAATAATGTAGCCGACGCATTAAGTTATGATGCTGTCTCTGAAAGAAAGATGCTTGAATTTCTCCGAAATTCGCATCTTCTTCAGAGACTTTAGGGGCATACCATCTCTGATTTTATAAGTCGTCTCTTGATTCTCCCCCGACAGTAAATTTTATCTTCAGCATTTTATTTTATGTGTTTAAAATGATTTGTGTGAGTGTCTTATTTATTAACGATCCCTGTTCCAGCTGGTCTGGCAGGGTACTTTTAGTCTTTTGTTATGCCACTAAGGGCCTTTACACCCTTAGTGGTACTGTTGTTATTTATACATGTTTTCCGTTTTGTTATTGTTTTTTAACGATGTACTACCGAGGGCCTTTTACACCCGAGGTGGTTCATCATTTGGTTCTTCTTTCTGTGATATTTTGTTATGCCGCTGTGGGCCTGTTGTTATGGCTCCACAGCGGTATTGTTTTAACTCCTTATTGCATCACTGGTCGGCCTGTGGCCTCCCAGTGACGCAATAAGTTTTATCTGTGATCTACTGTGATAATGGTCTGTGATATTTGTGTATTTCTAGTCGGTTCTCTCCACTCCGAGGTCCTTTACACCTCGGAGGGAGTTCCAGCGATGGCTTCCAGGCCTTGGTGACCGGACGCTCTGTCTAGTACTTATCGTACCGTCACCAAGAACTGTCCGCTCTTTTTAAGCCCTGGGATGGCAGGGCCCATCGGTGGATTTTATTATGTGTATGTTTGTCCGTTGTCTACTGCATTTATGTGTTCCTGTCTGTTTTGTGTATGTTTTTATTTTACCGTGCGTGGCGGCGCATGCCCTTAGTTGGCGATGCCGTCGGGTGCTGCTGACCGCGCCATCCACCGGCAGCAGTACCCCAATTTTAACTAAAAAAAAAAAAAAAAAAAATAATAATAATAATAATAATAATAATTAATAATCCGACAAATTTGAAGTTCTGAATTGTCGGCGAAGAATAAGACCAGCGCTACAAATATGTTAGCCATACCCATCCTTTTATATACTTTTGGCTCAATTAAGTGGAATGTGAATGAATTGGAGGAACTGGATCGAGACACGCGTAAAGTTATGAACATCAATCGTAGTTTGTACCCACGCGCATCGACACAATGACTTTACCTCCCACGAGACCAAGGCGGTAGGGGGCTTCTGTCAGTCGAACGTTTACATGATCTTATAGTCTTAGGTACAGCTTGTCGTGTACTTAACAGTTCAGATCCGCTTTTGCAACTCGTCAGGGACCACGAGCTTGCTGGCGTAGGCGCATTTTTATTCACAGCAGCGCAACGTGCCGCCAAAACCTTGGGCTTAGCCTTCGATCCGCGTAATCGCGAAGGTGATGATAACATTCTTTCACTATCACAGTCGCGCCAAAAGTCGGAAATCAAGAGAGCCCAGCAACAACACCTGCTCAATAAACATCGCGACAAAGTTCACCAGGGTGTGTTCTACCGTCACCTTGACAACCTTGGCCTTTCGGGCGAACTCACTTGGGCTTTCTTGAGAGCTAATGGACTTAAATCGGAAACGGAGGGCTTTATCACTGCAGCTCAAGATGGAGTGTGGAACACCTTAACACACCAAAAATATGTAATGGGTAATAAAGGGGTTTCGAGTACCTCGTGTCGGGCATGCAAAGCATACCCGGAAACCTTAATGCACCTGACTTCAGGTTGTTCTTATTATGCTAAATCCACCTATATCCATCGCCATAATGCAGCGTTGCGTGTGCTCTACTTTTATCTTCGTCATCATTACGAAGTTGACAAAACACCAGTTTTGCCCTACGATCCTGCGGAAGTAGAATCCTTTGTTGCCAACCAAAAGTGCAAGATCTTATGGAATATGCCGGTTGCAACTACTAGGCAATTGACCGCTAATAAGCCTGATGTTGTGCTCCAAGATTTAACATCTCGAACTATGTATGTTATCGAGTGCTCTACTCTGGCGGAAACTAACATAGTCGAAAAGGGGGAGCAAAAAAGGATTAAATATCAAGATCTAATACATGAACTGCGACAACTGAACCCGGGTTATACTGTCCACTTGGTCGTATTTATAATCGGATGTCTGGGGGGTATGCATGACTCCTTTGTGCGCAACTTAAATATCATTCCGGCTTATAGATCTCACGCGAACATGTTAGCGGCGTCAATGCAGAAAGCAGTTATTATCGGGACGCTCCGCACGCTTCGGTCGCACGAGACGAATTTTTCCGGGGGTTCATGAACATCTTTGAACGCCATCTTGGACCTGCCCTCGAATCTCCCACTGTGAAGGTCTTACAGCGAGGTTCGGGGATTTATTAGGTAGGGAAGACCAGGAAGGGGATACTGTATGACGGACATTACGTTCCTGACATTAGTTACCTGACTGCACGGACACTTTTTCTACCGCCTGGGGGTTTTTGAAGTGCAGTCGCGTAATTAATAATGATAATAATAATATAATAATAACACAAAGCCGAATACCTTGCATAATGCCACTATGCCAGTATAGGTGAATCCTATCCAGTACTGTCCTACTGAGTAGTGAGGGTCAGGTTGGCGTAAAGTCTATAATAATAATAATTGCCCTCATAAAAATTTCAGTAATAAATTTTACGCCTTTATTTAGTGATTAAGGACAAGTTAACTTGTCCTAGAGTATAAACTAGATTGTCCTAGAGTATAGTTAACTAGAGTATAGACAATCTAAAATAATTAAAACGTACGTACATATTATATCTATATAGTCTATTGGCGACGCAAATTTACGCGAGCGCTCCTGGTTTTTAGCGAATTTCCAAAACTGGAAATACGCTATTACAACCGTTCTCCTGGCGTGATTTGAGACCGAGACTATAACAGAAATATGTTTTGAGGTCCCTAGAATTAGTGATGTGAGTCTGGTAATATTACTAAATTACCGTAATTTACCCAACGGTAATTTTGGTAATTTACCCGACAGAAATCACCACAGGTAATTTTGATCTTTATGACATCTATTATCTGAAATATTAATTACAGACATAACGTGAATAAGATAGTAGAGAAGCGGTAAAAACAGCATTTCGTGTGTTACTCCCTAGAAAATGTTATTGTGTTACAATTTTTACTGATATGTATTTGAGGCTACTTCAACCGACAGTGTTTTAAACAGCTAACATTTCTATTACATACAAGAAAAGAACCTTATTTAGTATCATTCTCTGTAATACAAATGGTAGTAATTCAGATTTTGGAGTATAGATGTCGGGCTCTATTTCAAGTTTTTAACATTTTTGCATAATAAAATCAAATTACTTTAAAAGATTAGTATTTAAAGTGACTTAGTTTAAAAAAAATTTGAAGTTATTCATTAATTTACTGAAAAAATTATTTATTTTTTATTTATTTATAGAACAGCAGGTGGCAGGTAAAATAAACGTACATACCCAGTACAAATCAAAGTGACATTGGCGTTTCTTAATAGTAGCAAAGTGAAGTTAATCGGGAACGAAAATATTATTAATAAATGTATTCAAATAGTCTAAAAATATTTGAAATTCGATAAATTTTTTTTATTACAAACCAAAATAAAAAAGTTTTTTCACAAAAAACTTTTCATTTCCTTTAAAAATACTTGCTACAAAAATATGTTTAGACGCCTATGTATCTGTCTAACAGTGACATTTCAGAAAAATAATTTTTTTATTTTTCAATGAATTAAAACTGAAATTTTATTTCCTTATTGTACTTAGTTATCATTTTTATATAATAATTTAATCTATTTAATAATTTTAATTTCCGATGGAAAACGTAATGATCGTTTAATTTTTCGTTACTACATTGTTAAAAATGGCAACCATATTGAGCTAATATCTTTTTAAATTACGTAAAATCCTGATCGTTTGCAAGCACTTGAGTACGAAATTTAAAAGTGTGATTTTTAAAACGTAATTACTCAAAAATATGAGATAAAACAATGAAAATTTAAGTGTTACTGGTAGTTTTGAATCATAAACAAATTTTTGAAAAACTTTTTTTTTTGTGTGTGTGTGTGTGTGTTAAATGGATATATGTTACACTATCTGAGATCCGCTAGGGTCCTGGAAACCCAAAAGCGCCAAAAATTACTACTCAGCAGATTTTGAAAATCTTTTTACTGTTACAAAGCAAAACTATTTTAAATGGGTACAGGTCTTAGGTGGGATCCGCCAGTGTCCAATATTTGGAAATTCGCTATGTTATGCAGATGCTGCGACAGGGGTATTTTAAATTAGAAGCTGTATCGAGTAAAAATTTTTGTATGCGTTTAATTGTCTATAGAAATACATTATAGATGTATACAAATTATGTGCGAATTACTAGATTTTTTATCCCTAATTAAACGCACACGTATATTTTTACTTGATACTAGTTCTAATTTTACCACCAGAGGCGCGACTGGGAATTTTTGCGTCGCCAATACATACATTATATTTGGAGATTTTTTAAACCCTGTTATTTTAACCCATTAAAGCCCATGGCGAAACTGTTGTTTTAATTTTTTTTTTTTTTTGGATTAACTTGGACGGCGTTATATAATAACAGATTAAACGCCAAATTGGTTCAGATAAATAACGGTATATTTTCTCAATGGCAAGGAAGATGTACCGTTATTTACCTTAATCTATTTGGCGCTCAATCTGTTATTTACATAACGCCGTCAAATTAATGAAAATAAGTTAAAAATATAGAAAATGATGAAAAAAAGGGAAAAAATTCAATTGAGTAACTTTTACACGTGCACAGGGCCGTGCATGGTGGGCGGAATTGTCTTCAACAGAGTCTTTTCACACAGAATGTTAATTTGATAACACTTTGAGGTTACTTTTTTAAGCAGAATATGTTATGTATATTTTTAAACAAAAAAAGTCCATTTAATAGCTGTACACATTTAATAGTGTACGGCGGCCGCTAATGGATTAACCATAGAGAAAATTTTTGTGTCTCCAAATGTTCGACCTTTTACTGCCAGCGATAAGTACAATAGATAAGGTTACAAAAAAAGAAAGAAAATCAGATAATAGCATCAAAAATGATACCCTAAAAATTTTCAAAATAGACATGAATTCAGTAAATTATGTTGTATTTTGACAAATTTGTCATAGATGGCGGCATTTGTATTAGTGAATATATATATATATATATATATATATATATATATATATATATATATATATATATATATATATATATATATATATATATATATATATATATATATATATATATATGAATATATATATAATTAAGTTCACTCGAAAAATAATAGAGTTTTTAAAAAGAATTACAATGTTATTTTATTTAATCTTTAGTCACAAAACAATAATTACAAAAATTTATTATTACAATAATCGTCAATACAATAAGCTTGTAGTTTTATGTCAAGGAAGTAACTTGTTGCTGGCCGGTTGATCTTCTTTATTTATAGGCTTCATAATGCTGATTCGATATGCACGTGTCACTGGATCAGTTTCCCAGTGATGCGATGTTTGTGAGAATTGTGAATTATGCATTTTTGATACAGTGCAAATTCCACCATTTCCGTTGGACTGAATATTTGAAATCGACATTTGAAATCTGATACTCTCTGCAGTGTCATCATTTATGTGTCTATTGTGTTAAGCGTGTGAAGAGACTGTAACTCCTCCCTCCTCAGTCGAAAACGACGGCCAAAGGAGTTTTACTTCTTTGGTTGGAGCTGGGGTTGTATGCTGTACTTCTATTTCCTTAGGTTTCCATATTGTTCTTCTCCGAATGTAGAAGATACTAATAGCAACTATTAGTGGAGCTAAGATGAAATAGGTTACTGAAATATGTAGTGTTCCGTGCTTCTTTATTAGTTGTATTTCCTCTCGGTTCTGGATATGGAAGTTTTTCAGTTTGTGTACGTCCAGTTTTTCTTCGAATTTTGATGCGTTAACCTCGATATTGTACGTCGGAGCTAGATGAATTTCGTCTTCTTTTTCGGTTATTTGATTGGTGTATGTAATTTCGTTCATTGTTACGGAGCAATTTCGAAAATGTATTAGGATAGTTCCTGTGATATTTCGGTCGTTGATTCCGCAGGTAGATGATAGGCTGGTCCCCGGAGAATTTTTTATAATGATGTAATTGCCTCTCAGTGGTTTTATCTCCGTTACATTGTTAAAATCTTCGTAAGTGCAGGAGGCAGGTTTATTGAGAAGCAGATTGCCAAAGCACTTTGAATGTTTTGTTTTGATACTGCTTGTTTTGAGGTGGCATATGTAGATTTGCTCTACTCTGGGACACTCTTGGTCAACTAAATACAACTGATACTCGTTGGAAAGGACGTATGGTTGGGTGATTTTTATTGTTTTTAGGGTATAAGTGGGTAATTGTTCTAGGTAATTTAACTGGTAGTTCTCGGAATAAAAATTGGGGATACGGGTGTTAAAAATTATGCTTGTATCATTATAGTAAGCTTGTAGCTCGAGAAGTTCGTATATTTGTTCATAAGAGGCAATGGGTATTGCTTGATATCTTAGAGATGTGAAAGCATCCTCTAACTCATTCGGTAAAAGGATAGATTTGGAAACAATATTGAATTTGGCTAGATTTATTGAATGTGTAATATCTTTTAGATGCTCGTTTAAGGTGTCAATATTATAAGTCAATTGATACACGTACTGCATGAATTTTACGTCTTCTTCTACATGCCTATTGATATTATTTGATATCGAGTTTAAGTAATTATTGATTATAAATTGTTCTTTGTTAATATGTTCGGTTATGTTGTTAAATCGCTCAATCATTTGTCTATTAATATGTATCTGTTTGTTCAGTTGGTCTGAGATATTGTCCTGGTTCGTCATTAGTCTTTCGATATCCCTGTTAATTTGTAACGCGTCGTCATTGTCCAGGTTACCTGTAATTTGTTTGATCACTGACTCAAGTCCGTTTATCAGTCCTCGTTTAGTAATTCGTTTGGGGTAGAGGGTGTGAAAATTATTTTCTAATTCTTGCAGCTTTAGATTAAGAGTGTTATGGAATCCTTTTAGGTGTCGATTTTGTGTTATGAGTTTCACAGAATATTTGATGTTTGCGATGTTTTCCCTGTAATTATTTAGGTTTATTATATGAATGTAGTGGTTATAATCTTTCACGACTCGGGCCTGCCCTAGGTTCATCAACAATATTCCTGGGTTGTTTGTTAAGTCCGTCATTTCCATCTTTTGTCCCATTGTCGTTGCCGTCAGTACTAGCCTGAAATTTAGATGGTCTTTTTAATTTCTGTTTGTGAAGTTTCCGATTTTTCTTATCTCTAATAGTAAGTCTTCTATTTTGTTTTACGGAGGTTTCTTTGAATTTTTTATGTAGCTTATTGTTATGTTTGTTCTCTTGTAAGTAGGCTTTTGTGTTAGGCTGGTAAGTTAGTGGTTCGTCTCTGTCTCTATTTAGTTTAATAATTAGGTCATGTTTCTTTTCTAAAGTATGGTTATATACTTTTTCGTATAGTTCTTGTTGTTTGTCATTGATTTCTTGGAGGTCAGGTTTTACTTTTAAATCGTATGGTCTACCAAAAAATAGCTCGAACGGGGTGTATTTAGTTACTGAGTGTATTGAGTTATTGTAGGTGAAAACTGCAGCTAAGAGTTTACGTTTGGGGGACATTGTAATATCGCTATTTTCGTTATGAACTATACGATATATTTCTAAAAGTGTCGAGTGAAAACGTTCAACTGGGGAGTTGGAGTTTGAGCTACGAACGGAAGTGATGTGTAGGTTGATATTGTATTGTTCACAGAATTCTTTGAATCGTATTGAGTCAAAACCTTTCTCAGAATCCGCGACTAATGTTTTGGGGTGACCGTACGTTGCTATGAATTTTGAAAGGGCTTCAATCAAATGTAAACTATTCCTTGTTTCTAAGAGATATGCTTGAGCGAATTTCGAAAATTTGTCAATAATTGTGAATATGGTGTTTTTGTCAACGTAGAATATATCGCAATGTGCTATTTCTAATGGTTGGGATGGTGTTGTTGTTAACTGGAATTTCTGTTTGGGGGGCCTCCTATCATACTTGTTTTCGTTACAGATTTTACAATGACTTATATAATAGGATACTTTAGATTTAAGATTCGGGAAATAGTACTCCCGTCTCAAGTGAGCTATTGTTTCATTTATTCCCCGATGGTTACTGTTCTTATGGTAATTTGAGATTATTTGGTCTTGTTCGTCGTCGTTCAATATGTCGGGTAGAATTTTCGTACATCGGACTAGTCGAAATTGTCTTCCTTGTGAAAAGTATTCTACATATATGTCTTGAAATTTTTTAAATAAAGAGTCTTCTACACAGTAAATGGCTGTCAGTCTGTTTGGTGAGATATATTGTCTGATTATATTAATTATTAGCTCGTCGTTGTAGCTAGGATATTGAAATATTTGTCTTTTCTTTGTTTTGAATAATACTTCGTATTTTCTGTTCGGTTTACTTTTGTTTCGCTTTAAAATAATTTGTTGACTGAAATCGTTTAAGGGGTTTTCGGCTATTGGTATGTATGGGGTACTGTCTTCATCAGCGCTGTGAGCTGAATTCGTGTCTGATAGATCTATTGTAACGTGAGTTGAAGTGTTACTGGCAGTCTCGTTATTGTTTAGTTCGGAAATTTTTACTCGAGAAAGTGCGTCCGCGTTCGTGTTATTTTTACCGGATTTATGGATGATAGTATAGTCGAACTCTTCCAGCTTTAAGCGCCATCGAACCAATTTGCTATTTGGTTCCTTGAGCGACATTAACCATGTCAGCGGTTTGTGGTCGGTTATGATCTTAAATTTTCTTCCGAACAAGTATGGTCGGAAGTACTTTGTCGCCCAGACTATTGCGAGCAGCTCTTTCTCAATAGTGGAGTAGTTCTGTTCGCTTTTCGTCAATGTTCGACTGGCATAACAAACAGGTCTGTCTTGTCCCACGGGACCTTGGGACAATATGGCCCCTATAGCAATGTTGCTGGCATCTGTTGTCAGATTGAACGGTTTGGTAAAGTCGGGGTATGCTAAAACTGGTTCGTCTATTAGTAGTTTTTTGCACGTTTCGAAAGTCTTTACATAGTCGGGAGTAAGTTTTATTTCTTCTCCTTTCCGTAAGCATTGCGTCATGGGTTTTGTCAGCTTCGCGAAGTCCTTAATAAACCTTCTATAATATCCTAAGAGACCAAGAAAGCTTTTAATTTCTCGCGCTGTTTTGGGGATCGGGAAGTTAACTACAGCCTTTATTTTATCTGGGTTTGGTTTTACACCCTCGCTGGATACTACATGTCCGAGAAATGCTACTTCCTTACACAGGAACTCGCATTTGTCTGGTTGGATTTTTAGATTTGCTGCTCGGAGTCTATCAAAAACTTTCTGCAAGTTCTCAATATGCTCTTGTAGTGAGGTGGAGTAGATGATTATATCATCCATATATACGAGACATATGGTACCTTGTAAGTCGCCGAGGACGTTATCCATTACCCTTTGAAAGGTCGCTGGTGCGTTCTTCAATCCAAAGGGCATACGGACATATTCGAAGTGGCCATGTTCCACCGTGAATGCGGTTTTTGGAATGTCTTTGGTGTTTATTTCTATCTGGTGGAAGCCGTTCGCGAGGTCGAGGGTTGTAAAATACATACTCCGGCCTAACTTATCTAAGATGTCATTAATATTCGGTATCGGATACTTATCATCGATCGTTTTCTCATTAAGTTTCCGATAGTCGACGACCAGTCTCCATTTTTGCTTACCACTGGCGTCTCTCTTTTTTGGTACGATCCAAATAGGAGACGACCACGGTGAATAACTTGGCCGAATGATACCCTGTTTCAATAATTTACTGATCTGTTCGCGCACTTCGCTTTTGTGAATTTCCGGGTATCGATACGACTTTGTATATATTGGTACGTCATCTACAGTTTTGATCGAATGTTTGATTTTGTTCGTGAAGGTCAGATCTTGTCCTTCCCGATAAAATATGTCCTCGTAGTCCCTACAGAGTTTATAGATATATCGTTTCTCTTCGTCATTTAGGTGATCAGTTCGTAATAGGTCTTTCACTTGAACATTGTCTGTGTCGTTGTCATTTTGGATATTAAAATTACAAAATTCAGAGTAAGATTCGTTACTGTCGTATTGTTGTACTTTAAGGGGTTGTTCTATTAAAAATTGTTTTTGTAGTTCCGAATAGTTAACTACTTCAACATAGGAATACCAATCGTTAGCGCGATATATTCCCTCGGGTATAATTAAATCTCTCTCTATTTCTATTGGTTTAATGTAAATATCCCCTGACTGGATATCTACAGGTAAGTATGCTATTATTTTGGTATTAGGTGGAACTTTATACAATTTTGACATGAAATTTGGTTTCAATAGTAATGGTATAGTTGCTCTGTTCGTAACTAATATCTTGTTATTGAAGTCTAACTTTGCTTGAAGTTGTGTCAGTAAGTCTAGTCCGATTAGTCCGTCGAAGTATTGATGAAATTTGAAAAGCAGAAATTTAAATGGCTCTGTTGTGTTAAATTCCGCGAATCCGTTTAATGTTACTTGTTTGTCTATTGTATGTTTGTTAAAGACAGTTGTTATGGCAATTGGTTTAACGGTTTGAACTATACTTTTGTGAATTAATTTTGGATCCAAAAATGAACTAGAACTGCCTGTATCAATGAGAAATTTTAATAACTGACCGTCTAAATCTCTAATATGAATGTATGGTAGAACGTTCGTGTTATGAGTGTTTACGTCTAAATATCCGATTTGTCGTCCGAGGCTGCTGGCAGAAAATTTTCGTCATCAATTTCTATTTCGTCTTTAATAGGGGTGAAATCATCCAGTTGTTGGTAGTACTGGTTGTATTGGTGTTCGTAGGAGTCGGGTTCGTTAAGTGTGTTGTATAGGTAATGTTCGTCATACTGGTCTGGATGTATGTTCTGTTGTGCGTATTCCGCTTCGACATTAAATAATTCTTTTGATTGGAAATTTGGAGGACCGGTAGTTTGAAAGTATCTATTCGGTGGGGGTAAATGATTGGGTTGAGCCCTGTACGAATTATTTTGGAATCTAGACATTCGTGTGTTACCGCTGGATGTATCCATTGGTACTGGTTTAGGTAATGGTTGTCGAGGTGGTGGCTGTGACTGTAATTGTGTTGAATTTGGCTGTTTGAAGTTGTTGGTATGAGGGGGTAAATTGTTAGGAAATTGTGTTCTTTGGTACATTGGATTGGGTCTGAAAGGGTTGTACTGGTAATTTTGGTATAATATAGGTGGTCTGTTTGTGGAGATTGGTAAAGAGTTTGGACGTGTTGTGTAATTTGTTGTGGGTTTACTGGTTGTAGGTTTGCTTGATGAATGGGCCATATTCCTCACGTAATAAATATTCTGTTCTTTAAGACAATAGTTCAGCGCTTCGGTCAATGAATTTGGTTTCATTGCACGTATGGTTGAACCGATGGGTTCTTTAAGTCCTATCAGAAATGTATTGAGACACATTTCATGATGAAGTTTTTGTTTTGCTTTAATTACGTTAATGTCCGGTTCGTGTATTTGTATATGGTTAGTCATAGTAGAAAGTAATTCGATTATGCGACTGTAAAATTGTTCGACTGTATCGTTTCCTTGTTTCAGCGAGTGTAAATCCCTAATTAAGGAAGTTTCGTTTCTCTTATCACTATAATGCAATACGAGATTTTGCTTGATTTCATGCCAGTTAATTGAGGTGCCATACATATTTAGTACTTCATTCGCTTGGCCGACTATCTTATTTCTAATTGCCCTAAGAATAAATTTTCCATAACTACTATTTTCTACATTTGGGATTAATGCTAGCAGCTCCTCAACATTGTTTAAAAAGTCATATAACAATCTAGGATTCCCGTCAAAAGTAGGTAAATCCTTTACCGCATCCTACCGACTGCGCCAATTAAGTTCACTCGAAAAATAATAGAGTTTTTAAAAAGAATTACAATGTTATTTTATTTAATCTTTAGTCACAAAACAATAATTACAAAAATTTATTATTACAATAATCGTCAATACAATAAGCTTGTAGTTTTATGTCAAGGAAGTAACTTGTTGCTGGCCGGTTGATCTTCTTTATTTATAGGCTTCATAATGCTGATTCGATATGCACGTGTCACTGGATCAGTTTCCCAGTGATGCGATGTTTGTGAGAATTGTGAATTATGCATTTTTGATACAGTGCAAATTCCACCATTTCCGTTGGACTGAATATTTGAAATCGACATTTGAAATCTGATACTCTCTGCAGTGTCATCATTTATGTGTCTATTGTGTTAAGCGTGTGAAGAGACTGTAACTATATATATATATATATATATATATATATATATATATATATATATATATATATATATATATATATATATATATATATATATATATATATATATATTAAAACTTTCAGAGCCGCCATAGTGCATGACGAGTTAACTCGTCTTAATCATTTAAAGGTTAACTAGACGAAATTCATCATGACAATAGGTGTATTTTCTGATGGAAGGAAAATGTTCATTTTTTTCTTTTTGGAAGAAAATATATGTATATTTCTTAAAATTTAGTGATACTATATGTACAAATATTAAGAAGTCTAAGTAAAAGTTTGTCTATGGTAGTAATAGTTTCTAATCAAAAATTATGTGTAACTATTTTATTTTTAAATCATTTTACTTTTTTTGAACATCTGGTATTTTGCATGCTTTTAAAAAGTTTTAATTCTCTTTGTATTCATTCTCTCTTGCACTCATTATAAATGGTGGATCTTTGTTTCTATCTCTTTGGTAAATAATTTCTTTCACACTTAAAACATTTTAGTGCTACGCTTACCTTTTCTTAAAAGACATCAAATTTTGTTTTTTTTATTTTCACAGATGTCTCTTTACCACTATTGATCCTGAAACTGGGGTTAAGGACAGTCATACGGAACCACTGAATACTCTTAAAACGTAAATTTTCAATTAAATCAAGTTTATTTTAATAAATTTTACAATTGTATATTTAATTTTTTTAAACAATTTTCTTTTTATAGTTACAGACAACATCCAGATCCAGAAGTGCAGAAGGAAGTACACAATTCACCAATACTAGGAATCCATTTAGGGCTTCGACGTCCTGGAATTATTAAACTCAATGATCCTGTTTATATAAATGCCACAGAAGAGGAAAAATAATTGTTTCAATATACAAATTGTGATCAAATTAAAAGCATTTTTCTAAAGTAGATAGAGTGTTATTGACTTTAAAATAAAAATATTGGGTCAAATACTTATACTCAAAATATTATTAAGTTATAAAATTTTTAATTTCTTTCTAATCATGTATTTTTTAATTATATATCTTTTAAAAAATTGTGAAGTTAATAAACGTGATAAAATAAATTTTATATTTGTGTCTTTTTATTTATGTTTCTTCACAGATAGGTACTTTAAAATTAGGGTGTTCTTCAAATTATGCAAGTAGACTGCGCAAGTCTCTATACCTAAATAATCAGTGTAGATGGTGTAGATTACAGCAATAAATTCGACGTAGACAATGTAGCCATTGTAGACAACAGATAGGAATTTGTCAAATAATACATAACTACATAAGTTACTGAAATTGTAATTAAATCAATAAAATTCAAAATTTTTATTTATGAAATGTTTTTTTCTATTGTCTGATCATATTTTGGGTTCCCGAATTTTTACATGCACACAGAAAAAATAATAATAAGCTTAATAAGTATTTATTTTGAGGTTAAAATTCTATTAATTTGGAATTTATTAGAACGATTCAACAAAAGCTCCTGGTGGAGTTTTTATAGTGGATAAAGTCATTAGATATTATTTTAATTTGATATTAATTATTAAAATTATGAGTGTATTCGTCGGTCTCATCATTTACTTCTAAATGGTGTAGGCACATGCGCACACTAATTAAATAAAAACGAGGCGGGAATTGGGGGAATCAGCAATGTAAATTCTCGCGCAATTTTCAAAAATAAGTGATGGAAACAACAAATACACTCTTTATATCATAAAAACTCAGATACGTTAATTCTTAATAAACTTCTCAAAAATAAAAGGTTGGTTATTCATTTAAGAAATTGTAATACTAACTTCTTTTTTGAAAAAAATTTAATTAATATCAAATTAAAATAATATCTTAAATTAAATAAAATAAATTTAATTAAAATTTAATCGCTAGCAGCGATTAAATTATTATGGTTAAATTAAATTTTGTTTAAAAAGATGATAATTTATTCGAATTCTTTAATTGCTGTTCTAACGTTTTAATTTTTACCATTATTTTAACAAATCTTGAATTGTTTAGATTGTTTATATTAAATTGGCATTAAATCGTCTACTCATAGTAGTTTACATTTTACGAGCAACTGTGTAACACTACGTTCTTTATGTATAGACGTACGTCTTATTTCATTTATTGTGTATACACCTTAACTAGTTTGAATAGAAAAAAAATATCACAATTTAAAAAAAAAATTTATTTATAGTCTGGACAAGATGTAAATTTAAGCAATATTTATTACAACGATATTTTTTTTTTTTACTACTATCTACAAAAATTAAGTTTTCCAAGAAAAATTATAATTTATATCCGCTGAATATAAAAAGTAATAGTATCTACATATATTATTACTCCTTAATGACGTAATAAATCATATAACCTATACGACCTATACCAAAAATAAAAAAACAGAATAGAAATGCCTAATAAAAAAGCAAAAATTTAATAGTGCACATAAAATTCGGTAATTGTGCAGATTATGGTACGCATCTCTAATTTCCTTGAATATATATATATATATATATATATATATATATATATATATATATATATATATATATATATATATATATATATATATATATATATATCAGAGGTATGTACCATATGTGTACCATAATCTGCACAATTAGGCAGAATTCTAAAAATTTAGCGTATTTTTTTATATTTGAGTCTTTTTTTAAAAATTTTAATTAATGGTGTTATATTTGAAGCAAATCGCTTCATTGGAACGATTTTTACAATTACTGCATACCCTTAAATAAAATTTACACTAGATGAGTTCATCCACATACCAAATTTTTATCATGTATGTATTTTTATTGCTACTTAAATAATAAATTTTTACAAATAAAATGCCTCTTCCGTGCTATTAAATAAAATGTATTTAGTGGTAACTCAGGAAATATATTTACAATCCTTATATTATATTATTATAAGATATGGTGTTAAATTAGTAACATCACTTAGATAACATTTGTTACAATTTATTTCCGTGGCTCAAATATCAAACTGCACCGTGTTATATGACTATCACTTTAAAATTTTGAATTTTTAGAAAACTGAATTTAATATTGCACTAATCCCAGTCATACACCCAATAATTTTAATTTTAATAACTGATTTTTACAAACAGCAAAAAATTACAATGAAACTTAAACTACTTACAGTAATAGACTTACATTTTTAATTTATATATTTTGTTTTTTAACTGCCAAGCTGAATGTTAAATTTATTAATAAAATTAGTTACAGAAGAATTATTTTGTTAATTTTAATTAGAGGTAAGATAGAAATTTTATTTTTAAACAAGAATGGACAGATATCGAAGTTTAAAATTAAAACTTTTTAATAAAGCACACAGGTGATGCTAGTGTCACTTTAACCATGATTTAAAGTACTCAGGTAAGCTATCAGATGCGCCGATAAAATTAGATAAATATAATAAATAAAAGAAAATTAAAATATAATCAATGCACGGAAGAGGTTTATATAATATTTTTTATTTAATTTTAATTAGGAAAAATATCGCTTAATAAAATGTTTAACAATATACAAGCATATTTCTACAAAATTTAGTTAATTTTATAATAATTAATTATTGAGCAATTTTAGGTTTATTCATCTAAAATAATAACAATTTTTTTCGTTGTAATTAGAACAAAATTACAAAAAATTAACAAAATTTATATTTAAAATGAAATGATTGATAAAAAACAAAAAATGGCAAGAAAAACTAAAATAAACACATAAAATGGAAAAAACCAAACAAACAAACAATTAATGGTTTAAATATTTTTTCTATTCGCCATATTTTTTATAACAATAATAAAAAAAATTTAAGTTAATTTGTTACAAAATACGAAATGAAGTTCGGGTTCAATATTATTGTATGAAATTTGTTACATATATTGGCACAATAAAATTTAAATAGGTTCTATTTATAAATATGTTACACAACAATAAAGTGCAAATTTTTCTTTTAATTTTTCATACAAAATTTTTGACTGATTTCCAGTGTAAAGAAGAAAATGAAAATTTATTTATATTTTTATAAACTATACAATATAACAAATACTTTAAAAAATATACATATTTTATTTACAATAATTAATATACAAAAAAAAAATTATGTACAATAAATTTGACTGTAAAGTAAGTGGTAATAGCGAATGCTAATAAGATTTTCCAGTTCTCTTCATTTTCGTTAATTCACATAAATATGTAACTGAAAAAAATAAATTTACAAGAAAGAATTATACATATTATCGCATCATGACTAATATGTGATATTTTATTATCGAAATTTTATGATAATATATTGTATAGTTTACAAACAACTTGTTTTGCAATATATCAGAACATTTTTAATTTATATTTTATTGATATTTTGAGATTAAATAGCAGCAGGCAGGACCAGAGAAAGTTCAAACATTTTCACTAAACAAAAAATTTAGCTAAAAATTTAATTTTAGATTAACGATGTAATAAGTTTTGCTTTGAAGTTAACAATTCGTTCACTAGTTTGCGCCAATCTCTGTAAAAAGAAAAAAAGAAAATATTATAAGTTATAGTGGTAATTCTTCTCTGGAATAAAAAATTAAAGTTTAGTTTAAAAATAAATAAATAAATAAATAAATTTAGCACATTTTATTGAAATGCAGAAAATTTAGTACGTAAATATTGTTAAAGCTATTTTACTAAAATAACACAATTTATTAGTTATTTATAAAATTATGAAGTATCTTATGATGGAATCAAAAACAATGTTAATTTCGCATTTTTGTGGTTTTCTTACAAATATACTTTTATTATAAAAATACTTACCAAAATTAAATCTTGGACAAGATTTGAAATTCCACGATTCGCAATCACAAACAGTCGCGTGATTGGTCCTGGAATAGCTTCTTCATAATGATGATCAAGTCCTTTACCATCACCGTGTGGAGCGTTAGCTGCTTCGTCCGCTGCTTCACTTGTACCACTTCCTGCTACCAACTATTTGAGAAAAAACAGAAAAACACGGTATTTATTAATATTCATGGCAGAAAAACGTAATAATAACATAAAAAAAGTTTTTAATTTACATATGATACAATTTTTTTTTTTTTTTAGTTATATACAAATATTAAGAGGTATCAGCTTTGTACAGATACGATACAAATATATGATGTAATTTAAAAATTTTGAAATAACTGTCTTAGAAAGATACTACTCTGTAACACAATTAAGTATTACCAATCTAAAAATTTTAGAAAATATAGCATGGTTAGATTTAAATTTTGGTTTATGTAAGTGGCATCTTATATTTTTTTAAAAAAAGTTCACTACGTAAATAATTTCGGATTTGAATAAAACAATTAAATTTTCTTCTATTATTTATTATTCTTTAAAATCTTTTTAAATTGTTTAAAGAATAAGTACTAAAGACGGACAGAATGTGGATTTCTACTCTTGGGCGACACTGAGATCGAAATATAGAAGAAAATAGATTCTTGGCTGAGATCGAGATGTATACAAAAGTATACAAAATTTTTCTAGCTAGGAGTCGTCCGTAAAATACGTACATAAGAAAAGAGGAGAGAGGTAATTGTCCAGCGTACAAAAGGAGGGAGAAATCCGAATAACCGTAACGTGACGTGGTCTTTTAAATATTTATATCAATTTTATTATTATTATTCTTTTTTTTTTTTTTTTTTTTTTTTAACAATAACCTTTACATCACTATTTTAGTAATAATTAATAGATTTGGAATTTAATATTATTAGATTTTAAAGTCGCAATATGGAGAATTTTTCCGCTGGATACTCTGATAAATTTTTAAGTTACTATTAATTGGCGAAGTGAGGAAGGAGAGAATCTAGGTTTTATCATACGTTATTAGGTAGAGGCTGAAAAATATATGATAAAAGTATGTAGACAAATGGAGAGGAAAGAATCAAAAGTGTCCGAATTTCACGTGACATATTTTATGAAGGACCTCTTACCAGTTTTAAGAATAATAATAACTTAAAAATTCGAGTAATCGAAATCAAACAATACTCTACTTAAATAATTAATATTAGATAGGTTTACTTTGTGAAAATCCAAGTAAGAAAGCAACGATCCCATGTTTTAATACTCTACTTATTAAAAGTAAACAAATTATCCTCTAAATTATGTCGTATCCTCTATACTGAGCTTTTATTCCTTTATTAATTCTGTTAACGAGATCGAAATCCCAATCGAATTTTTGGTCAAAATGACTAAAAACAAGAGTTGACTGGGCGTTAATAATTATAAAAAGTACTATCACTATTGATTTAGAAAGATATGAATTAAAACAAAATTAAAAAAATACCTCCCCAAATTAATATTAAAAATAAATAATTTTTTTTTTTATAATAATAATCAATACCCATATCCTGAAACATGCTAATTATTAATAAATAATTAATATAATTCAAAGCGTACTTACCGTAAATGAGTTTTAAACATGGTAATACATCAGTAAATTTAAATTATTTGTGCTATTTTGTTATTTTAAACTAACTTCGGATCAAGATTATTTTAAATTTGTTTGTCGCATAATGTAGTACCAAGTTTTATTAAAATTCCAATTTGCCAACCATACAGTAGTAATGCAAAGCAAAATTTGTACAGCAAAATATAGACATTCAACAATCTCTTCCCAAAATTTACTTAAAATCGATTAAATCTTGCATTTAAATATAGTTAATTTTTTTTAAAGTAGTTTCCTAGTAACCAGTCCTGTCGTCAGAAATTTAGATCAGATTTACGTCCATCTGCGCCGCTTCTGACGAATATATAGACGACAGACTATCAACAGAATCTAACGTCAGGAAAAAACAGCAGGGATACGTAAGACTGACGAATAATTTTTATAATACTCCGAAGTCGGTCGACACTCGACAGACTTACGGCAGGTACCTGCTTTAAATTCTCCCCTCCCAGAAGTTTTCAGCGGTTCTCATTTTCATTTTTTTAATTGTGTTAATTCAAAGTAAGTCAGACCTTTGTCTGACTTACTTTGAATTAACATTACACAACTTTTGTTACAGATTCAGATTAAAAAAATCTTGTATGCTTACGAGATTGTATAAAGCTTACATGATTTTTTCTCTTGACTTTCTGTCGATAGTCTGCCGTCTGTATATTCGTCAGAAACGGCGCAGATGGACGTGAATCTGACGAAGGGTAATGTAGACCTAAGTACGTAGATCTGATGTCAATCTGACGTCAAGTTGGTTACTAGGGTTATTAATACAGTACATTACAATAAGTCAGTAAACGGTTAATTATTTAAAAAAATTAAAAATATTCTTGAATATATGTACAAAACTTTTACTAATTAGTTATTATTGAAATTTGCTTTATTTAAAATTTAATTCAATACATCTTTTTTAAACGTCGCAATTAAATTTTAAATGTCATTACTGTCCGTCATGTCAAGGATAAAATTTGAAAGGACAGATAAAGATTAAGGAATTAGGGATTAAAAATTAAAAAGGAGTAACCATTAGTCATAGTCAAGAAGTTTAGAGTGATGCGAAAGAAATAAAATTAAATATTAAAGAAAAACAGTCAATCAAGAAGAAATCTTTAGAAGATATAGTGCTTGACATATACGGACGTCGACATTTCTAAATTTTTAAATTTTTTTTTATACTTTTGTGATTTTATAAAATGAATGAATTAAATTTTGACAGAATAAATATGCAGTAGGTTTTTTAATAACAAATAAATTATATATCAAGCACTATTTGCACACAGGTTATTTTGCAGAATTTTACACAAATGAAGATGATAGAGAGAAAAAATTCATTAAACATGCAAGAAAATGAACACAAAAAAGATTATTTATCAGAGCTCTAGAGAGGGAATGAATTTGCAAAATTGCATTTAAAACAATCAGAATTTATTCTGAATAGGTTTGTTTTTACAGCAGTAATTTATTAAAATGAATTCATGCGCATGTTTAGCAATACACATTCGAAATGTACAAATTAATTCTATAACAAGTTGAGATTTTGTTGCTGCTAAAATACTTAATGTGAATTAATCCATTTGGTTATATTAGAATTTCTTATTTTTAATGTATGTAATAGCAATTTATTTCCAAAATAAAATATATCATTTTTCTCCAACCATCACAATAAACTGTAATTTTACTGACACATGAATGACTCTAAAATAGTTCTTTATATACCAAGGCAATTAATATGTATTAACTTTTTTATATTTTCAAAATATTAGTAGGTTTGATTTTTATTAAAGGAGAATTCTTTGCTATAAAATGGATTATAAACGGATTTATTTATTACAAAATAGTTTCAAACTAAATTCAAATTACTAATTATGTATTGCTGTTAAACACCAAACGCACAGAACTCTAGGAATTTCTGATTGCTGTAAAAACAAACTTACAAAAAAACGTTAGACAACAAAGTGCATTTCAAATATACATAAAATAAACGGTTACTTTTTATGAACCAATCCATTTGATTTTTTTTTTTATATGAACTTATATTATGGTTTATATATAAATCAGGCTTTATAATGTATAATTTTTCTTCTTAAAAAGATTTTAGTTATACTTTTTCTACTGGTAAAAAATTAAAATTAGAAAAGTATAATGTTTAAGCTTTTAATTGAAAATGCATTCACATATCAAAAGTCTAGGAAATGCAAGATGTGGTTTAATGTTTAATTATAATTATTAATTAATTTACAAGTAAGTATAGACACAATTAATGAATACTGAATACTATTGAAATTATTATAAACAAATACTATTATACACTTGATTCGGTGCAATTTTGCAGTGAAATTAATAAGTGAAAGTGCCAAACATGCAAATGAGTCACATACTCACATGTAGTTATTTAATTTATTATTATCGAGACATATCGAGGAGGTTGATGTGCATGCATTTAAGTTCTTATTGTTGTATTATAGCATAGAGTTATGGGTATGTGAAGTACGTGTAAAAACTGTGGTAATTTAGGCAAATGATACTACACCACTGTAAAGTCTATTACATTATGTTTCAATAATCATAGCCAAAAAAATTTAATGGCTTATAGTATAGGTAACACTTTTGTGTAGTGATAGGGGCATTTTTAACAAATCAGTGCCGTTATATGAATTTTTTTGGTATTGGTAGGCCCCATTTTTTAAGTTACAACTAGTTGAAAACAGTACCGTATCATATGGATTAAAAAGAAAGAAAAACTAATAATTTGAGAAAATTGAAGAAAGGAAATTTATATAATACCATTTATTTATTAGAAATGCCTACCACTACAAAAAATGCTACAGACACCGTGAATCCTAAAATTTTAATTTTTTCCCACCTAAAATGTGATTTGGTAAAGTTACGTTTAATAGACAAAGTTGGCTGATTTGACGGTATTATTATCGATGAAAAGATTATTAAGAAATTTACAGATTTTATGGCTTTAGCAATAATTTTTTTGTTATTTTTATTACTCGCTGAAGTAATTCAAGTATTTTCTATCTTTTGTATCTTTTTAAGATAATTTTTATGCCCATTGTGACATCTTACTTTAGCGTGTTACGTCTATTTTCGTGTGGTGGCTCTGTTGTAGGGAGGCAATAACATGCTAATCCTACAGATCTCCTTTATTTGTAAAAATTTCTTTCCAAATTTTGTAAGGTTAATTTTATTTTTGATTTAGCAGTTCAATAAATTTACAGCCCAATAGATAAAATATTTATTACTTGAAAAACAGATAAAAAAATAGTTTTCCTAGTTTTCTATTCATTGTTATTTGATTAGTAATTAAAAAATTTGTACAAAAGCAATAGAAAGCAAAGGCATAAGGTAAAAAGAAATAAAAGATAAGAAAAAGTGCATGCAAAGCAACAAAATAGGTGAAGAAAATAGAGTAAGATGCAAATAGTTAGTATTCGTGTTTTTTTCTTTTGTTGTTGTTTTGAAAGAAGAGTACCACCTGTTGAAGGAAATAACCCATATTACCACCCTTAGGTTGAGGGTTTGCCGAAGGATTGGTGACAGGTTGTAGGGTCTTGGTTTGTGAACTTGTGGCGGTGAGTCCAAATCCGAGACTTTCTGTACCTGCTACCACACGATAAACGGTGCCAGCGGCACGCGCAGCCCTATCCGCAGTATTCTGCGTAGATAATAATTATATATGTTTTCAACAAAATTATAAGAAATTTTTATTTTTAAAAATAAATTAGATCTATATAATACAAAAACTGGTAATTGAGTTAGAACTACTATTAGATTCTTAGTATTTATAAAATGTAGTCGCAACTCTCGGAATTCCTCTATTTGCAAATATAATCGCTGGAGATAACCAAAAAGTGCAGTAGAGAAAGAAAAAAGCAACAGCCAATGCCCATATGTAGCTTTAAATGATAATTAAAGCCCAAAAATAACTTTAGAATTTTATTTTATTTTAAATTTAAGCTACATCCTAAAAAATAAATTTAAATAAAATTCTTTTTGTAGACTTTTTGTTTAAATATATAATTTTGCAATTTATTTTTCCGATATTTATAAATTTAATAATTTCCGATAATTTATAAACACTAAGAATGGGATAAAAATTCAAATCCAATTACCAGGCATTGAAATATAATGAAATAAAAGAATTAACTAAAATTTTCTAAATTTAATTTATAAAACTAAAAACTATTAAAATTTAAATATTATAATCAAAATAAATAAAAAAAGGAAAATTTTACTTTGGCAATAAATAATAATTTATTTAAATAATATAAAAAATAATAAAAAATCATTAACCATTTATGTAAAAAAAAATACATATTAATATTTTTTATAAAATAAATTTTTCATTAAAAGACATTTCTCACTTTTAATGAATTTCTAGGAGTAAAATACTGAAATTATTTAATTTTAAATCAACAAATAAATATCACGCATGAATATTCAAACAATTAATTTCAAAATAACCTGTTTTATTTTATTATTCTTTATTAACACTTTGACGGTAATAACAAAACACCTAACTGGCACACTATTTTGACAGCTAATACACTATTTTATACACTTGGTAATTCGAACGAAAAAATCATTGCTAGGCAACAAAACCACGCGTTAATTCGGACTCATCGGCGTCAAACACACGACAATTCAAAGTTGCAGAGAGAAAGAGACAGACAGATTGTAAGTACATTTTGAGAAAAGTTCAAGTTCATTCATCGTAAATGCTTAAAAAATTAAAATTGTTACCTGCGATAATTCGAGCCTCTATAATTCGTAATATTTTAAGATTCCCTCGAGTTTCGAATTAATGAGAGTCGACTGTACCTATTTGATGCAATGACTACAAAAAGATGATTTAATTGATAATGGAATTTGAATCTCAAGTTTAGGAGTAAAATACTTAGTTTTGTATTTCATTTTAATTTTTGAAGGATGTTAGTTAAATTATATACTGTGACTCTGGTTTTACGCGGGGGTTACTTTCTATGAAAATTCCACATAAAACTTTACGTTAATTAAGAAGACCCGACTTTGCCATTTCCCGTAGCTTAGATCAACTTTTTTAGTATCACAAAAATTTGAAAATTTTAAATTTTTAAAGTATAATATTTAAATAGAAAAAGTTAACTGTAACAATAGTATTGTTTTTTTATGATATATATTAACAAAGTTAATGCCGTTTTAATTATTCTTATTTATTAATATTAATACCTTTTTAGTTTTCTTGCTTCGTCATATAAGAATCTAGAAATTTCTCTAATAATCTCTAATAAAAGGGATCAAAAGACTAAAGAGTACAGAGAAATATTGTTTATAATCTATTTCTTTTATATTACAGATACAAAGATAAAGATCGATTCTAACTACCTATGGTGGCTTGGTATCGAATGCCGTCAGATAGGGATGGCGGTTTTTAAAAAATAATCGGTTTTCGGTTATTTCGGTTCATTTTATGCTTGGTTTAACCGGACGGTTAAAACTGTTTAAAATAAACGGTTTTTGAGATAACCGGTTTTCGGGTTTTTTTCTAGGAAAAACAACATTTAGGGTAAAAGCCCCATTTGTGGAACGCGATCCAATAGAAAAACAGTTTTGACATTTATATCTTAATGAAGTTATTTCTGAAAGAAACGTCTGATAACAAAAATTATTATTAATAGAATGATTGTTTTTCAATTTAAATTCATCTCACATTTAATGTTTCTTTACTTAATTAAAGAAATACATATATAAATTAAACAGTTTTTGCTAAATGTGTCTCTTTTGCGTTTGATCAATGCTTATTTATAGAAACACATGCCTTATAAATTTCAACATTTTCCAGTTAATTTTCGAAGTTAGCGCAATAAAACTATACAAATTATTTTTATTAGTCCAGTTAAGAGATTATAAGAGCTAAATCATCTTTTTATTCGGTTTAAATGTAATTTATATATATGTGTATTTCTTTGAGTACACATATAACCTGTGTATTTAACTAAAATCATGTACGTAAAATAACTAAAAATTTATATTATAAATAGTTTTAATTTCTTTTTGAGTCTAAAATATTTACTTACTGCTTTAAAATCGTAAAATTTTTAATATTTTTTTTTATTTCGGAGCGTATCGTCAATTGATAAATAAAAAAATATTGATTTAAAGTTGCAAAATTTTATTAATAATGAAAAATTGTCGCCATTTTGATAAGTTAGTTTAGAAGGTTTAGAATTGATTAGAACTTTACCAAAATATATAGATGGCGAAACAAAATATAGTATTTTTCTGTGGTATTTTGGTATATTCTGTGATTTTGGTCGTTTATTTTATCGAATATTTAAACCATTCTATATTTTTTAATTTGACATTCTATTTACTACTAGATGTCACTCTATGTCATAGAGTGAAAAGATGGCAAAAGATGTATCTGATGTATCTCATGTTCGTACATACGTGTTCTTTTTTAAGTGTCAATGTGCTGATTTTTTAAAGGGTGTTAATATTTTCTGTCCGTTTTTTTATAGATGTCAACAAATTATAAAACAAAACATTAATAAATCAAAATTTTTGGGTTATATTTTCTTAAAAACATATTCATTGGATTAAAAAAACTTGGTTTCATGCTTATTAAGAAAAAAAAATGGGTGTTTAATTCATTTATTAATTTTTGTAAGCAAGTTTGATGAAATACCTAAAAATAGTGTTCCACAATCGGGGCTTTTACCCTATATAGGCAAAAATTTTTATAATTATATTTATTTTTAAATGAATTTAATACCGTAAATACAAACAAAAACTAAAAATTAAAACAATTTAGCGTGAAAAATAACTATCAGCTAACAAAAATGCGAAAGCGAAGTATTGCCTTTAGGCAACAAAGAGCTGTAGGAAACGAAAATTTTTTCAAAAGAAATATAGAACTCGTGTCAGTGTAATACGGTAAGACAAATTAACAGATAAACTCATATATTATTTTATATGTAATTACTAAATATTCGATAGTAGTAAACGAAAATTTTATTCATTTGCCTAAATTTCTCATGATCTAGAAGTTTTTAAAAATAAATGCTTAAATATAATAGTTACATAAGATGCAAGTCTAATATTGACAAACAATTTACTACATAAAAACTAAAAACATCCATGTATAAATTTTGAATTTTCAGAATATTATACAATTATTCAGAATATTATACAGAATATTATACAATTATCATACTAATTAATAAGCCATTTTGAAAGCTGAGTAAAATCTTGATAACAATATCTGGTAAATTTCCTTGTTGCTTTCCTCTTTGTTTTATTTATTTGAATCTTGGAATTGGTCTGTCAGGTTGAACCGAGACAATCGATTTTATTATTGGGTATTGAAGCAAATAAAAATAAATATTGAAAATAAAACATGATTTCATTATTTTTCATACCATAATAACCATAATTAACTAAATGTATTAGAATTTTAAAGAAATTAATTATTTAATTTTTTTTTAATCAAAACAAATCACCGGCCATTGAATAATGACTTAAATTTTTAAATTTTTTAAAATAATATTTTCGGGTTTTTCGTCGGTTATTGATTAAAAAAAAAAAAAAACACCGGTAAAAACGAGTCAAAAAAATAACCGAAAAAACCGGTTAACCGAAACAGAAAACCGGTTTTCGGTTAAAACCGGTTGGTTTTTCCCATCCCTATCGTCAGGGCCTGTCCTAGCGTTTACGCCGCCCCGGTTTTGCTCCTCAGGTAACTAAAATGCCGCCCGGGCAAATGTTTCTTTTTTTGCTCGTCCTCTTTTTACAAATGCCACCCTCTTTTTACAAAATTTTCTGCCCCGGGCAAATGCCGGGGTTGCCCCCCCCCCTGAAGCGGGCCCTGATGCTGTTAGTTCTCGGACAAGCAATATATTTTAATAAATAGAGTTGTAGTTCAGGAGGTAGCGTTGTATTTTAATTAGTGATTTTAGGCCGAATGAATTCTACTTTAAATATTAGATTAGTACCTAATAATCATCAAAACGGGCGTCAGCGGTCGCACCCGCGGTGGACCTAAAAGAGGCAGCAAGTTTAATTTTGCGCTGCTTTTTGACATTTAAGAACTGTAAAATATTGTCCACTGATTTTACATTACAAAAAAATTGTTATTGTAATTTTTAATTTCCATAGTTATATTTGATTAGATTATTATTTATATAAGTTTTGATGATTATTAGGTACTAATCTAATATTTAAATTGGAATTCATTCGGCCTAATCACCAATGAAAATACAACGCTCTTCCGTACTATTGGCAATAAGGGCAATAAAATTTTAGTCCGTACAATTTTTTCAAGAAATTATTAATTTTATTTGTTAAGAAGTGCAGGCAGTGACCTGAAAATGTAGTAAAAGCTACCTTTAATTAGACCTTCTTATAAAAAATATCAGCCTTAATTGTGTCGAGGGCCGCTACCCCATAGTTACTCGTCATGCTCCTTAAATAGCAGTAATTCATTTTTAACAATAATACAACTCATTGTCTGTATTAATAGGTGCATTTACTGTTGGTAGCACGTGGTCTGTAACTTGATACTAGTTTTTGTTGAATTGGTAATTACTTATTGTTTAACTGTCTGTCTATTCGTACTGTTAAAATGTAATACACATCGGCCATTATGATGAAATTTTATAATTTCTATTTAAAATACTTTCACTGTTCGGGACAATATTTTGTTCTTTTTGTTCTCTGTATTAAAATTTTACAACACAAGGTTGTATATTACCTGTAATTATATCATATTTTAATGATATCACTTGAATTTATTAGACACTCGCTAGGTATAATTTGTGTAACAATAGGCGACAAATATAATAATTAATATCTACAGATATTATTATTTAATTTGTAACGTAACAATAGCTTTATAACATCTTTAGTCACTATGTTATACGGCGATTTTGACAAAATATAATTTTTAAATTGTTTTTAGAATTAGAATACACTTACCTACATACATATTAAGTTCTGTATTTTAAAGATATTAATTTTTAAAAAGTATATTCAAATAACGAAAATTAAAATTTGATTCAGAAAATTAGTTAAAATTAGAATACTGAAGCTGAATAATTAGGAAATTAAAGTTATTTTTTTTATGTTTTTGCTCTAGCTTTTGATGTAACTTTTATTTTACTCAGGATTGTAGAAAGTTGAGATGCCTTCCACGGCAGAAATTAGTACGAGTCCCACCCCTAACTTGTTCTTATCATAAGAGCAAGATTCAAAAATATATTGGTTTTAAATTAAAAATTGGTTTTAATCGATTGAAAATTTTGTTTGGAGAAATTATAGCTTACACAGTCCAGTAGGGTTAGTGGAAATGACGCGTTTTATGCATCACGTATAATATGTTTGAATATAAAAATCAAATTGTTAATAATGAGAAGTAAAATACTAAAATAGCTTTTCTTGTTTACCCACAAACAAGTATTTACAAAAACAAACACACACATCTCTGTGTGTTGGTTTCTATAAACATTTTTAGAATAAACAAAACACCTAAAAATATTTGAAGACATGAGTGGATGAATGTGTTATATAACATTTTTATAATTTTACAGTAGAAGCGTTTGAAAGTTTTTATTTACATATACTTCCCATGTAATAGCACATGTTTATTATTGAATTTCTACAAAACTATTGGACTTAATGAAACCAAATTAGAATATATTATGATACTTCAGCATAGAATATTTCAAAATTTGGTAAAAAATGAATTTTTGAAAAAATGTTACATAACACCTTCATCCACTCATGTCTTCATTTATAAAAAATATTTTATATTATTACTTTTTTTTATATTTATTTTTACCAGTTTAATCTTACTTCTTGTTATTAATTTTATTAAAAATATGTACATATGTTTACACATGTTGAAGCATTTTATTTTATGTATTTGTTTATATAAGTTTCTTTAAAAATATTGTCGGCCCGTGGGGAAGTTTACTGTGAAAGTGCTCGGACGTATAGTGTTAATAATCTGGGTCTGAAAAGTTTTAGACATAGTTGTCGCGGCCTCTTTACAGACATTTAACAACTTCACAGCACTCTCATCTTCTCAGGTTTTTTCCTCTTCACTATATGTTTTTAACACATCCGCTACCTTTCAGGCTACCTAACACCTATCCATTATTTTTCCGACTTTTGTAGTTGTATTTTATCGATTTTT
Source organism: Brachynemurus nebulosus (assembly GCA_035578155.1). Taxonomy (NCBI): domain Eukaryota; kingdom Metazoa; phylum Arthropoda; class Insecta; order Neuroptera; family Myrmeleontidae; genus Brachynemurus; species Brachynemurus nebulosus. The sequence goes on from JAPWDM010000001.1 coordinate 63,791,951, forward strand.
TAAATAACTAAACACTCGTGTAATTTTTCCATGTAACTACTGATTGTGAGTTACAATTATCAAAATAGCTAAAATTCTCTTTTCTGACTATTGTCATAGCTAAAAGGGATCGATGATAGTAATATATGTATTATGGTTAACGTGATTTTCTACCAGGAGTAATAGTGTATAATTGACGGGCACCTCTACTTGAGGGTGGAGGGAGTGCAGAGCACCCGGTCACTGAAACCCAAATCTACTAAAACTCGAAAATACTACTTCATATCAAGAAATAAGAATTACTGCACTAAAATAATAAAATTTTTCCGGGTTAATATTTTCGAAAATTGTTCTTCAGTTTCTACATTTGTACACAGGGGGTCTATCTAAAATCGAAGTGATCTACGAGACAAAAAAGTTTGGGAACCACCATAATTAAAGTAACGCACTGAGACGGAAGGTGGCAAGATCAATGCAAGTCGAGTAGATCATTGCAAATTGCTTGTTAATGGCATAAATTCAAAGTTCAAATTCCTTTTTAGTAATATTTTAGAGTAGGAACTTAACCCTAATTTTTAACAAAAAGCGTTCTGGCGGCTGATTTTTCTTTTAATCGATTCAAAATTTAAAAAGAAATAAAAAATTGTAATACTATTTTTTCATCAAATGCAGGCGTCACTGTGAAAAGTTGAAATTAATGAAAGTAATAGGTAAGATACACGTATTTGTATTAACAGTATTCTACAAGCACAACTGATATATTAAAAAAATTTATAACATATTTTTAGAGAGAGAAAACTATTGAAAATATGATATTTTAGAATGAATAATGACAAAAATCAAATGTTTATAAGAATACTTGTCAAATTATTTATCTTAATCAAATTTTAACATTGAAGCCATGATTTAATCAAAAAATAGTATTTGAATTTTTTATTTTATTTTAAAGGGCATAGCCGGGTAAGATAGCGAAAACGGCCCTTGACGCAAAATTGATTGTTTTTATAGGAAATAGTACTTCTTAGCCCCAGATACATTCCTGCCAAATTTCAACCCTCCGAGGCTAATAGTTTATGAATACACAACCAGACAAAAATTTTCAAAAAAAACTTTTTTTGATGAAATTACTGAGCCGATTTATTTGAGTTTAATTTATATTGTGTACCCACCTTAGGCAAAGTAATAAAAAAAATTAACGTTATATCCCTTTATTATACTAATTTTTTTAAATTTTTAATTTTAAGTAAATTTTTTTTTGACACTTACGCGTTAGCGACACCCACCATTTTTTGTTCAATAATATGTCTCTTAGTACTTTATAACATATATTTTTACTGAAAAATTTTAGTTGGTAGAACATAGTAATATTTCAATACAAATGCATGCCATATTCGGTACTACATATATTACTTATATACAAAAAGGACCATAAAGTAAAGCATCTGCCTTATTTCAAAAACACAGTAGAACTCTAAGGAGTGCAATAAAATGTTTTCTTCTCCCCTGAGTTGCAGTTCTTGGAGTTCCTGTGACGGTCTAAAATATATATATATATATATATATATATATATATATATATATATATATATATATATATATATATATATTTTGAGTTGTTATAAAAAATAGGTTTTAACTTGTTAAAAAATAATTTTCAAGGTTAATTTTACCATGAATCTAAATATTTGAATGAATTCAATAAAATTATCTCAGCATACTTACTAATTAAAATTACATCTAACTCAACAAAAATTATAAGTTTTAGAAACTTTATTTCAATAAAGATAATAATAATAACAATAATACGTCTTAAATGTTATATTGTTTTAATAATAATAAACATTAACTTAATAAATTGGAAAAAAAAATTTCAACAATGTATAGTAATAACAACAGTCCAACTAAAACCTATTGTAGTTATAAAAATATGTAGGTAAATTACATGTAGGTACATATAACTAACTTAAAGAAAGCAGTATACACGTGTGCGCGATATGTAGCTCGCCCCTCTCACTTGATGTTTTTATTGCACTTCTTAAGTGGATTTTTCTGTAATAAAATTACATACGTTCATAACTACGACCAACAAGCTTAGACAAACGTCTAGCTTTATCTACTGTTTGTCTTCTTTTGTTAACACGATGACGGGTCATGGAGAATTATAACGAAATGACCAACTGGTATACTATTTTGACAGCTAATAAACTTTGTATGAAATTGTTGACGTCGTAAAACGTGGTGTATGAGCTAATAAAGTTCCACTTGACGTCTTACAAAAGGAAAAACTCTAACATAAGAAGAATCAATAACTATTTTGTTTTATTAATAAAAAAGAAAAACGGCAGATAATGTTGGACTTTTGTAAATTTAAACTAGTTTATCGTAGTTATGAACGCATGTAATTATATAATTTTAGAAATAGGGTAGATATTTTACTTTATAGTCCTTTTTATACATAAGTAATATTTGTAGTACCGAACATGGCATGCATTTGTATTGAAATATTACTATGTTCTACCAACTAAAATTTTTCCGTAAAAATATATGTTATAGAGTACTAAGAGACATATTATTGAACAAAAAATGGAGGGTGTCGCTAACGCGGAAGTGCCAAAAAAAAAAATTTACTTAAAATTAAAAATTTAAAAAAATTAGTATAATAAAGGGATATAACGTTAATTTTTTTTTATTACTTTGCCTACAGTGGGTACACAATATATGTATATTAAACTCAAATAAATCGGCTCAGTAATTTCCTCAAAAAAAGTTTTTTTTGAAAATTTTTGTCTGGTTGTGTATTCATAAACTATTGGCCTCGGAGGGTTGAAATTTGGTAGGAATGTATCTGGGGCCAGGAAGTATTATTTCCTATAAAAACAATCAATTTTGCGTCAAGGGCCGTTTTCCCTATCTTACCCGGCTATGCCCTTTTGCATCGATTAAAAACAAACCAGCCACTAGAACGCTCATGGTGACTTTTTCAATTTCTAAGCATCTTTTTAAGGGTAAGTTCCTCGCCTATTTACTTTCATGAACATTCGGAAAGATCTTTCAGTGACCTACAGCTCTATGTCCCTATCCTTTGATTTAAATTGTATGACATAATATTACATCAAGTATACTTTGGATAAATTAATCAAATTGGACAATATAACTGTTTGTCTTTATGTATTTACTTTGTTATCAAGCAACGCTATTTAAATTTCACATGGTTGGTGATGCTCCATAAATTCTTCTTGTTAAATGGCTTAAAAGCAGGAGCAAAAGCATGCTTACTCCTTTGGGACTAAAAGTGACACTTTACTTTCTATTATGGGGGATTAAAGTATGTATTTTAGTCCCGGAATTTTAAAAAATAATATTAATTAACATGAACTTTAGTAGTCGGATAAAATAAGGGCTCTTAATTAATTGAATTAAATTATTAATTAAAATTAAGAGCTAATGGTAAGACTTGAACTTTTTACACTACAGTCTACGATGCTGAAACAAACTCTTACAAACTACGCTGAAGCTGACTACTCGCCTTTCACTAGAATACAGGCTCCTTGTATGTACAAGGGTTCCCAAAAACCATGCTACAGAAGAATTACAAAAAAAGAACTCTAAAGAATTTGATTTTTATCTTTAATAGATTACAGTTGCCAATCACAAAAAATACACCCAATATCTAAATTATACAAAATATTAGATGATTTTGTACGATATTTCATGTAGGTACATACAATTTATTGTGTGCTGTAGCGAAAGTTGTCTACCAAATAAAACCAATACCTACGTTGCCTATTTCTACATATTGGTGTATACACAAACATTTAAGCAATTTTTAAAGAACATTTCTATATCTACATATTATAACTATAATATTGTATGAAATATGTAATAATTTCGTTTCAAATGCCACATTGAATATTAATATCGTTATCTGTATACGAAAACTTAAATAAAAAATAACACCACTATTTAACTGACCATTACCAACTATTAAACTGAAAAAAAAAACCGGGGCAAAGAAGGCGGACACATTCGCTCATACACAATTAAAATAAATATGTGTTGTCCAAGTGTGTTTTATAAAGTTACGAAATCAAAAAATATTATTAATAAATTAAGACATTTTACTGAAATATTACCGCAGTTCATTCAGAGTCAATTCATATTAAAAATAAAGTAAAATGAATGTCAAAATATTTTTTTTTTATATTGTTTGTTTAATAACGTGAAATAATATAATTTGTTTAGTTTTTTATTTTATTGTCAAAAAAAAAAGAAAAATGTATAAGTTACTTATTTTATTTAATTAAAATTAACTATACGAAATAAACATATTAAGGGGGGAGTTCAAATAAAAAACAACTCTTTTATATATGATTGGTTTCAAACAGAAAATTTTGTTTTTGAAACATTCATTATTCTTCCAAGTGGGGGAGGGGGCCCTTTTCACAAATATTTAAGCGTTTACAAGGAACGCCATATCTCAAAAAGTAATGAATATTTTTTCATTATTTTATTCCTAAAGGACCTGTCCATAAAGCTGAGTATAGGTTTCAGGTAATTTTAAAAATTAACTATAAAATTGTAATCCCAAACTTCTAAAAATTATAAAACCAAATTTTTTATTAAAAAAAAAAATGTTTAAAATGTTACAATTGTTGAAATGGAAAAAACATAGTCCACTTTATACGCAATATGTTTATGAACAAAATTTAAAAAAAATTAAGTCTCTATCTTCTCTAGAACTTGAGATATGATTTTCCTTGTCGGAAAAAACACAACTTTCGAGAAACGATAAAAAATAAAAATAATAACAAAAAAAGCGGTTTACTCACTTTTTATTAAAACGTCTACAAAGGCATTCACATTAAAGAACATTATCTCAATGCATACTATAACTCATGTACACACCAAAAATAAATATTACCGATCAAATCGCGAGGGGGGGGGGGAGCGAGCGTTGTCTGCAAAGGAGCAGCAACTGGGCTGTGTAGCGGCTCACAAATAAATATTTTTCTACTTAAAAAAAATTTTTTGGCTATGTTTTATATATCACCGTGTTTGTAAAGAACAACAGAACAAAATAAATACAAAAAACGAGATTCGAAAAAAATAAGTTTATTAGCCGTTTCTGGTGTGAACTCTCCCCTTAATGGTCATAACCTATAATGACGAAACGCCCAACTAGTACGCTACTTTGACAACTAATACATTTTTTATGAAGTTGTAGAGGCAGTACAGCGTTGTGTCGAAATTAGTCAAGCTTCACTTGACGCTGTACAGCGTCCATGATATTAACGTGATAATAATTTTAAAAATTATCGTACCGATTTTAAAAATTTCAATGTTTTTCAATTAAACTGATGAAAAATTAGATGTTTAACTAGTTTTTTGGCCTACGATCATAGGAGGATCATAAATCTTATAATAAAGACCATTCAAGCATCAAAAATATATTTCGTAAGTTTGAAAATGAAATTTGAAGTCCTTCGGTTAGAAACAGCGTTAAAAGAAGAACATTTAACATTAGTCGGCATACCCTGTCAGGACATTCCAGATCCAATTCTATGCAATGAACTTGTGAGAAAGTAGTGTTATTAAATAATGTTAGAAATTTTATTACCACAGTAGCAACACATGAACCTGCTTAGTTACACGTTATTATTTAACTTTAGGATAGGCGGTAATTGTTGTCTGTTCGTTGCATTAAACTGGATCCGAAATACTTGGCTAAGCCACAATGTATACTGTTGCATGATTTAAGTCCGTCTTTTAAAGACTAGGGTTTTCTATAGAAACTACTAGATTCTGAAGAAAATTATCAATTATTGTTATACATTAAAATTAATTAATTGTGAAATTGCTCTTTTCTAAAACTCTTTTTCTTTACTTATTTAGAATATTTAAAATTTTTTTAGCGAAATTTCGAATTGAAAATTCAGCTATTACGGCCGCTGTCATGCCACAACTTCAGCCCGGGACTATGACAGCAATTTGTTTTGAGGTCCCTAGAAGTTGAAAATGATATTCATTAAAATTTATATGTATATACATATATATGTATTTATGTATTTATGTATTTACGTATCAGCACGATAACTCTCCAGCAAAACATAATATTTTTACGAAATTGGTGGAAACATTGGAAGTCCAAAAATCTTGGATGACTTCTTCAGCCAAACATGTCCGATCCCCAGAACAAGGTTTTTTGGGCATTTTTCATGAAAAATATTAGTTTTTTGACAAAATTCTTCCAAATTCAAAATTTTTTACAATAAATTTTTTTCTACACAATTGCAACGAGAAGAAAAAATCACATAAAAAAGGTTTTTGAACCATTATTCTATAATTTCTATATAAGCTGAAGAAAACCTAATTTTTGTAAACGAAAATTCGCTATGTTATGCAGGATGCTGCAACAGGGGTGTTTTAGATTTTAGACTTTATTACCAAGAAAATAAATAAATAAATAAATAAATAAATAAAAATAAAAATAAAAAATCGAGTTAACTAATTTTTAAAGTTTGTTGACATAAGTTTTTTTTATCATTTAATCTTTAGCAGAAAGTAATTATTTACTTAATTAAGTATTGATTTTTGGTGTATTTTGAAAATTCCCCCATTAACTGCATGTTTAAAAAGTAATTTTTAATTCACAGATTATATGTTAAAAATGGTTCAAATTTTGACCCTTTGTGTGGTAAATACTAAAAAATGACATACTAGAAAATAATTCCTTAAACTTTAGAAACTCTAGTTCTCGAACTAACTAATTTCCAGAAAAAATTACAATTTCTTCTTTTAAGACCTACAGAATTTTATTTTTATTTTTTATTTTTTTCTAATTTGTTTTTGATTATAAATAAAATTTTGTAAGGACAATTTAACTTATGTCTATTAAATCTCATAAGAACCTTGTAGTTTCTTTACTGTTACTTTTACGGAACATTTTGTTGGTCATTTCATTGTAAGTAAACAGTAAAATGAAGACACTAGGTTGTATTCCACGCAACTTCCTCTTTCAAGATACGACCAATAACTAACTACAAATAATTTGGCGATAGAATTACAATTTTTTAATATAATGTATTTTATTTATTGTTGAATATTCTATCAATGTATTCTTCAAATTTTATAAAAATCAATTCATTAATTCTCCTTTAAAAAAATTTCGATGTTTCGGCCCCTTTTTGACATTATAAAGTAGTTTTTCCATCAAATCGTTATTTAATTTTTTTTCAATATATGTACATATTTTCTTAAATGCTAATCGGTGTTAAAAATCCAGAGTGATTTAATAAATTTTTACAAAATATTTATGAAATATCTATCAAATTTTTTTCCCCAGAAATATATCAAATTTTGAAATTAAATTTTTCCTTAAAAAAATTTCATAATAAATTTTTTTACGAATAATAAATCACATAAAAAGATCAATATATATCAGTTACTTTTTTTAAAAAAATATTTATTAATATTTTAATATCTCAATTTCATAATTTAATTACATGATTGTATTTATTTACCACATACAGTGAAATCATTACAGTATTAATATTATTATGAAGTATCAAAATAGGTTCGTTACTAATCGGAGCATTAAAATCTCCATTATCAAAAATTGATTTTTTTCAAGGCAGGTATTGATGAAATAATTTGGTTTTCGTGGTGACAGTTAATTAGGTGCAAAATTAAAGTCAACTAGTGAATCAGTCACTAAGTCAGCGTAATTTAACGAAAGACATTTTTGACCTTCTCCATTTAGTAACGATAGGTTTGTAATAACGACAAAAGTCCCCGTAAGGATATTTTTTTTAAAGTTAGGATCAATTTTTACAGTGAAAAAAATCGTACAAAACATTTCATTGCAGGTAAACACGATAAAAATGAAACACAAGGTTTTACTGGTAAATTCAACTGATTTAAAAATCGTAATATCGAAATATTAAATAATACCTAAATGATATGAATAAATACTAACTTATCTTATTCGTTAAGTTGTCTTACCGTATTACATTCCACTTTTATATTTTTGCTGACAATTTAACTCATGTGTATCAAGTCCCATAAGAAGATTATAGTTTTTTCACTTTTACGATGGAAAAAAGATAGGACAGATTTTTACAACGAAAAAAAAAGTGGTACAAAACATTTCATTGGTTATTTAATTGTAGGTAAACACGATAAAAATGAAACAAAAATTCGTACTGGTAAATTTAACTGATTTCAGAACCATAGTAACAATGTATTAAATCAGGGGTCGGCAACCTTTTTTGGATGGCGGGCCATTTTTAAAAAAAATAATTTTTAGCGGGCCGCACAGTCAAATATTTTGCAATGTAGTACCTATGTGGCTTAAGTAGGTTTTTTTTAACGAATTTTTGAATCAAAAATTCAGCTATTAGAGCCACTGTCTTGATGCTACTTGAGCCCGGAACTATGATAGAAATAATTTATTTTGAAGTCTCTAGAAGCCAAAAATGACATTCACTAAAATTTATATAACTTTCGAACGAAAAATTCTGTTTTTAAGAAATTTGGTAAAAATATTGGAAGTCCAAAAAGTCAGACACATGTAAATAAAACTGTTACTAAAAATTTTTCCTCATGTTGATTTTTAATAATATTTATATTAATCTGTATTAAAAAAAAAGAAAATACCCCTGTCGCAGTATCCTGCATAATATAGCGAATTTTCATTTACAAAAATTAGCTTTTCTCGGAAACTATTTGACATAGAATTATTGTTCAAAAATCCTTTTTATGTGATTATTTTCTCCTCTTTCCAACGGTCTAAGAAAATAGGGGAAAAACTTGAGAAAATTTGGGGAAAAAGTAAGTCAACATGATAAAATCAACATGAGGAAAAATTTTTAGTAACAGTTTTATTTATATGTTATAAAACATCGGAGAACAAAAAAAGTATAAAGTATACTCAACTCTGCATAAATAGAGCAAATTGTTCGAAAAGTTATATTGTTTGGCGGGTCGCATGAAAGCTTGCAACGGGCCTGCAAACACAAATTTATTCGAAAAAATACAAATCTCTCGTGTAATAATACGTGAAAAAATTTTTGTTTGAGACTTGAAACTCAAATTTGTTGCCTACAAGCAATTTAACTCGAAGAACTGTCAAGTCAAAAACATTCCAGCTACACTGTTGTGTTTTTGCTAGTTGACAATTCTTCGAGTTAAATTGCTAGACAACAAATTTTCGCTATATATAAACATAAATTTATTCGATAAAATACTCTTCTCTAAAAAATCTCTTGCGTAATAATAAGTGAGAAGACATTTTCTATAATTTCTGATTTAATTAAAATAGCAAAAAATTCGTACCTTCAGTATTGGTTATAGGTAGTTGGAATTTCTTTGAGTGGTAGCGCTAGAAATGTTTACTGGTAAAATAATAAATAATTTAGGTACAATATTTGATTCATTTTGGGGGGAGACATGTGCACTGTGTCCTTTGTATCTATTGTGTTCCCTTCTAAAACTTCACTTTTCACTTAAAATTTCTGTTATTAAAATTTGTCTAAGATATGTAAAGGTTAAAAAGTACCACCCGAAATAAAATTTTTAAAGTATCAGTTTATTTTTTAATTAAAAATGAAAAAGAAAAAAATTACGGCACTTATTACGAAAACCACCTCAAAAAATATAATTTTGAGAAAAAGAGTTATAAAATTTAAAATATAATAGAGATAAAAATAAATTTTTATAAGTCATAGCTCAGACAGTTCTTTTTAAAATGTTGTGACCATCAACACTTAGGTTTGTTGTCTAGTCAAGCATTAAAGTCTTTTTGTAATGTACAAGTTATTACTTTTAATGGCAAGTCAAAAAAAAAAAAGTTTCCCTCAAAAATCATTTTGGTCGAACTTTTATTACTAAATAAGTTCTTTATGAGTGAGACAAAACCTCTGAATTCATATGATTTCGTTATATCCGTCCTAATAATTCGGACATATTTGGACCTGCTTGTGTGTATAATTAATGTGTATTGTGTGGATGTGTGTATAAGTAGGGTCTCAATTTATTATAGAATAAAAAAATTTCTTTTTTTAATATTTTGGCACAATCGAAAGAAGGGGATAAAATTTTTTTTCTACCTTCCCTATTAAGCGAGGTGTTTGTAAATGCTTCCATTGCAAAATACTGAGTTTCAAAGTTGAATTTCTTAACTATGGATTAAAAAAAATTATGGATAGTAGTTTAGTAGTACTCAATAAGAATCTTTAATTTATGTTATCTTGGATAACTTTGTTCGATAACAGTAAAACGGGTAAAACGTACAATCATACTTTTAATCCTTTAGGCTATGGTCACAGTGCATCCGACTTTGTCAGAATATTTAGCACGGTTTAGAACGTGCACGGCAGTTAACGGCTAAACAAACAACTATAATAGTATGTTACTAAATGTAAATAGTCACAGTGAGACCGAATTAAACTGGCGTGAACGGTCAAATTTCACCGACCACCGACCAAAATCAAATGAATTTGTTTTTTTCGGCAGTTCACGTCAGTGTGTTATGTTGTATGATATGAATAAATATGTATAAATAATAAATTTAAAATCATATTTATCATTTTTAATATATAATTTATTGGATTGATCAAAAGATTTGCTACATTTTTCCGCTAAATATAAGAAAATAGTGTAAAATTTATTATTATTACTTTTTTCTTGCAATTTTCAGTAACTTTTGTATTTTTTTATAGCAGAAAATTAATATTTTTCGTAAAGGATTCTCTAAAACGTGAATTTGTTTGTGAATTTTTATTTTATTAATGATATAATTCCTAAATTAAACTGAAATCAAGGATCAATTTTACCGTTACACTGCCGAACACGGACACAATGTGACCACACAATTCGTCCGTGTACACACTGCCGTATACGGATGTGTAAATACACTGCCGAAGTCGGATGCACTGTGACCATAGTCTTAGTATTATATATTTTCAAGGAACATGTAAAAGGTACAAGTAACACCGAAGTCTTTTCAGTACAATTTGGCTAGTTATGCATTTAGGATATTGGACTCAATAGAAGAAGGTTTTGTGTTTCAAAACAAAAAATGTAATAAATCTTTTATTTATGTATTTATATATTTAATTAACTAAATAAATTTATATTTAGTTAGTCTATTTAATCAAAATACAATAATTACGTCAAGTGTGTGTTGAGCCACGTATTAGGGTTCGTAGTCATTTCAAATTCAAGAATCGAAAAATATTTTTTAGTTAAAAATTAAATTTGCTTTCGGTAGTCGTTTTTAAACAAGGTTACGGTGATGATGGGAAAATAATCAATTTACCTAAATTTTCTTTATTAACAATAAATTCAATTTTAGTAAAGTGACATAAGTATTTCTTTTTGAAATGTAAATTTGACTTAAATTATATACGTTTAATATATGAATTTTCAAAACCTTTTATAATGTAACTCAATGCGAAATAATTTTTACATGAAAAACGTCCATTGAACAAAGACATTATTAAACATATTGACTTTATTAATTTTTGCAAATTTTTACTAAATGACGATCCTGTGTCATTTTCCATTTGACAATAATCTTATCTTAAAAAAAAAATTATATAAGAATTTAAATTTGAAATTACTACGAAACCCTAATCTGTTCATGGTCTGCCACGCATTTGATGAATTTTATTACATAATTTATAAGTTCTTCTTTTTATCAATTAATTAAACCTTTGTGCAAAGTACTCATTAACTTGTAAACTAATTAAATTCACTCAGATAATTATATCTCTAATTATTGTGGTTAATAATTTAAAAAAAAGTTTTTTTTTTTTTTTTTTATCTAAAGTAATATAAAAATTCAAGGTCAGCACTTTAAGAAACGGATAAAATTTAAAAAAAATTTATGATGTGAAAAATTATTAAAGAAAGATCTTACTGAGTTGAGTTTAAATACTAGTTAATATAATTTATATTTCGTGAATTGTTTAGGTTAGTGTGTTTCTGAACCATGACCTCCGAGAGTAGAGGTAAACCTTAACATGAACATTGGTTTTAACCAAAATTAATGGATATAATATTTTAATAATTCATAAAAAATTAACTTTAATATTTCAGATTATATTATAATAATGGCATGGGGTCAGGGTCGCATTAACCCTAAGTGCCGCCCTAGGCACCGTGAAAAATGCCGCCCCTACCTTTGAAAAAAATGAGCTTGAAAATAAGAAAATCTTAATTTTTCCTACTTTCTTTTCGAAATTTTGCCGCCCTGTTTTCAAAATCTTCAGCCCCTAAAAACTGGCCGCCCCTAGGTCATGGCCTAGGTTGGTCTATTGGCTAATCTGGCCCTGCATGGGGTTTATCACACTACTCACACTACCAGTGAATTAACACGCTCAACAATTTACAGAGTAATAATAAAAATTGATGCAAAAGTAACTCATTCAAACATGTTACACAATTAACTCTTTACATCAGACTCAGTTTCCCATCCCGTTTTCAATTTAAAATCGTACATACAAATACTAATTGTTGCATTATTTGTGTAATAACAAGTCATCAAAATAAAATGACAAATCATTTATTAACTGATGATTTACCATTGTATTTAATGGAACAGAAATCAATTGAATCGATCGAAAAGTGAACGGGTAAAAATAGAGAAAGACAAAATTCATATTTTGAAAAGTGCAAGTAAAATACATAAATAAATAAATAAATAATATATTTCTCCAAAACGACGACCTTTCAATGTTGCTTTATATAATTAACTATTAAGTATATGTACGTATTATATGTATATCATACACAACTATGCAATACAGTGCAATACAGCTATCTTACTACTTTACTAGTTAGCTTGCGATAAATAATATAACAAAACTCATTAATATAAGCTAGTAATCGGTCAATAAACTTAAGAAATAGATATTTGTTACATTATGTGGTTTTACCTGATTTATTTTCATTAATTGCATACAATAAGGTTAGATGCCCAAAAAAATGGCAAGTGGTTTTAACAATTTTAGTAGAACTATTACAAAAATGGATTATACGTGGGAAGAATTTTGTCAATTTAATAATACAGTTTCATAATTATTTCTTAATTAAAAATAAGATTTCAAAATAAAAATTCATCCTAATGGCACCATCAAGTAGTTGCATTTTTATTGTCAAGGGATCGGTACAGCCTTGGGGTCGCCGATTTAGCTGAAATTTTTTTTGGTTATAGAGTACACTTAATATGTTAATATCCTAAAATAACAGTGCGCACTATTCAGAAAAACCTGTAAAAAAAAAAAATTAAAATGCAGCTAGCGTACTTAATAAGCTTAAAAAAGATTGTTGTACGTAAGATGCGAAGTAGGTCAGAGGTAAGCTTTTTGCCTCACAATAGTCCAACGTTCAAAACCGACTCTGTTCAACAAAACTTTTTCTGTATTACTTTTTTTTTTTTTTATCTACAAAAATCTTATTTATATATAAAACATTAAAAGTTTTTTCCAATAAAAATATGATTGCATTATGAAAGATTGTAGAAATATATATCAATAAATTGTAAATAAAAAGAATTGAAAAAAATGAAGTTATAATGATTTTATATTTAAAGATTTGTTACAAATACATATTTTAAATAAAATTTTTTATAAATAAATAAGATTTTAAAAAAAAATAAAAAAAAATCAATACAGAAAAAGTTTTATTGAACAGAGTCGGCTTCGAACTGAGGACCATTCTATTGTAAGGCAAGAAGCTTGCCTTTGACCTACTTCACATCTTATGTACAACAATCTTTTTTAAGCTTATTAAGTACATTAGCTGCATTAAAATTGTTAAATATTTTTTTAAAGATTTTTCTGAATAGTGCGCGCTATTATTTTTGAATATTAACATATTAAGTGTACTCTATTACCAAAAAAAATTTCAGCTAAATCGTCGACCCCAAGGCTGTGCCGTCCCTTTGTGAGACATGAAATTTGCAACAACTTGTTGATTATTTTAAATATTTTTCTTTTCGACCACAAATATTAAACTAACTTTTATATAAAAAGTATTTCTTTAAAAAAGTTTGCCTATTTTAATAATAACATTTTGTTTACAACATCAAATTAGACAAAATTATTATATTTACCTTGTAATTATTATATTTACTATGCGTATTATAATATTCAAACCTGCAAAACTTGTAATTTTATCGATACAAATCATGAGTTTTAAAGGAAACTAATATTCTCTAAACTATTTTATTCATTTTTGCTATACTGAAAGTGTATAATTACTGTAGAACCCCTCGTAAGTTGTAAACCTCTCGTAAGTTATATTTTAAACCTCTCATAAGTTATATTTTTTCCTCTTTTGCTGTTCCTACTACAGTTACAAACGCATGCGTAGTTCTTTAGTAGTGAATGCGCGACAGTGCGCGATTTGTCAAAGTATATAATACGTAGCCTTGGAAAAGTATAACGCACATTTGTAAAGATATTTTAGGTGGGAGAATAGGGGAATTATAATTTATGAGAGGTTTGTTGGTCCCAACTGTATAACTTATGAGGCGTTTTACTGTAACAGGAAAAAAACTTTAGCTGTGGGTATAGCGCGAGCGTCGGTAGTTGCTACGCAAATGTAGCCGAGTTCAAATCTTATCACTGCCAGGATAATTAACAGAAAAACCCTTCTGATACCATAAGCTAACTATTTAGATAGAAAAAATTGCAATTAGACTATGGATATATTTTATGATTGTGGAAGATCGTCAAGTTATAATAATTATTAATTTTTTAAATGTGCATTTTTTGGGCTATGTCCCTTATAAAAATAAACCAATTTTACCGTTGGTTAGAATCTTATTTAATTTTTTAACTGTTTATTATATTATTACCTTTCACTAAAAAAACTGAACCGGTTTGCAAATAAATATAAATCATATGTTACAAATAATATGTAATAATAAAAAATTAGTAGATAAAAATCTCAGAAAAATTTCTTCCAGTAAATTATATAATTCAAAATAATTTTGGAAATTCAATGGTCTCGGATATTTTATTACCACAGTGGAGTAATAACACATATATGCGCCTGCTTGATTGTCTGTTATTATTTAACTTTAGGATAGGCTATAGTTGTTCTCTTTTCCTTGTATTAAACTGGATCTAAAATGCTTGGGTGAGCCGCATCATATAAAGATGAGGTATATAAAGTATATTAATCATAAACCTTTAAAAAATATTTGAAAAACAAACTAGCATTAACTTCTGTTTTGAAAAGGTTTTGAGAAGACTCTTATGGAGCTGATGCAAACGCTAGGAATTTTTTTTTAGCGCAAATGTTACTAACAATAAGTTGTTGATTTTCAGTTTTTCACCACATTATATAAAATTGTATAACAAAATTATACTTTCATTAAACTCATTATTATTTTTTCGATACAAAAATAATCACCACTACCTTATTTTTTGTAGTCATCTGTGAAAAAAATGATTGGATCTAACTTGATCTAATTTGATCTAATTTTTATCTCGTTTACCTAGTTATGTCTAGCTATTTAATTAGTGATCAGATTTGATCCAATTAGATCTAATATTTTATTCGTCATTATTTGTCACATCTAATTAGATCTGGTATTCTATTTACTATTTTTAAAAGATTAGTCAGATCCAGTTAGATCCGGTATTTTATTTTTAATTGTTTAGCAAATCAAATTGTCATTGTAAATAAATTTGTATCCAATTTGATCAAATTGGATCCAGTCATTTTTTCATGAGTACGCTTTAACTTTTGAATAGCAAGGTACATAGTTTGTTTATTTTGTTTGGAATATGAACACCAGATTTCCTTCTCTGTTTTGCAGAATATAAAAATGTGCAAAATAGAGAAAGAAATATGGTGTTCATATTTCAAACAAAATAAACAAATTATACTAGGAAGTTATTCACATTCAAAAGTAGACTTCTAGTTTCGGTTCTACTTTGAACGTATTTTGCGATTACATCTTACATTTTGACTGGGGGCATTTACACAGTGATGTAATCTTTCTAAAATAAATGATATGTTACCATTTATGGCTGCAAACAGTGGCCTGAAATTTTAAATTAACGTAAAGAAACAGTACTAACTTTAATTAATTAAAGAATATTATTATTTTTTTAAATTCAATGTCTTTCCTAATTTTAAAAGAAAATATTATCTTGTTGCAATTTGTGTACGCTTTATGATGCCAACAAGTAGCAAATTTAATTATTTTAGGCGGTAAAATTCTTAAATCGAAACATAAAAATTTGATATTTAATGCAAATTTTATGTTTCTGTGAACGTTCTTTTTACTTTCGGTAAAATAAAAATCGTAAGATTGACCAAAGGTGTAATTCTATCAAAAGGTGTAAAAAAAAAAACTATTTTCAACTCAAATTTATACATTGACAGAGATAACAGAGATATTACGTATTCTTTTCGATTTGATCTAAATCACCTATCAAAAATCGAATGAAAAATGTTTTAATTATTTATGTCAAGAATTTCTCAATTATTTTAACAGATAATATTTCAGATGCAAATATTTCACAAACAACGAAAAAGAAAATCTTAAAACTACCAAAAATATTAAACTGAATTAATTAATATTTCTGAATATGAATTTAATCAATTAACTAATAACTCGATTATAATCAAATTGATTTGAACAAATCCAAACAAACGATGTCAAGGTATTTAATAATAATAACGATAGTACAAAATCGACTAAGTAATAAAAAAATTGCATGCGCATACATACAAACTCAGCAGTCTGTTAAGTAATCGCCACTAATCGGCAAAACGAAAGAAAAAAACAAGAATATCAACTTTATCAATTAAATACAGATCGGCACCTATGACGGACGATATAATTATACAGTCTGTTTCAACGAAGTAAGAACATACAAAACTTAACATGGGAAAAAATTGTTGGGATCAGAATATGCTTGTTTTTTGTGGATATCATTTTTATATAGGTATCCGTAGTTATTAAAATTTTCTTTAATTGCAAAAAAGTAAATTTGAAAACAAAACAATAGGTACGGAATTTTCTACTAAGCAGTATTATTTGTTAATAAATATTTAAACATTCAATTAAGATTTATCAACAGTTATTTCAATAAATTCACTGCTATTGTCTTTTGATTATTTTTAAACATTATTTAGACGCCATAATATTTAAAGTTTTGCTAAATATTTAATAATAATAAAATAAAGTACTCCTTGATTATAAAAAAATTTTCCTGTGTTAAAATTTATATATTTATAATTAATAATTTGTATATTGTTCTCAGTTGCTTGAAACACTCTGTATAAAATAAATTTATAGTATAATACAGTTTAGCTCCAGTCTTACTAAGAGGAACACATTTATATTACATATAATTATTTTTTACTAATTTAATAGATAATTAAATGGTTAAATTAATTTTGTTTAACAACCTGACAATCATTAACGTCATAAGACGTTAAATGAAATCTTACTAACTCACCACGTCGAAGGACGTCAACAATTGTCAATTCCATATAAAGTGTATTAACTGTCAAAGTAGTGTACCAGGGGCGTCCGTCATTATAGGTTATGACCGTCAAGGTGTTAAAATTGATTTGAAACAGAAACAGAAGTAAAATGTATAATAAAGTCAGTGATTAGATATTTTCGAAAATGAATGAAATAAAAAAATAAACAGTGCTTAAAAACGTACCTAATGCTAATGGTAGAAGCGTATAAGTAGATGACTACATTAGGAAAAAGAAATACCTCAAAATTGAAAAGGTACAGAAATTAAAAAAATCTACAGTTGGATGATTTTAAACCGAAAGATCTTGAAAATTTTCTGAAACTGAGCTACTAATTCGAGTTCCTTCTGTTAGTGTGAGATTTAAGTTCAGTACTGATTAATAAGGACAGTACAGCAGTCTGAATCAATCTTCACTTAAAATCAAACAATGATAATTTAATAACAAAAATTTTTATTCAATATTTTTCCTAAATTGTGTTCCAGCTGTGTAGTAAGGCATTTTTATTGTGAAATAAAAAACTGTAAAAAATTCTATAAATGTGATAATGAATAAAGTAAGCATAGACAGTTGACAATGCTAAAACAAATACAGACAACCAGACATTTTTAAAAATGCTGTCATTGTAACTAAATAAGTATGAATCACTCAACTACTACATAGTAAATTAATACACAATAAAATAATTATAGCAGGTATATTTGGATTTTGGAAGTATGTACTAAAATAATATAGGTATATAATAAAAACATTTGCTCTCAAACAATACTTAATTAAAATTCAATTTCACCATTTGCGTAAAAATCAAGGTACCACTTTAATTTGTGTTTTACTGTACTTGAATTTCATAGTATGCAAGTTTTAATTATGTGAAATTATATTGCATGTTTATAAAATGTGGCTTAAGGGCAAGGCGTTTACTTTTTCTCAGAATTCATGTAAAAAATGTTTTAATTAAATTTCTTGGATACTCGCTAATTAATAGGTTCTGTAAATAATGTTAATTGTGTATATGAATTTAAATAAAATCGGGAAAATAAAATTTTATAACACCAACAATGTTTTAAAGCTTCCGGTGTCCAAACAGAATTCTGATATTTTGAGTTCATTTGTTTATTTTACATGTAAGAGATACCCTAAAAAACTGTTAAACTAATTTTGAAAATTTTTTCAGTATCAGAGAGCTAAAAATTATTACATCGACTTTGTTTAATTCTAAATTAAATTTTGGATTCTGTAAGAAAATGGAATATTTTTAAAGCAAGTCGGGGGAAAAATCTTATTTGTAAAGCTCTTTGACTGCTTTCTTAGCTTAAAACCCATTTATATGATGATATAGGTAGAATTTTTGTGATAACAACCATGATAAACATTTGTGTCTGTTTCCACATAAATAAAAATCGTTTAATCATGATAGAATCTCGTGCGCGCCTCTACTGCCGGAATTGGGTATTTGATTGTGGTCGTAAAAAAGGCTGCTTTAATTTTTAAATTATTATTTAAGTTATAAGAGTACTAAATATTGCGATTTTACAAATAATATCGCTCAAAATTATGAAAATTTTATTTTTAAAAAATTACAAAATTTACGTTAATTAGTGACGAGCAAATGCAAGACCAACACCAAGACTTGGCAGTCTTGGTCTTGGTCTTGTTCTTGCATTAAGAATCTTGGTCTTGGTCTTGCAAAATGCAGTCTTGGTCTTGGTCTCGGTATTGCCAAAAAATCTCACACTTTTTTGCATTTTTTTATTAGCGAATTTTTTCCTTCTAAAATCAGAATTATCTCTGTTTACGGTATTAATTATACTTTCAAACTATTTAAATAGTTTAGCAAGAGTCTTGCTTTTTTCTTACTTTTGTCTTGGTCTTGCTCACTTGAGTCTTGGTACTGGTCTTGCAGCCATACTTATAGTCTTGGTCTTGGTCTTGCTCTTGGTATACTCGTACATAGTCTTGGTCTTGCAAGAAATGCAAGACCAAGACTAATTTTGCTCATCACTAACGTTAATAATCACGTAATCAAAAACATCAATTTGAAATGGCTTACGTCACCGCTCAGTATTTGCCAAATGTAACTGTCGTAACCGTTAAAACAAAATAGTTGTCATTATATTTCTCGCATTTAATCTGTATTTCATTGCATTTTGTGTTGTTTTTTTGCGTAATATATTAACAACGAGAGTCAGATTTATAAAAGCTGATAATTAAAATCTGCCGGGAACATCAGTGATTTTTGTTCGACAAAATTTAAAAATATAAAAACTTTTAATAATAAATAACGCATTATGTTTTTAATATTTTTTTTTAAAAATCGATAACATACACGACACTTTCTTATGGAAAAAACTTTTATTTTTATTTCTGGATCTGCAAGACAGTCGTATGGTGAAGATGTCATACGATATGTGTCACTGAACGTGGGGGAAATTACACATCATTAATGTAAAATTTGTTCTGAACCTAAAATTCATGCTTAATCTTGTTCAGTTTGTGTCGAGAAATAAATACCACACAACAAGTAACTAACTAAATATGAAATGTTATACAATAATTTACCGAAAAAAAATTGCACTTGGGAGAGTGATTGAAATTTTTTTTTTAGTTTTGGCAATGAAATTTGAGCCAATGCCATGTGATTTAACGTTCTGGAATTTTGGTCTATAGTTTTATTTCAAAAATATATAATACAAACAATGCTTACTATGATATCGGCTATTTGACAATGCTGAGCGGTTACATCATACTTTACCATGTAAAGAAATGATACTGTTTTAGCGGGAAATTTTTAACACATATAAAAAGACATTTTTTTCGCTTATTATCGATGCATTTAAAAAAAAAAAGGTATTTCTAACATCCTAATAGAGGTATACGAATAATTTAAATACTTTTTAAAAAAATTGTCAAATACCCGATTTTGAAACTACTAGGAACAAACATTACAAACAAGTTTGTACAAATAGGTTTCGCATTTCTCTACGCGCAAATAACCAATGTAAATTACGCTAATAAATTTGCCATAGACAATATAAACAAATAGGCTAGGAACTTACTGTTAGAAGATGCTTAGAAATTGAAAAAGTGACCACGAGCGTTCTAGTGGCTGGTCTTTTTTTTAATCGATGCAGAATTTAAAATAAAATATAAAATTCAAATACTATTTTTTTGATTAAACCACGACTTCAATGCTAAAAATTGATAAAAATAAATAATTTGACAAATATTCTTATAAATGTTTGATTTTAGTCTACGTATTCATTCTAAAATATCATATTTATCAATAATTTTTTCTCCCTCTAAAAAAATATAATTTTTTTTTATACATATATAAATTGTGCATATAGAATACTACTAATACAAAATTTATACATGTATCTTGCCTATTATTTTCATTAATTTCAACTTTTCACAGTGACACCGGCATTTGATAAAAAAATAGTATTGGAATTTTTAATTCCTGTTTAAATTTTGAATCGATTAAAAGAACGATCAGCCACTAAAACGCTCGCTGTCGCTTTTTGTTAAAAATTAGGGTTAAGTTCCTACTCTAAAATAGACGACGTACACACTAGTACACAGTATACTAATTTCAAATTTGTCAAATAATGAATTAATCAATAAATAACTGAAACTTTAATTGATTTCGTAGAATTTAATACCTTTATTTATAGAATGTTTCTTTCTGTTATTTTATCATACCTTACTTCCTCGAACTTTTACATATCACACCTCGACACACCAGAGCCTTATCTTATATGGAGTTGTATATATAGATGTGGTTCTGTTCTTTCCGAACTACAATATGCATATATAAAATACCCCTGTCGCAGCATCCTGCATAACATAGCGAATTTCCATTTACAAAAGTACGTTTTTCTCGGAAACTAGTTGATATAGAGTAATTGTAAATAAAAAAACCTTCTTTATGTGAATTTTCCGCCTCATTCCGCCAAATCTTTTTCACGAAAAATGTCCAAAACACCGTAAACGTTTTCACGAAATTTCACACTTAGTAAACATATTTATATATATATATATATATATATATATATATATATATATATATATATATATATATATATATATATATATATATATATCGCACATTGAGAATAAAACTTTTAAAACTAACGCGCACCGTACCCCATTGTCAACAGTGAATTAGTGTTAAATCTTTCCTGGAAACTTTCGCGTTTATAATTCTTGGAATTTTAAAATTTTATTTTTACGTATATAAACAAATTTTATTGTAGTGATCTACTAACAGTTTACAAATATCGCCAACAACTCTAATTTTACCTGTTGAACATAACTTTAAATAGAATTATTGTTTTCTGGAATCATTTCCGTCATTAGTTGGAATAATATTTGTAGTGTAATATGAAATGTCGTTTTCCGACCATTTGGTCTATCGTTACAACTGCAAATTTTTCGTTTTTGAGATTTTTATATCATTGGATTCAGCTACATTTAAGCTATCGATTGGTGAAATTTTCATCCTAAAATTCTAGAAAATAAAAAAGTTATAGTCCATAAACTTTTTTTAAACTTTAACAACCTAAGAATAAATGGTTTAAGAAATTTTTGTTGCATGTGCAGTTGTAACAAAGAGAAAACAAAAAATTAACTTTTTATTTAGATTAAAAAAGGTATATGTATGTGATTTCTTTTATTAAGTGCCTACATGTTAGTTAGAGTGGATTGTAGGTACGTACAGAACTACACGCATTTTGGTAATCCTTCTTCTGTTATCATTTTACAATGTAAGTGAATAATGATGTTCACAATTTTAGACATATTTAATGTTTATTGAGTTTAGACGTTTAGACGAATCCTTTCGTAGCATTATTGTTATTAAAATATAATTATAATTTATTTTAATTTCAAAATATGGACGCTGATAAAGAAAAAATTAATTTAACAGCTCTTTCTGAATTTAATCGTATAATTTAAACAATTTAAAACCATATAATTTAAACAATTTAAATAATTTTATCCATTTAAATTTAAATAATGGACAGTTTTTGTCTTCTGCTTTAACTATTACTGTTAATTCGGATATATATTTTAATTTGGACGAAACTTTCCCAAATAATACTAATGGAAATTTAACAACACCTATTTCGGAAGGAAAGAAACGAAAGCGAAATCGCGATTTGCGGGCGACAAATATACAAAAAGGTTTAATTAATACAGGGTCAGAACGTTATTCACTGAAAACTTAAAAATTTTTCCAGTAAAAACAAAAATTAAATCAGGATATTGCGTACAAGATAAAATGTAAACTAAAAAAGTAAACTAAAAGCTTGATCGAAATATTTGTATAATAAAAACAGACAAACGTGGGAAAAACTTCAATCGGCAAAATATTGACATAAAAGAAAATTTAAGAAACCATATAAGTAAATTATAATCCAAAAACAAAATTAAATTGTAGCAGCATATCCTAATAGCTACATACTCCTAATAGTTATAATAGAAGAAAAGAGGAATAAACAACATAACATTTTCAGTTAAATGTGTTTAATTACTTTTACTACTAAATGTCTAACAAGTTATTATAAATTGATTGTATAATGGTTTAACTTATGCTCTATTAGTCCCAATTCTTTGGTCGGCGATAGAATGTTTTCGAAAAAATTAGTTTTCATACTTTTCGAAAACGTAAGCTTTTGATCGTAAATATCTCATAAACGGTGCATCGTAGCTCAAAAATAACGAATTTTTTGAAGGCTTAAACGAAGCAACTTGTGGGTATTCCGAACATACTGGGACTATCAAGACTTACTTTTCGTTACCGAAAATTATCGATACCAAGTTACTCATCATAAACTGATTATAATTGATTGATTCAGACTCATTAGTCAAACTGGTTTTGTCACCAATAAAATATTTTCCAAAAAATTAGTTTTCAATACTTTTCGAAAACGTAAACTTTTGATCGTAAATATCCCGTAAATGGTAGCTCAAAAATAACGAAATTTTTGAAGGCTTAAGCGAAGCAAGTTATGGTTATTCCGAACATATTGGGACTATCAAAACTTACTTTTCGTTATCGAAAATTATCGATACCGAGTTACTCATCATAAACTGATTATATTTAATTAATTCAGACTGATTAGTCAAATTGGTTTTGTCACCAATAAAATATTTTCAAAAAAATTAGTTTTCAATACTTTTCGAAAACGTAAACCTTAAATATCTCGTAAACGGTACATCGTAGCTCAAAAATAATGAAATTTTTGAAGGGTTAAGCGAAGCAAGTTGTGGGTATTCCTAATATATTGGGACTGTCAAAACCTATTTTTCGTTATCGAAAATTATCGATATCGAAAAAAACGATATTTTTAAAATTTTAGCGTGTAAATTTCTACATTTTCGTTATCATTTGTATTATAAAATTCTCTACAATTTTTAGTAGCTTTTATTTCCAGTATTATTTTTTATAATGACAGGTTTAATTTACGCGATTTTTTATCCGCATAAATTGAATCCCCATGAAACGAATATTCACGTAAATTGAGGGACCGGTGTCGCGGTCTTTAATTAAAAACGCATTTGTAAAATAGTACAGTTAATTGTAAGTAATCGTTTTTACTCAGGTTTCGAGAATTTTCCCAGGAAAATACTCAATAATTACCCAAATGGGAATATTCCCGGGAAAATTCCCATTGGGAATTTTGCCGTTGGTCATCTCTATCTGTAATACAGTTATGGAATGTGTTACCTTGGGAATTTTCCCGGGAAAATACTCAATAATTACCCAAATGGGAATATTCCCGGGAAAATTTATCTGTAATACAGTTATGGAATGTGTTACCTTAAACAATTGCCATTATAGAATTATATAAAGCGAAATTTTCAAAATTTCTGAAAAGTATTAGTTGCAGATACAACTTTGCGTCACCAACAAAAAGTAATATTTTGCGAAATAGTTAAGAAAAAATGTATTATTTGCAGATATAACATTATAATCCTAAACAGAATGCAACTTTTTGTAAAATAACTAGAAAATTTTTGGTTGCAACTGCAATGAAAATTTAAACTATGAATTTTCTCGACAAAATTTTTATCACAACATTTAAAACTAACTGTTAGAATGAACCTGACAAAGTTTCAAAGTTCTAAGATGATTTGGAAAAAAGTTATTAGGTTTTAAATTTCTTCAAAATCTTATTTCTTTAATATCTTAAAATTAGTGATTTTGCAGATGTAACAGTTTTATTCTCAAGGGGCGATATATATATATATATATATATATATATATATATATATATATATATATATATATATATATATATACATATGTGTCCGCACGATAACTCAAGAACGAAACATCTTATTTTTAAGAAATTTCGTGAAAACTTTTACAGTGTTTTGGACATTTTTCGTGAAAAAGATTTGGCGGAATGAGGCGGAAAATTCACATAAAGAAGATTTTTTTTATTTACAATTACTCTATATCAACTAGTTTCCGAGAAAAACGTACTTTTGTAAATGGAAATTCGCTATGTTATGCAGGATGCTGCGACAGGGGTATTTTAGTTTCAGAATAAATCAATTTGGCACCAACAAACTCAAAAAATCATTTTATTTAAAAGCAATATTTTAAACAAATATGAGTCTCCACCCACCGCCGGAGGTTTCTAGAACCGCCCCGGTAGTGGATGGTGGGTCCAGAACTTGTTTTCTTATTTTCTCAAAAACTAGCTAACCTAGAATAATAGTTCAAAAACCTTTTTTATGTGATTTTTTCCGTCTTTGCAATGGTGTAAAAAAATGTGACGAAAACTCTTAAATTATAGCAAATTTTGGCAAAAAACTAATTTTTTGCAAGAACAAAAACCATGTTCCTGGCATCCGACGTGCTTGGCTGAAGAACTCATCCAAGATTTTTGGACTTTCAACGTTGTCACCAAATTTCGTAAAGCTAGCAGTTTTTCCTGAAGAGCTATCGTGCTGATACATATATTATACATACATAAACCGATACATACATACATATATATATATATATATATATATATATATATATATATATATATATATATATATATATAAATTTTAGTGAATATTATTTTTGGGTTCTAGGGGCCTCAAAACAAATTTCTGCCATAGTCGCGGGCTGAACTTCCACCATGAGCAAGGCTGGAATAGCGAGTTTCCATTCTGGAAATTCGCTAAAAGAAATATGTAATTAGTACAATAAGTACTTATTTTAACGTTATTGTAAAATTATGTTAATTTGGAATTGATTAGAGCGATTCGACAAAAATACTTCGTGGAGCCTTAATATCGGATAAAGATATTAGATATTATTTTATTTTTATATTTATTAAAAGCTAACAAATAGACAAAAAAAATCCGGCTACGTTAATTTTTTAAAAGAAAGAGTAAATAAATAAACGAAACTTTGCAAATTTCTTACAAAAGAATAAATTTTTATTAATAAATAATAAATAATAATAAATAATAATTAAATAAATTTTTATTAATCAATAATAATTAAAATTAATATTAATGGATTTCTTTTATTAAAAATAAGTACTTATATTATTCTTTCAAAAAAAAAGAAGAAAGAAAAAATTGAAAGATAACTTAAAAAAAAAAATTTGTTGAATAATATAGTTAATTACCGAATTATTGATTAAATTAAATTAATTTAAAAGTGTATTTAATGATTAAATTTTATTTAAAATCGTATTTGATTTCTGAAAATTTTATGAATTATTCTTTAGTTATAACATTGTCTTTAACGTTTCTAATAAGAACAAAATTTTCTTTTTGAAGTTAATTTTAACTCTTACTAAAAAATCTTAAATTGTTTACAATTTACATCATCGACATAACGTGTACTTTGTTTAGATTGCTCACATTGTTGACGCCTGACGTAGGCAAATTATATTTACCTAACATTTATTTCATAAACATTCAAAATGTAATTCTTCCAAAAATAAAAAAAAATATCAAAATTTTCTGTCCATTGAATGTATTTTAATAACCAATAGACATTCTGTCTATTGGTTCTTAAAATATTTATCGTTTGATTTGGAAACAAATTATCAATAATATAAAAACATGTTCTATTGGAACAGAACAAGATAATTAAACGACATAGTACTTCGTAAAAACTAGCATCATATAAACGGGTCTTGAAGTTACGAACCGAAAATGCAAGAGGAATGCTGAATTCCAATGAAACTTATAAAATGAAACCCGTGAAATTGTATGACAAATCAATGGGGTATTTGACAGTATCAAAGAAAAACAATAAAAACAAGTTTTAATGAAAATTGATAATAAAAGACAGCAATTTATTATGTTAATTCATCCTAACTATCATTATTTAATTAAAAAAAAAAATTAATATTTTTTCAGCTATAAATTACGTCTGCAGAAATGGGCTGTCACGTTGCATTCTCTTATATTTCAACACTGTCGCCACTAGGATCGCTGTGTAAATTCCGGTTAGCAAACATAACTATGGAAATTAATTTGAATTTAATTAATTTTTAAAAAAATCAACAAATTTTTTTCCTAGTTATAAGAAAAATAAACAGTTTTTTTTCTTAGTTACATGACACCTGTTGCTATCTAGAGAATGTGACGTAATTGAATCTAATGAACATTTTCGCGCATATTTTGAGAATAAATATTATATTAACTTTTTCTAACGATTTTCGGCATTATTTTTAAAAATTAAAATTATCTACATGCATAATACATAAATATGCGCATTTTAAAATAGTTTCCCAAAATTAGTCAAATTCCCCATTAAAACTGGTATGACGTGATTAACAAATGAAGCAAAATTAGACGTACAACTTAAGTTGCTATAAAATACAAAAATAATAAAAAGGAAGAGGCAAAAATTTGGTAAGTCTAATTTTGCTTTATTTGTTGCATTTGTTTAATGACGCTAAACAAATTTTCAAATTTTGGTTGATTTGAAGACATGTCTAACCTTTAAGTGAAATCTGAAATGTTTAGTAATCAATTCGAAACTTTACCCCCGATTCAGTTGATTTTTAACATAAATATATATATATATATATATATATATATATATATATATATATATATATATATTTATGTTAAAAATCAACTGAATCGGGGGTAAAGTTTCGCACCTAACTGTATATATATATATATATATATATATATATATATATATATATATATATATATATATATATATATATATATTTACTATTACATATAATTTTAGTGAATACGCCAATACCTCAATTTGCGCCGTGGTTACGTTCCAAAAAAAAAAAAAACACGACGCAAAGTGAATTATGATTTTCTATATCAAACCATTTAAAGATCGAAGATAGCTTTCAGGGTTACGAAAATACTACTTTTTAAAAAGAAAATTGAACAAAGTAAACATTTAAAAAACAAAAATAATATAAAATTTTATTACATACATATAAAAAAAAAAAAAACAAATTCAGTTGAAACAAAAAAAAAAAAAAAAATAATCAATTAATTTATAAAAACAAAGTAAAAATTAATCACTGTCTATTTAATTAATTTCGTAATACACATTTATTTTAGTTTTATACCAACACGCTCAAAGTAGTCGCCATCTATTATCAATCGTTATTACAACATCAATAGATACATATCCACCATATTACAACAAAGTCGTACCATCTTTGAGAAAAAAAAAGAAAATTTCAAAAAAAAAAAATTAAAGACTTGAACCCAAAACAACGCAACTTCGAAAATCTAACGACGCACAGTGAAAATCAGTACTAATTCGGCAGCGACCCAACTTCGAACAAACGCAAAACGAAACGACGCAAAGCGAGGTATTGGTGTAATTCAGAAGATAAATCGAATTCACGTTTCAAAGCAAGTGAATCCGTAATAAGAAGTTTTGAAAATTTTTGTTATAGCTCCCTGTATAATGTCAACAAAATAATTATATAAAGCTAATTTTAGCGCAGGTAGATAAAACTAGTTAAGTCCAAAATATCAACTTTACAGTAGAGAGTAAAAACTAAAATGAAATGCAGGCAACAACAGTTTATTTGAATTATCTTCAAGTTTACATGACATACTGTAAATTTTTTTAAATCAATTATTTTCTTAACATGTAACACAGTAAATCATAAAAAAATAAACTTTAAGCCTTAAACTAAAATTTTTTAAGACATTTTTATGGAATTAATATATAAAAAACAACAATAAATTTCATTATTAAAACCATTTGTGGACTTAACCAGTTTTAGCGGGTAGTTGTTGCCATAAAAATACATTTCCAATTTAATTAAACTGCATAATTATGTACTTATTTATTATTTTATTAAGAATTTCAAGAACTTAACTTCTTTTGTTAGTTTCTGAAAAGAATTTTTTTTATAACAAGTGCATAAAAAATGATGTGGGTGGAATTGACTTTTGCCCTTTTGTAAATATATGAGACAGACTCTCTTGGTCCTTATTATAAAAAAAAAATCAAAAATGAAATTATCCACTTTTGTCTATCTGCGCTAGAATTTATCATTAGTTGGAATATATAGTACGAGTATATTGAAAACCATAAAGTAACTTTCAATTTCATAATATTGAATTACTGTGTTTTTTGTTGAGAATCATTAAAATTAGTAAATTCTTTGGATTATCTAATCTTTCTATAATAATAATTTTAATATCAAAAAATTATGATAGGTTGGGGTAATAAATTTCTAGATATTACTACCTAAATATAATCAAAAAAGCAAGTATTATTACTAGTATTATACCTTAATTTTAAAAATTATACAACTGATTTACTACAAAATTCATATAAAATTTTTTTTATGAAAAAAAGTATATTATACGATTAAATATTATTAAAAATTTCAGGAAGCGTATCAAAACTTTGAAAATTTTATATAATTTAGACATATAGGTATGGGATAATAGATGAATTAAAAATAAGTTGAAACATATGTAATCACTTGAATCTTTCGACGTACTCGTACATATCTCTATAATTGCTATTTAATCGGCCGATTATTTGACTAAATTTTTTAATTGGAGACGGGAACAAAAAATATTCATGCGTGATAAACACTTTAAAAATATGAAAGAAATAAATGTAATTCAAAATGAAAGTAAAAACTGGTTTATTCAATTCAATAACACAAAAGTAACTTAATTTGTGACATAAAAATATAATAATTAAAAAAAAATTATATAAAAATATTTAGACCAATTATCAATAAAAAAAGAAATTTAAACTATCAGCATGCATATGATCGCCAATGCTGAGTAAAAAATATATTGAAAAAATAAAATAAAATTCAAGAGACAGTTACTAAATTTGATATTTCAAAAAGTCAACTTAAATATGTTGATTATAAAATTGGTGTGATAGTAAAAAGTAACTTCGTTCAAAAATTGGTACACAACTTTTATCTGGAATTTTATTTTATTTAACCAACCATAGTCATAAAGCCAAAATATTTACTATCCAAATATAAAACATGCTTAAATATATTTTGCATTCACAATTATGAAATTAAATGAATATTTAATAGAATATGAATTTATTTCCATTGAGCTTTTTTGAAGCAGATTACATTTGTTTAATAATACAATATACAAATTCATTTTCCATTAACGGATCAATAATTTATTGCTAGAAGGTCAAATGAAAGGATCCAAACACTCCAGGTTGAATTTAATTTTAAAATGGTTTTCACTTAACCTTCTAGTTTGTTTTGAAATTTTTTTGACTAAAAGGCAAAAGTTATTAAATTTTTTGACAATATATAGGTTTCTATTAACTCACCCTGATTATATCAAAGAGGAAATTTCCGGAACCACCACCGTGCGCTGCCGCTGCGTCGTCACCGCCATAACCCAAGTATCGTTTATTACGGTCATCACCATCTGCGTCAGCGTCAAAATCATCGAGTGGTGCTGGTCCGTTTTGGTTACGATTTGATGCTGCCGTATCTTGGTCGTCTTCATCTCCTTCTTCAACTTCTTCTTCAGTTTGCTGTGAATTTTGTTGTGCACTATCGGAATTTGTATATTGTACCCGTACTTCATTATTTTGACTTTCGGCACCGGCTAATGAGTTATCACTATTGTCCGCCGCCGTCTTGTCCTATACGGGCAAGAGAAAAACAATTAAAACATTTTCAAAATAAAAAATAAATAATATAATATAATATAATATACTGGCATTAACTATATTACACAATAAAATAAATCAAAACCCCCAGTGTCGTAATGGTTACTTTACGTAAATTAATTCATTACATTGCGCAACGCGAAACAGTGACACTAATTACGACAGATGTCACTAGTGCACACACATTTATATCCATAACTTCATGTGTCCTTCATGTTTTGCACGTTCCTTGTTTAAAAAAATTACATTTATGTCATAACTGAAAAATATAAATTTGATTTGTAAGCGCTAGAAACAGATCTAGATTAATATAAATTTTTATAAAATATGCACGTACACAACTTTTACAATAAAAATAAAATAACGAAAAAAGACATTATTTGAATAAATTATTAGTTTATTGTTTAATTTTATTTACGTACTTAATATTTCTTTTTGTTTTAAAATACGCGTTTATTTTTTTATGATTTTCTTTTGTGCGGATAACTAAACAATATAAATGTAAATATAAATAACTAACTAAGTATTAACTAACAATATTCAACTATGTTAATTTTTATGTATAAATCTTCAAAAAAAGATCTAATTTGTATTACAAATTTAAATGTAATATAGTCATTGCCAGAGTTGAATCGTTAAATTAAAGACGATTTAAAAAAAATTATCATATTGCTAGAGTGCGCTGTCTACCAACTTGTCTTGAATTTTCCAAAAACTCAAAAAAGTATAATATTAATATTTACTAGTAATTTGTACTAAAAAAATAATTTTGTAAAAAAACACTTTAAATCAACCGAACTATGATATCAAATTTAAGAATTTTACACTTTTTTATCCTCCTTTGAAAATAAAAAGAAAAAAGACAAATATAAATCAATGAGGTGATTGCTTTCAGAGAACTCAAAATTTATTTTAAGAATTTTTGAAATCTACAATTTTACTATAAAAATTTTATTGTTTTTTATTTGTTTTTGAATTTTTAATAAAAAATTATTATATACCTATAATGGAAAAAACCTAAAACAGTTAAGTATGAAATCATGCAAACATTAATACCTCATAAGAAACTTGAATAATTAATATTAACGAATGATTCTAAATAGATTAATAATATAATCAGCTAAATTTTCAAAAAGTGATTTCGATACGTCAGCTCTAATTTTTTTGTTATGTTTGGAACTACCCAATAGAAATTAATAATATTTTAAAAATTTTAATTACTATAATAAAAACTTTTTTTGTAATTAAAACTTAACCGTCATATTTATTAGAAAGTCAAGTTTTAATATATCCGGATTGGATCTATGTGGAACTTTCGTAGAACGAAACCCCCGTTTTTTTTTATTTAATTACTTATAAATACTAAAGAAAGTTTGAGTTTTGGAAATAAAAAGTTGGTAAACCGCATAGTAGCATGAAACGTATAGCTGAAATTAGAAAAAAATGTTAATTTTTCCCCAGAGAATCTCCAAAACGATGTTTTATGTCGAAAGTCTATGTGTATCAGCAACCATTCTCGTATGGCGATATCCGATACAGCAACATTACAATAAAAAATTAGAAAAATAATCCATGAGCTCCCATACTTGTCTTAATTTTATGGGATATAATGAAGACACTAACAGTTAGAGCAAACAAGATGTAATAAAACCAAAAAATATATATTAGAGTTACCAACAAAAGAAGCAAATTAGAAATTATTGAAGAATGAAGAATCCCTTTCGTCTTCAAGAAGGGATTGTATGATTTTTTTTAGTAAGTATATTCTGAATGCAGTGTATTTTGTGAAAAATGTGTATGTGTTTTTGTGAAATCTTTTTAAATCATCTTATCCAAATTACAATTTTATTATGGAGAGATTAAAAATTATTTTATTGCCATAAAGGTTAGATAATATGTATACTTTTTCTAAATTTAACATATATTCAAATCATTTAAAAATTATGTTTAAAAAAAATGAACAGTATTTTTGTCTAAATGTTGTCAAACATTATATAATTTTTGTTTCATTGAACTATCAAAAAACTAAAGCGTATTTTAATAATCATTTCAGTTTTAAATTGTGAAATTATTGTTTCACTTTAGCTTCAATAGTGTTAGTTGTTAGTTCCTTTAAAATATAATAACCAGTTTATTAGTGCTCTAGTAACATGCAAATTCATTCATGAATATTAAAATATTTTTTTTATATCAAACGTTAGAATTAAAAAAATAAAAGAATTAAATTTAATCAGTGGTTATATTGAAAATTAAAAATATATAAAAGGTTTTTCTTCAAAGTATACAAGTTAAATGTTTATTGTAATAACTAAACAAAAAGGAAATGATTATTAAAATAGCATTTAAGTTTGAAAATTTTCTTTATTTCTTTTTTTACAGATTATTAAAACAGGCAATATTTTTAATGTAGTACTTTTAGAAAATGAGTTATAATGCTTATAGTAACCTCTAGGTCTTCTAGTAACGATTACCATGGATTACAGTGGATTTTCCCGCTATTATGACTCTGAGTATGTAATATGAATTTTACATAAACATGGCAAATTAATTGTTATAAGCCTTACTTATATAAACATGGAAAACTTATTTAGCTTACTTTAAGAATGCGGTCATATTTCATGAATTTACTAAAAATCTTTTACAAATTTACCCGACTAGAAATTTTTCCTTATTTGCAAAAAGTATCATCGGGTCCTTATCAGGTATAGATAAGGTAATCCCTAATAGGGAAAACCTGATAAGGTCCTTATGGGGATGAGGTAAGGATAACCTTCTTTGAAAAAAAAAATATTTTTCATCGGGTTAACTTGATGAGGAAATTATCAGGTTCATGTCAGGATAACCTCACTTGTAAAAAAAATATTTTTCAACAGGTTATCCTGATCAGAACCTCATCAGGATCATATAAGGATAACCTTACGTAAAAAACATAAATTTCTTATCGTGTTATCCTAATCAGAACATTATCAGGTCCATGTCAGGATAACCTTACTTGTAAAAAAAATATTTTTAACAGGTTATCATGATCAGCACCTTATCAGGATCATATCAGGATAACCTTATGTAAAAAACATAAATTTCCGATCGGGTTATCCTACTCAGAACATTATCAGCTCCATGTCAGGATAACTTTACTTGTACTTACTATATTATATAATACAATCTCATGTAAGCTTACATGATTTTTTTGTAACTGAATCTGTAACAAAATAACCTTAAAATGTAAGAAAATTGTTTCATTTTTAAACGTTTAATAAAACTATATTCGTCAATAACTGAAAAAACTTATAATTTTTCGGTTTTGTTTAATAATAAGAACTACTCTCATCTTTTTTATTATATACATTTGGGTACATATATATTCCAACGTAAATAAGATACTTGTAGTTATAGCATTCTTTTGCTGTACACAAATCTTGTGTTATTTTATTATTATTATTATTATTATTATTTCCTTGTTTTATTATTATTATTATTATTATTATTATTATTATTATTATTATTATTATTATTTCCTTGTTGTTCAAAACAGGTTAACATTTTGATTCTGTTAAATCGAAATTTGTGTTAATATTTTCATTTAACACAATCACGAAATGTTACATTTAACATTGAACTCATTTTACATTGAAGTATTAATACTGCATGTATAATTTAACATTGAGCTAACCCGATGAGGACAACCTGATTAGGATTCAATAAGGTTTTCCTAATTAGGATCTAATAAGATTATTCTGATCAGGATCTGATATGGTAGTCCTGATGAGGACCTGTTAAGGTAGTCATGGTAAGGACCCGATGACTGCTTTGCGTGACAAACCTGATAAGGACATCATACGGTAATCCTGATCTGGATCTCTTCAGAATGTAAGGCACGCCTGATAAGGTCCTTGTCTGGACCTTATTAAAATTTCTAGTCGGGTAGTAACAAAGTCCTCGGCATAAATAAAAAAATAATTGTTACTGATGTTTCTTGTCTTTCGTTTACGTTCATGGATATTTAATACGTATCAATTTGTTATGGTCAGCCATAAGCGATTAACTTTTTATTTTTCTGTGAATAAAAGAGCTTTACATTGTTCTAGGAATTAATTACATTCACATAATTATAGCAACTTCAGATTTTGACAATAAAATTTTAATAATTCCTTTATTGTCACTAGAATATAAATCCACTGTATCTACTAAAAAAATTATTTTTATGAAAGTAGTTATAAAACAAATTTAATAAAAAAAATCAAGTGAATCTTAGTTAATACTGATAGTAATCTAGGATATCGATTGCTCAGAGGTTATCATTCAAGCACTGTAATTAAAAACTGAAAGAAAGGCTAAGCTATTAAGTATCATTTTTATTAAATAATGTAAATTATTATGTTTCTACATTACTAAAAATAACTACTGAATGAATTAAGCACGTTTCAGTTAAATCATTGATCTACGCATGTATTTGTATGAAGGTGTTGACAGTTGTTATGAGTAAAAATGTTATGTGATCATTTTAATTTTCCCCAAAATGACGTAAAAAATCAAAACAATCCCAAAAAACAAAAAAAAAAAAGAAAACATGAAAACAAAAGTAATAAAAAATGAAGTCTGATTGGATGATTTTTGAATCAAAAAGTTAATTGACGACGTCATACTCAATGCTGTTCACCGCTCCCGCTTCGGTTGTGGTGGCGTTCGACGAACTATCAGACGAGATCGACGCATTGCTATCATCTTCATCGTCATCATCATCCTCATCCGGTGCAAATGTTGGCAATGTGATGCTAACACGTCGACCAGAACCGCCGCTGGTATCAGAGGCGGACCGACCTTCACTATCGTCACCACCGCCCCCGAACAAACCACCTTGTAATACAGCACGACCAATAATGCGTACAAAATACTGTACGATCTCTTCTACTTTCTTGTCGATCATCTAATACAAAATTATTTAATTAATTTAATTAATAGTTTCAAAAGAGCGTTCTTAGTTTGTTTTGTTTAGATTTCTCTTATACAAAGTATTATTGTATGACAATCTAGAGATAAAAAGTTAGATTCAACTTTTAAAAGTATACTTTGAAGAAAGAAATTTTTTTTGTTATTGAAGCAACACCGTCGTCGACCCAGGGTCATTATTATGACAAAAAATTTTGTAATTTTAAATTAAAAGCAACCAAAATTACCAATCCATTTCTTAATCACTCTAATTACAATTAAAATTGGAAATAAAATTTTATGAAATTTTTATTGATTTTCTAGTGCACAAGAAGATAAAAACAGATACAGATAATTTTCAATTATAAAGAAAAAAAATAATTAAAATTATATTTTGTAAGGTAGATTTCATAAGATTAGATCATTTCAGCAAAGTTGATAATTAGAAATTAGTGAAATAAAAATTATTTATTAATAAGTAATTCAATTAGCAATAATGTAAATAAAACTGATATTTTTTTACAATTTTGTAATTACTAGATTTTTTTTTCTTTTCGATATTAATGCGATATTTATTTACTTAATTTATATCGGAAATTATTTTGAAATTTTATATTATTACAAACCGTAAAAAAAATATTTTCAAACAGACGGATAATTATTTTTTTATAAATAAAAAAGAAAAATATTTCCTCCCAGTGACCCTTTAGTAAGAAAAAAAATCAAGATTTGCAGCAAAAATTAAATATGAATTTCAAAAACACCTATAAAAAAGAAATAAAAAATTAAAAAAATAAAATTTCTAGCACATATCTAGGTATGCATTTTTATTGTATTGAATAAATTTTAATTTTCATTAAAAGAGAAGCCATGAATATAATTTCTTATGGATATCATATGATTTCTTATACCACTTCTACCCATCTGTCCCAGGTAAGTACCATATTTCATTGAAATTTAACAGAAACAGTATATCATAAAATTTAGTTTAATTGTAATAGTAGAAGATAACGAATTTCTAATTTTCTGTAGTAGGACCTAAGGAGAAGAGATGTCTGAAAAATTATGAAAAAAAATATTCATTGCCTTACAACAAAAACAGTCTTCCAAACGATACAACACGCAATTTATGATATTTAAAAAAGAACATTTTTCGAGTAAGTAATTTTCGTAACCCTAATATGCGATTATGACAAGTCATATGTCATTTTTTATTAATATTAAAAAAAGAAGTGAAAGTTTAGTTGTTCGATAAATTTTGTTTCTATAAAATAAATTGTTTGTCATAAACAACATAAAACAATTAAGGTTAATATTTTAATTAATAGCTAAATTGACCTGGCAATCTGCCAGCCTGCATAATATTATGTACACAAAATCAGTCAGTAGGTATAGTTATTTGTTATATAAGAATTCGTTAGTTTGTTAATGTACAAAGTATGTATGCGGCGATAAAAATATTGAAATCAATCCTTTAATTACCTATACTTATACATTAGATATTTCTTTGAACATCAATCGGAACGTTCAAATTTCTTTGAACGTCAATCACTTTTTTTGAAAATGTAACATAAAAATATTCGTCCTAATTCATAAGATAAACGATCCAGGTATTAAAATTCAACGAAATTAATTAACTTATAGCCCTTTGCAAAAAATACAACGTTTATTTTTAATTGTGACAATTGTATCAAGTTTAATTGGTCATTTTCAAACAAAATGACTTTGTTTAAGCTTGAAATAATTTGTCACAATTAAAAGTTAAACGTGGTATTTTTTTTTGGAAAGTAAAATATTTATTTTATCATTTATATTTACAAATACGAAATACTATAAAGTAGCGGTTTAATCAGTGAATAACTTAGCCCTTTTGAAGCGATTATGTTAATTTTGCTTTTATTTTTATGGATATTTTATCGGGATAAAAGTAGATATAAATTTTAATGTAATGTGGGATACAATTCGTGTGTTTCGCAAAATATGTTACGGTTTGTTTTTATTTTTATTTTTTTTGCTCATTTTTTACCGCTTCATCTGTTATTAAACATAGAGTTTTTATTTTTATACTAACCAAACTGGCAATTTATTACTGACTCTTTAAATCAATCTTTAATAGCCTTAAAGAAATTTGTAATTTGCTAAAAATTTCACCTATAATCATGAAGTTGAAACTAAAAGCTTGTTACAACTGGTAAACCACTTAAAAATGGTTCACTTTCGACCATATAGGTAGATCAATTTTCGGAGAACAATCGCTCTATGAATAATCATAATATTGACTAATTGTTAATATTGTTTTGCTTGAGATTCTGTTTCAATTTTTGTTTATATATTTAATATTTTCTTTTTTTGAGAAAGAAAACAAGTACAGAAAAGAGTAATTAGTAATTACATAAAATTTAATTACTTAAAAATTAACATGTTGATATTGACAACAACAAAAAATTGTTAATATATTTATTTATTATTAATTATAATTAATAAAATAATCAATAAAATCAATAAAAATATGCAGTCAACTTTATAAAGTTTTAATTTCTATTTTTGAAAAATAAAATTTTGTAAATAGTTATATTCATTATAAATTGTTTTATTGTTACATAACATGTAATTAGAAAAACAATAATTAAATAAATTTTTCATTTAGTTTTAATTTTCATTACAATTCTATAAAAATAATACAAGTTTGGCAAGTGACATCGTTTTAGTTGCATTTAAAAAGTATAATATTTATATAATTTGACGGGTAAACGACATTTACCATTCAGTTTTCTGGTTGCTAGAGTTACAAAAAATAGGAGATCATAAAAGTTTACTTACTTAGGCTTAGTATACTTAGGCTAAAGTGACCAGACGTCACGATTTTGGCGGGACAGTCCCGCGTCTCGCGGATTTTTAAAAATGTCCCGCTTTTTAAAAAATATCTGCATTTCGTATTTTAAATGTACTTTTATAATTGACGTTTTTTTTTTTGGTCATCAGTTATTTTTTAAGAAAAAGTTTGAATTTTTTTCTTTTCAAGCAAAAGGTAGGGGCAGCATTTTTCACGGTGCCTTTCATCCCATTTGTCCCGCTTTGTCTCAATGAAAATCTGGTCACTTTAATTTAGGCACGTAAGTAATCACTAGAGTCCCTATAATAAATAGAATCGTGACATGTCATCCATTTTCCGTCTAAAACAGAGCGAGAAGCTTCAAAATTAATTATCACATGTTTGAGTAAATATTTTTGAGTACATAATTATTGTTAATAAGTTATAAATTAGTGGACAATTAAAAATTTTTAATTTAATTATTCTTTCTAGGTTAATCTAAATGATTTTTGTTAATATTTAATTTATTTCTAATGTATTTTACGGACAGAAAATGCCGGAACCAATCAGCGTTGAGTACACATGTCACGACTCTATTTATTATAGGGACTTTAGTAATCACTAGGTTTCAAGTAATAAATTGGTTTCACTATGTAAATAGTTACTTATTGGCAGGGTGCGTAGTATATGGTGGGGATAATTAAATCGATTGCAGCGTGAGTAGTGGAGAAAATAGGCAATAATACATGCTCATATGTGTTTATAGTGAAATAACAAATATTAAATAAAAATATAATACATTGATCCACTTTGATTATAAACGCAATTGCCACTAATATGTCGTTCCTTATTTATCTGTCAACGTATTAACGTCTACACGTCAATCCATAAATACAGAATTAAAAATATTTGAGGTATTTTAAACTCACATGCAATGATGTTTCATAAGAAGTTATTGATGTTTGCCTTATTTATGACTGTACATTCAACTAACTGACTTATGCCAGCATTTCTTAATTTTCGAATTTCCCTGACGTGTTTCACTATCACCAGCAACTTTTTCCTCTGCATAGTCCGGGGTCGGAAGGAAATACTGTCTTGATAATTATATCCATGTTAACGTCGAAAATTGTTTAAATACTTTATTAATACAATTATTATACTTCATCCAGTATTTTATACCTCAAATTGTTCAAATTTATTTATAAAAAAAAATAAATTGTAAATAACAAATATTTGTATTCAGATTTTACGGTTTTTTTGAAAATATTTTAAATTTATTTCCACGGTTACCATTATTTAATAGCATGAAAAAATGTATATTATAGATTTCGTTGGCATCACGCACCCAGCCAATAGGCGCCTACTCATTTTTATTAAAATTACATTCTTAATTTTTTATTCTTTATTATTTATTATTTTCTATTCAATTTATTGAATTTATTTAGGAATTTTCGATTAAAAATAATTTATTTGTACTCGGCTCGTGAATTTACTTTTGTGGCATCACGGCCCACAAAAATAACAGTTATCGTTCTGGATAAGTAATACCTATATTATTATTATTATTATTTTGTAAACTATGGAAAAATTAAGTTATAAAAATTTATTGCTTTATCTAGCCAAATTTTAGTGCTACAAAAATCCCTAAAGCTAGGCAATTTTTATAAAGTATTTACAGGACAGGCGTTTCATTTTTGGCTATAAATTGTATTTGCTTAAATCAATTTTTTCTCTATTCTTTTGTCTGTACAGCAGCTTAAGCCATAATTATTTAAATTTTAAATGAATATAGTCACACGATAGAATAATTACATAACTCTTCTGAATTTCAACAACAAATATTTTAATTCATATCCTCTAAATCTATCTAAATGTCATTATATTTAATGATAGCCTAAAAATAATTTGATTAACCTTGAACGTAATACAGAGACATCTTATGATAAAAATTATTAATTCAATTATACTTAAATAAAAAATAAAAAAAGACTTTTTTAAAATATGTAATTATAACTAATAATTCGATACATAGATTGACATAAGAATTATATTTGACATTTTCACATAACCTCAACACATACATAAATGGGTTAACTATAATTGTTGTTGTGCTGTATATTATCGTTCGATGGCATAGATAGATTCTAAATAAAATAATTATGGCCGATAATTATCTTATTTAAAGGGAAATATTTATTTTTCGGTGCATATTATATGACCTTAGCTGTTGCGTAATATGTATCTATCCAATAAAAAAATATTTATTTTGATTTTTAAAATAAAGTAAAAAAATGTTTTTTAAAAAAACGCTTTTATTTAAAAATGGGCTAAAAAAAAACTAAAATAACTTTTGAGTGAAGTTTGAAGCAATATGCAACATAATTTATAAAAGCTTGAGGCGTTATCATTAATTAATTCTCTTTTGGATGTAAGCGTAGCTATTTTACTTTTCAGTAATTACTGTGATATACAGGGATGTAGGTGGCTTGGTGGTTCCCTTTATGATACCACTGGTGCCGCCATATTGTAATGTCATGAAAGGGTGAAGTAGGAAGGTGATTTCCAGTGGTTGATTGAACTATTCCGCTGACGCCACCATATGTAAAATATAGGGGTGAGATGTGGTGGAAAGTAGATAAATATATTTGAATACTTATATAGGTAGCGTGAATTATAATTACTCGAATTTCTAAATAAAGCAATGATTATCAGTTAACAATGAAATAAATGGTTTATTATACTAAAATTAAATAGTTTACAAAAAATCTTATATATTTGTGTATATACCGAGCGTTAAACAATGATTCGCGCGAACTATTAGAAATGGGAACAATATTGTAGAACATTGCAAGACGTATGAGTTTATTTTAAAGGGGACCACTAGTGTGACCGCCTGAAAAAAGGTGATTTTTGGGAATTTTTTTAAAGAAAACTACTGTATGGAATTTTTTAATTTTTTAAGGATATATTGGTTGATACATAACAAATTGATGATAAAATTTTTGGACCAAAAGATTGAAAATTCAGTGAGTTATTTGCGAGCTCCCAAGGCTGCAAAAAAAAGTTCCGCCACTGCTGCAGTGATAGCGACCTTCACAGTGTCTGAAAACAGAAAAACCAAAAAGCCTATTAAACTAGAAGATATTGCCCGTGCCGTGAACCTCAATCGAAAAAAAAGTTGAAATTTAACAAAATTGCGGAGTTTTCAAAAAAAAAGTTTCAAATTTTGCGCGAAAATTTGATGATTTTTAGTCTGCAAAAATTACATTTTTTATTCGATCGGAAAACTGGAGGTTCATGGCACGAAGAAACATGTATGAAAGAAACTGCAATAAGAATCAAATCGATCGGATGATTTGTCTTCGAGTTATAGCTGCAGCAATTATGAAAAATGTAATATTTTTTTACTTTTTACCTTTTAGTTTTAATCACTGAGAATTTTTACTAAAATTATTTACGTTATACTCACTATAACGATCATAGTAAAACTAGATGAGCCGTTTAAATGTGCCAGGGTCTATAGCTTCTCCACAACATGTGACTGGCAGCCATGTATCAACTTTCATACATTTTTCAATACCTCAAAGTTAACATTGAAAATCAGAATCCGCTTTTCGGATAGCTGTAACTCAAAAACTATTTGAGATATGCACTTGAAATTTTAGTATGTTATTTTTAAAGGTATAGACTATCGAAACATGCAAAAAAAATTTTTCCAATTTTTTCAAAATGTCACACTAGTGGTCCCCCTTAAAGCAGAAACTTTAATAATTTGTTATTAAATTAAAATAATGAAATTTAAGCTTTTCAATAGTCAATGATATAATATAAAATCTTAATTTAACTTTAAACGTGTGTGTGTAGGCTGATCCATGTATGTTACATTATAACTTCGTGAATTTAACTTAAATCTTTAAAATTAGGAAAATTATTTATTATACTAAAACCAGTCAAACTACTTCTACGGATCAGGCTACATACACCAAGATATTGTTAAGGAAAGGAATACATATTACCTCTCTCATGGAGGTTCACCAATCACAACACAACAATTAAAACACATGTTTTCACTTTAAAGATACGTTATATATGACTCAATAATAATGCGTTACATGACTGAATTATATCACGTTACATGACTGAATCATAATCACGGTCCCATTTTGGAGCCTCAACACAACCGACGTTAGTGCACCCTCCTTTCCTCCTCCAGTTAACATTTCTTATTTTCGAACTTTTGCTGATCTAGCGATTTCAATTAAAAGACTTCATTGTACAACATCAAATCTATTCGATTCTAGAATAATCTACACTGTAGTATCCAACAATATGTTTACAACGCGTTATTACATACATTTCTAGGAAGTGGGTACAGTAGCGGGCAAAATTTAGATTATATTACATTACCAAACTTAATTAAACGCTTCAAGCTTTTATAAATTATATTACATATTGCTTCAAACTTCACTCAAAAGTTTAGCCCATTTTTAAATAAAAGCTTTTTCTTAAAAAAAATTTTTTTACTTTAATTAATTTTCTACATTTTAGTCTGATTACAATTAATTAAAAAACAATTAAAGAAGTATTTTTTTACCTATATTTTAATCGGTTAATTTACCCTAATCAAACATAACTATGGAAACAAAAAATTGCAATGTAAAATCAATGGACAATATTTGACAATTCGAAATATCAAAAAGTTGCACAGGACTAAAAATCAATAAATTTAGTTTGGGGCGACTTAGGGCAAAACTAATGATACAATACTGCATTGTTATCAAGGTTATACACGTATGTAAAATTTGAAACCTCTAGCTCAACTAGAACCTGTCTAAATTTTGATTCCAAGATTTGATCTAAACAAACATACTAACATAGCAAGTTAAATAAAAGATTTTAATTAATAATTAGATTTTGGTTTGACATTGATGTTCAAAAAATAATTAACTTGGTACGTAATTAGCAAAAGGTTTGAAAAGAAAAATTTTTAATTCAAACAATAGTAAAATCTACTAATAACTTCGATCTTTTCAAACATTCCATACCTAAATGCAATCAGATTTTGGTCACTGATTACCATTCTCTGATTTGACCAAATTATTTTTTTGTTAAATATTTGTCTCTAGTTGACATGCTTTTTTTTTGTATTATTGATATCGTCAATCTGACGGATCAATAATTAATCAAGATGATTATTAAAAATCATTAATCAGTTCAGAGATCAATGTACATATATTCATCATTAAAATTAATATATTATTTAATTAATAATTAGAATTACTTGCGCAAGAAATATTGGGCTCAATTATAAAAAAGTGTAAAATTTATTAATTATTGGGTTAAAGAGAGTACAACGCTCGGACAGACAATAAACTTAATATTTAAAAACATTTTAAGAATCGCTCCACACTATATTGCCGATTACGGTTCATTTTCAGTCCAGTTTCAATCTGAAAAAATATTTTTATACGAGAAACAATGAGTGTTTTCATTCACACTATTAACTTCAGCTTCAGTCCAGTCACAGTCCAACACCGATTCAGTTCAAATATATTTGACTGGTGATCGAGCTTGGTATGGTTTATGCCTTTATAGTATAAACTTTATACGGATAGCGTGAATTAGGATCTGTGAATTTACCGATTTTTCATTTACCAATAATTTGGTGCCCTTGAAGAATTTGGGAGCCAGTTTACTAAGTATAGTCCGTTGAAATTAACTAAGAATGGAGAATGGTATGGCGTTATCAAATAAATACAACAAATGAAGCAAAATTAGACAAATTTAGTTTCCCTTTTTGTCATTTTTATATTAAAGTAGGGTTGACCGGGGTATTGTGAATTGGGACAATTGTGAACGGCGCGTATAATTTCTAAAATAACATTAATATTGTTAAAAATCAACTCAGAGTATGTTTTTCTGTTCTTTATTAATATGCTATTAAAATTTCATAACAATTCTCCAAGTATTA
Source organism: Brachynemurus nebulosus (assembly GCA_035578155.1). Classification (NCBI taxonomy): domain Eukaryota; kingdom Metazoa; phylum Arthropoda; class Insecta; order Neuroptera; family Myrmeleontidae; genus Brachynemurus; species Brachynemurus nebulosus. Next base: position 63,836,297 of record JAPWDM010000001.1, read on the forward strand.
GTATCATTTTTTTTATTTTGAAAAAACCCTTGCAAAATTTTGTGTATCTGACTTCGACCAATCCTCAAAAAAATTTTTTTTTAAATACATTTTCTTTTTTTAAAAGGTAGGAAATGGTTAAAAGTACTTCTAAAGAAGTAGTCTAAACCCTGAGAGGGTTCTTTATTAACTGCTAAAGAAATTGGACAATATATTATCAATTCACAATTACCCCATGATTTTAAAATTGTGGGGTAATAGTGACGTCCATTACTCTATGGTGAACATCATTCACAAATGCCCCCAGTCGGTCAAAAATCGCAGTAGTGTCCTTTTCAGAGTTGAAAATGTTGATGAAGATGGTGGTGACCTTATTGTACAAGTTTCCGTTGTATAAACAATACAAAAAAAAATGTGTAAAGAGCGATATGTTTTATCTATCAATCTACGAAATCATTGCTGTGCTCCCTTACCCAAACACAACTTACAAAAACAGAAAAATTACAACTTGTCTTCAATGTCTCTGTGACCGTTCAAGGGCAGTAGGATTAACAAAAAACCATTTTTTTTTTTTATTTACAGTAGGGTAAGAGACCCGATGACCGAACACTATTTTTAGCTATATCATTAAAGTAGCTTAAAAAATTAAAAAATAAACAAAACACCCATTTTTTTTTCTTAATAAGTATGAAACCAAGTTTTTTTAATCCAATGGATATGTTTTTAAGAAAATATAACCCAAAAATTTTGATTTATTAATGTTTTTGTTTTATAATTTGTTGACGTCTATGAAAAAACGGACAGAATATATTAACCTCCTTTAAAAAAACAACACACTGACCCCTAAGAAAAAACACGCATATAATGTACATGACATGCAATACAAACCATACATACCATCTTCTCCTTCGAATATTTAAACCATTATCTTGCAGCCACTTTGACACTCTATCCACTACAAGGGGTCAGTCTGTGTCATAGAGTATCACAGAATGACACCTTGTGAAACATAGCAGCAATGACAGAAGGGTTTAAATATTCGATAAAATAAACCACTAAAATACTGCATTTTCTTTCGCCATCTACAGCAATCCCCCGAAGAACACGATTAATTGGTTCCGTGTTCTTTGAAACCGTGTAGTTCGAGACCACCAAAAGATAGGTATTTTTTATTACAAGTGTGAAAATAAAAAAATATAAAAAAAACATTCCGTTTAATTTGCAAGTTGTGGGTATTCCAAACATATTGCGATTGTTAAAACCTACTTTTCGTTATCGAAAATTATCGATAACGGACTACTTATCATAAATTGGTTATAATTGTTTAAGCTCTATTAGTCCCTTTGATTTGATTACCAATAGAATATTTTCGAAAAAATTAGTTTTCGATACTTTTCGTAAAGTTACGAAAAATATCGAAAACTAATTTTTTCGAAAATTTGCTATTGGTGACTAAATCAATGGAGCTAACAGAGCCTAAAGAAACCAGTTATAACCAATCGATGATAAGTTACGTGGTATCGATAATTTTCGATAACGAAAAGTAGGTTTTGAGTATCTCAATATGTTCGGAATACCCATAACTTGCTTCGCTTAAGCCTTCAAAAATTTCGTTATTTTTTCGCTACGACGCACCGTTTACGAGATATTTACGATCAAAAGTTTACGTTTACGTCTACGTAAACTTTTGATCGTAAATATCTCGTAAACGGTGCGTCGTAGCGAAAAAATAACGAAATTTTTGAAGGCTTAAGCGAAGCAAGTTATGGGTATTCCGAACATATTGAGATACTCAAAACCTACTTTTCGTTATCGAAAATTATCGATGTCGAAAATAACATTTTCTAAAGTAAATTTCTACATATTCTTTATCATTTCTATTATAAAATTCTCAAAAATTTTAGTAGTTTTTATTTCCAGCATTTTTCTTTTACAATGACCACGATTTTATTCGTGTAAAGCGAATCCACATGTGATATACATATTCGTGTACATTGAAGACTGATGTAACTTTATATCAAATATATAATATGTACTTAAAAATCGTGTTGTTTGAAACCGTGTAATTCGGGGGAAGGGTACCCGTGTTCTTTGAGACCCGTGTTCTTCGAGTACCGTGTTCTTTGGGGGATGCCTGTAATTATCTTTTAAAAAACATTGTGTACATTCTAACATGATTCTAACTTATCTATACGCCATTGTGAATTTTTAAACAGTTAAATTAAGTATATGACGTATATATTTATATGTTGTTTCAAATCTAAATGTCTGACGTTTTTATTTCAATTTCGAAGTTTTAATTCATTATTAATTATTTTTCAATTGATTTTACGTTCTGAAATAAATAAAATATTAAAGTGAAATTATAAAAACGGTTAGTTAAGTGTTTTAAACCCAAAAATTAATTAAAAATGTTTATAAAATAGATATGTAATATATAATTCTCAAAATGGGGTACCCAACCTTAAAACTTGGACCCCAAGAAGGAACACTTCTAGAAATAATATTTAACGCATATAAAATATAATTTAGCTATCCTAATCTCTTAAGTGGACTAATAACAATTATTTGTATACTTTTATTATGCTAATAACTTTAAAAATTCGGTGAAAAATGTTACAATTTATAACTCATGTGTTTTGAATAATGATCATCCATCATATTAAAAATTCACGAATTCAACAAAAATTGTTCGATATATATATATATATATATATATATATATATATATATATATATATATATATATATATATATATATATATATATATTTCTTAAATTAAGTGAGGAGGCATTAAATGTGAGGTGAATTTAAATTGAAAAATAATCATTCTATTAATAATAATTTTTTTTATCAGAGGTTTCTTTCAGAAATAACGTCATTAATATATAAATGTCAAAACTGTTCGGACTTATAACCCCGTTCGACAATCGGGTCTTTTACCCTATTAAACGTAATAGATTGTTGTTTTTTATTCATGTAAACTAAATGTATTTCCTTGAAAAAGTCTTATTTTCCTTGTTTTTGTGTGAAAATCATGTAATATTTTGATTTTTTATATGATAAAATGACAAAATATCATCAAAATATCATTTTTAGCTTGTAATAAATTTGTTCATACAATTTTCATTATTTTTATTTAACCTTGAGTTTTTGTACAAATTTGAGGTATGCGTAACTTGCATTAAACAAAGAGAAATTGTGACCGCTAAAGTTTGAAAGTGGGGTAAATGTGAAGAATTTGATTTGGGCTTTACTCTGGTGTACCACACTTCTCTTGTGATCCATTCTAAATAATTTTTCTGATGGCATTCACTTTTACCCTAAAATTGATAAGATTTACAAAACCGCACCGGGGAAATGTGAATGGCTTATAAAATTTTTGTTTTTCGTATGAATTTGCTCAAAATTTGTGTGGTGCATCCTGAATAATGTAGAATTAAATATAAATCAACGATTATGTGATATATAAAATAAAAAATACTTAAAACAACGCTTTTATCGCAATTGATGAAAATCCATTCACAATTACCCCGGTCAACCCTAATTGTATTAGTAACTTAAGGCTGTACGTCTGATTTCATTTGTTAACGGCCTTATACCATTTTTAGTTAATTTGAAGTACTGGCAAAAAAGAAGTGAGCTTCATGTTTATTAACTTTTGAATGAAATTAAGCATTAAAAGCTCCCTTTTTTACATTTGAATTTTTGTGTCCCTTCTTGTTTAAACCAATTGATGAAACCGAAATGGTGGCGTCATAAGGAAACTACAGTTTCCTTGTTTTGTGATTGGCAAGTACATAATTATTATGTACTAGCTGTGACCCGCAGCTTCGCCCGCTCTTTATTCGACTCTAATTTTTAATCTTTAATATGAATATAAATTCTAAAAACAATATTTTTTTTTTTAAATAAATAATTTTGGGTTGATTTTGATTTAATTAGTGGATTCCTATAAGGCTATAAAAAAAATTTTTATACCCAACATTTTATTGCAATACTGTCGGTGTAAGGTAATAAATAAATAAATAATAAATGTGCGTATACTCAAATTGTTATAATTTCAAAAATCCATTGGTTACTTTTATTTTTACTTTTATTAGGTAGCTTATGTATGACATTTGTATTTGCTATATCCAAATAACGGATTATTACCAAAGGAAATAATTTTAACCATAAGTTCAAGTATCAGCCATTGAAAAAGACATTTACCTTATTCTTCGAAATTTTAAGATGAATAGATAATAAAATATTTATTGTTATGCATCCGATTTAAATAACTGACCTAATTCATATTTACACCTCCATAAATTCAGTTATAATAAAACCTTATATTTAATAAACTATTTCAGTGTAACTGAGTAATTTAATCCACATGAAATTTCAATTAGTAACAGATATGAGCTTGGGAGTGGTTTTCTTAATCCATTCCCGTCCACTCACAATTTTGGGGTGGACTCTTAAAACTCCCGGCCCGATTTACATCTCCAACAGGTAATAAATAATTCTGCATTAATTTATGGTTAATGTCTCTGTACCAAATCCCGCCGAGTTCATTTCAGCCATTTTGCGTGATTGAATGATTGATTTTGTTTTCCATGAAAACCTTCTATCGAAACAAAATAATCCTATGTGCGGATTTAAATAGCGTTTGTATACCAAATTTCATCACATTTAGTTCAGTCATTTCAGTGTAATGGAAAAACTAATTTAGTATCCCACAGGAACTTTCAATCGGGTTAAAATTATTTTATACCTATATCAATCTAAGATAAATTTTGTCGATAAAAATTTTTTTTTCAATTTGGATCAATCATTTCAGTAACGGGATAATATGTTAATTTGCTGGTTTTTTTCCCACAGTAGTCTTCAGTCGGGATAAATCTATCCTATGTTTTGGTTCATGGTAAATGGTACTTCTGTAGCAAAAATCGTATTCGACTGTTATTTCGCCGTGATTAAGTAACTGATTTTGTATCCCACAGGAACTTTCAATTGGGATAACATTATCCTCTGTGTTAACCCATTGTCAGCATAAATAGTGTCTGTGTACAAAATTTCATAAAATTCGGTTGTTATTTGGACGTGATTGAGTAATTGGTTTTTAATCCCCCAGGAACCTATAATACGGATGAAACTATCCTATGTGTTATTAAAATTATTTTAAATCGATTCATAGTAAATAGTTTCTGTATACCAATTTCACCGAATTCAGTTCAGTCATTTTGCTATGATTAAGTAACTGGTTTTGTATCCCACAGGAACCTTAAATCGGGATAAGATTACCCTATGTGTTAATTCAGGGTAAATAGTGCCTGTACATCAAATTCCATCGGATTCTGTGATGAGTCTGTGTACCAAATTTAATCGAATTCGGTTTAATTAATTGGACGGGATTAAATAATTTATTTCTGTATCCCTTGGGAATGTTTGATCGGGATAAAATTATCCTATGTCTTATTAAAATTCTTGCTATATGCGCCCATAGTAAATAATCTACTTAATAAATTTGTAACACTGACTGACTGACTGACTGACAGACAACGTACAGCTTAAACCGTTGGGTTTAGAAGAATGAAATTTTGCATAGGAGTTCCCTATGTAACGTAGGTGAGCACTAAGAAAGGGTTTTTAAAAATTCGTTCCCTAAGTGGGTTAAATAAGGAATGAAAATTTGTATGGAAATTTGTCATTTTTGAAGTTAGTGATGGTATATAAAAATATGTTACTATGGCTATTAAAATAAATAATATCTTACTTAATGAATCTTTAACTTTGACTGACAGACAACGCACAGCCTAAACTATTGGGTTTAGAAGGACGAAATTAAGCACAGGAGTTATGAAAATTGGCGTTTAGGCTTCTATTTATAAATAAAAGTCAGTTGTTTTTGGAAAGTTATTCTCTAAGGGGTTAAAACAAAAAAATAAAGTTCATATGGGGAGTTCGTCATTTTCGAAGTTAGAAGCGTGCCTGTTGATTTAGGCTTTTGAAAAACATTAAAAGTGAGCAGAAAGTGAGTATAGTTTTTCAATATTTAAATGAGATGACTTTTCGGCAATGACGGCAGATGACGGCAATAATCAGCAGTATTGTTCGCAGCATGTTGCCTACTTATCTATATGAATGCAAAAAGAAACCGTCGCTTGTAAAACAGGTAACAAATTTAAATACAATTAGAGTGAACATAGGGTGGTATTTGTTGTAAGCAATAAAATAATTTAACATCTTGAAAGTTTATGGTCACTAATAACACCCTCTCGAAAAGTCATCCCAAAAATTGTTGGAAAAGGTATACCTAATAAAAAGATGTTGTCAATGGGAAATCCCATCGGGCATACGGCTAGTGTCTTTATATAATACAGTGTAAACTCCATATAACGAAATTGAAGGGATCGGGTATTTTATTACGTTATAAAGAGTTTTCGTTATATGGAGAGTAAAAGAAAACAATATAATTTTACGAATAAAACTTACGAATTTAGTAAGTGGTTTTAATTTTGACTGAATTAAATGACACTTTTTCGTCAATACACAAACTCTTTCTTTGACTCGCCATGTTTACAGTTAAAAAGTTTGAAAGCAACTAAGAATATGATAACGTAAAGACAGCAATAAGACAGTAGTACAGAAGTACAGTAGGCAAAAACATGTGCTAGGCAATTACAACAAACAAATAAACGGATTTCTAAGAATCCCTTTGTGCGTACGAAATATTGACGACTCTGTATCATTATTTTCTTTGAAAGTCAGTGAAATAAAATTTTTTTTGGCTTAAAAAATGACGCATTTTTCGCTATTGAGAGTGGCTATTACGTTATAAAGAGTGTTTCAATATACAAATACAAACAAACCTTTGTAATGTCTACGTTTTAAGGAGTTTTTCGTTAAATAGAAGTTCGTTATATAGAGTTTACACTGTATTTCTTCGAATTCGGTTCAGTTATCCCACAGGAGCCTTTAATCTGGATAAGACTTACCTATGTGTTAACTTAGGATAAATGGTGCCTGTGTACCAAATTTCACTTGTAACCGGGATAAAATTAGCCTATTAGCCTATGTGTTAAGTCAGGCAACAAACATCCAAACTTTCACATTTATTATATATATATATATATATATATATATATATATATATATATATATATATGTATATATATATACATATATATATATATATATATATATATATATATATATATATATATATATATATATATATATATTTATATCTATATATATCTATATATATATATATACATATATATATATATATATATTTATATCTATATATATCTATATATATATATATATATATATATATATATTTATATCTATATATATCTATGTATATATATATATATATATATATATATATATATATATATATATATATATATCTATATATCTATATCTATATATATATATATATATATATATATATATATATATATATATATATATATATATATATATATATATATATATATATATATATATATATATATATATTAAGATTAAGATTCTAATTTTCTGCTAGAAACTGACACAAATTTGTGTTGATGTAGTATTCTATCATCTTATTCTAAAAGTTTCAGCAATAAATATAATTTAAATTCATTTTAGCATTTGATATACTATAAATTCGTAATTAAATATTTAAAAAAGTCAGAATATTAATTACAAGAGTCACATTAACTTAAATATATTTTCAATCATATTCATGTCATGGACGCAAGTATAATAAGTTGTACCTTATGCACTCAGCACTTTTAAACATAGTACTTATTGCAGTATTTATAAGTGCAATTCATAATACTTACATGTTTATGATATTATGCAAAAAGTGCATTATGTGTATTGTAAGAAAAAAGTTAATATGTTATACATTATTGATTATTAAGTTATTATTAGAGCCCGGACTCTATAGTGTACTATAAATCATCCTGTCAAAAAATTGAATGTTCTCCAGTAGCGCAAAAACAAGTATGAGGGGTTAAAAATGAAAATAAACTGTAATCTCAAAATCTATAATCATTTACAAATTTTAATTGTTATTAATAATAATAATAATAACTTTATTTCCATAGATACATAAAGTACATAGGATCGTCAATAAATAAATGCTTAAATATAATAGTTACATAAGATGCAAGTCTAATATTGACAAACAATTTACTACATAAAAACTAAAAACATCCATGTATAAATTTTGAATTTTCAGAATATTATACAATTATTCAATCGTCACATGTTATTGTAGGGACAGAGTTCTATGAAATACTTTTTTAATTGTAGTTTAAAATTATTAAAATTTTAAATTTCTTTTAAGTTATTAGGAAGTTTATTATAATATAAAGATCCTGCAATAACTGGGCTTTTTTTGTATTGTTCTGTTCTAAAATAATCAATATTTAAATCGGAACAATGTCGGGTTTCATGTTGATGAATTGCGTCTCTCAACGTGAAGTTCTTGTAATTTCTCTTAACATACAATAATAGTTCCATGTTATAGATCGCGTAAAATGTTAGTATTTTATGATTTATAAAATATTCCTTACAAGACTGTTGATAGTTTAAGCCAAATATTATCCGTATTATTCTTTTCTATTATGTAAATGCAAAGAAAAATGACACTTTCAGTGAAGTGTAGCACACCTTATTAACATATTAATTTTCGTAAATTAAAAATCACAAAGTGATTGAAAAAATTATCCGGATCGGCCGGGAATCGAACTCAGGATCTCCTGGTAACTAGCCATATGTGCTACCCGTTACACCACCGGTCCTTTGCTCGACAGGCGTCCGATACAGACAACATTCAACCACTTATGTGTATGTACTCTCTATAATACGAGAAGCAGTTACAATTTTTCAATTTCAAATATTAGAGGAGATCCTGGGTTCGATTCCCGGCCGATCCGGATAATTTTTTCAATCACTTTGTGATTTTTAATTTACATATGTGGTTTTTGGTCATGTTAACCAAGGAAGTCGAGTGCTTAAAGTTTCAGTTTAGCTGAACGATAAGTGAACATATGAATACTACGTGTGTTTAAAATACAGACAAAAGTCTGTCATACGTAGTAGTGTTTCACAAGCACTCGATAATATTTGAAATTGAAAAATATTAATTTTCAACAAAACAGTAGTCCAATACTGGCTAGATGCCTAGATTGTTAGTTGCAACTAATAATTAATAACCAATGACAAAACTATTTTTTTTTTGCAACTAATGACTGAAAAATTCAACTACTAATATTAACTATTAAGTAATTTAGTTTTTAGTTGTAGTTGTTAGTTATATTAAGTATGTATGTAGTTTATTGAAATTATCGTAGAAGCAAAAAATTCGTCAAGTGCGTGTTTGACACGCACTAAGTAATGTCCCTCACCATCAGTGGTCATAACTAAAACTTCTTAAAATATAACAGTCCGGACACATACGTTCACGATGTGACACATACGAACACGATCGTTCTGAAATCTAAAAATGGGTTATACTTTAGGAATAAAATTTATTTATTAGGAAAAATATTTTATCCACCTTCACATCCCGTTATAAAAAATTCCTAGAAACAACTGATTGTACGGAACACTGTTAGCGCAAGTACAACTTGCACTTGACGACTTGTTTTTATTAAAGTTAACCCTAGAACGACAAACTGGGGTAGAAATCTACCCCAGGTAAACTTTAAACTACGTTTTTAAATTAGTCAGTAACATTATCGACTGAACACCTATACCATAATTTAGTTCAAGGTTCTAACAGTAGAGTGAGGTCGGGAAACCCTGCGGTTTCTTGTCTACTGCGACGAAGGGAAAACGTGAAGCTAGTATGGGGTTGATATGTACGCCAGTTTGTAGTTTACGTCAGTGTTTGGTTTAGGTAAGTTATTTTTATTTTTCTTGCTAAAATAATTTGGATTCACTTATAATGACCTTATTTTGCAACAAAACATTAGATATAGCCAGCCCGATGCTGCTTGTGTCCTCGAGGAAGACCGCAAAACGCGAATATATTGCACGAAGTGCAAGCGACCGACCTGCGAGAATCATGGAAATATATATTGCAGCGATTATAGTGCCTTTGAATAAGTTAAATTCTCCTTTTTTTTACATTTTGTATGAAAAAAAATGAAATATATTCTTAAAAACTAAAATTTCATGCATTTTTGTTTGATTTTTCCACATATCAAATTCCCAATTTTTTTAATTTTCAAAATCCAAAATAAATCGACTTTTTTGGCAAAACATCATGATGTCATTTATATGCTTGAAGTCCCTTGTGTCCTCTTTAAAATACCGTCTGAAATCTGAAAATCGGTTCATTAGAAAAATAGTTATCAATTTTTGTTTATTAAATGACAATTTGAGCGTTTTTGAACACTTTTAGCTATTTAAATAGATTTTTCACCGACTAAGCTTTGATTAAATTGAATTTACTCTTCACCATTCTCTTCAGCATGAAAAAACGAACAAATTCGCGTTCTTTTAAGTGAAATTGCTGCTGTCAGATCGATTTTACGACCAAAAATCCCGTGGGGTAAATATATACCCCAGTTTGTAGTTTAAGAGTAGAAAAAATAAGTTTGTCGTTCTAGGGTTAATTATGTATATAATAAAAATTAGAAATAAATAAAGGTTTAAAAAATATTAACTACGATTTTTTTTATTAGAAACACAAAATTACAAAGACAACGTATTTATTATATCACAAAAGTTATTTCTAATGAGTTTATCGTAACTGGAAGATTTTCTTGATGTAGATTTTATGGTTCCAAGGTAGATAAATGAAACACAGGGAATATTTTAAAAAAAAAAATATAATATTCTCTTGTAGGTTAAACACGAAAGCACATGTATTTTATTAATTTTGTTTTCTTTTGATTTAAGTAATGATAATATTTTATTTATAGGTTTTCCTTTTGTTTTTATAATTTCAAGTATATTGGTTGATTATTTTTTATATTATTTTATTTTTAAATATTTTTTTAATATAAATTTTTTGTTAATTTTCCAAAACAGTTTCTAACTTAACTCATTATCAATTCGCCATTTCAAACTTCCTTTTTCTGTTCGTCATTACTATTCACTGCTTACTCGGGGTTTGCGTCCCCAATACCAGTTATGTACTTTGAACAATACCAGTTACTTTGAAATACTTATATACATCGCTAGATAGCAGTACTGTTACAAGTCTTAATCGTTTAATCGAACTATAGAGTTCACAGGTACATTAAATACATACAATACACAACCAATACCTCTTGCGTTTATTCAATATGGATGTAAAACTCAATAATTATTCATTCTACACAGTCCAATCTTATTATGTGCCGAACTTGCACGAAGTTGTTCGGCACATAAAAAGTAGGAAAATATTTTATCTTCTGATTATTTATTGAACATAAAAGCGTAATAAACCAACATGAGTAACAATATAAAAAATCACAACTATAAGTTGAAAAAAATTGGATACTATTTGCCATATGTTTTCGATCGAAAGATTTTGATAACGAAAAATAAGTATAATTTATAGTAGATGTTATTTATTTGAAAGAATACTTCCTTTCCTTATATCATCCATTTTGGAAATATCGTTATTTTCGATATCGATAATTTTCGATAACGAAAAGTAGGTTTTCACAGTTGCAATCCGTTCGGAATACCCACAACTTGCTTCGCTTAACCCTTCAAAAATTTCGTTATTTTTGAGCTACGACGTACCGTTTAGGAGATATTTACGATTAAAGTTTTCGATAGCGAAAGTTAACGAAAAGTAGTTTTTTTAAAAATTGTTCTGTTACTGACCAGATTAATGGGACTAACAGAGCCTGAATTAACTAGTTATAACCAATTTATGACAAGTTACGCGGCATCGATAATTTTCGATAACGAAAAGTAGGTTTTGACAGTCGCAATCCGTTCGGAATACCCACAACTTGCTTCGCTTAAGCCTTCAAAAATTTCGTTATTTTTGAGCTACGACGAACCGTTTAGGAGATATTTACGATTAAAGTTTACGATTGCGAAAAGTAACGATTTGTCATTTTTTTAAAAATACACTATCGTTAACCAAATCCATGGAACTAATGGAGCCTAAATTCGTCAATTATAACCAGTTTATGATAAATAATTCGTTATCTTTGCTAGTTCTCGAACAAAACATTCTAAAACTTTTGTTAAATATCTTTATTTAGCTTTTATTGCAATAATTCTTTTAATAGTGATATTGGTTTTTCGACATCTTTATTAATTTTCGAATAGACTTTTGTCAAATCTTTTCACCTGTATTTAACTTGTTTTTCGATGACTAAACAAATGGTCAAGTAAAATTTTTGTAATCTTTGCTGATTTCCACATAGAACATTCTCGAAATTTCGTTAAATTTCGCTACATGGATCCTTTTTAACTAACGAACTCGACGGTGAAATCAAGTTTGGTTATCTTATCTGATTTTCACATAGAATATTCTAGAACTTTTACCGAATTTCATTTTTTGGTCACTTTTTTAATGAACAACCTGATGGTGATGCCAAATTTTCAATAATTTTTCTGATTTCCAAAAAGAATATTCTAGAACTTTTGACGAATTCTGCTATTTGGACACTTTTTTGATGCCAAAACAAATGGTGAAGTTGGTTTTTGGATATATTTTCTATTTTCAGAATAGAATATTCTCGAACTTTTGCCGAATTCCGTTAATTGATCGCTTTACGATGAAAAATTTCGTGGTGAAATCAGATATTCGATATTTTTTCTAATTTCCAAAAAGAATATTCTAGAACTTATTCTAAATATCGGTACTTGGTTACTTTTTCGTTGGTCAATCCATTGATTAAGGATTTTTTATATCTTTTCTGATTATTGAAAGAATATTCTAGAACTTTGCCAGATTTCGCTATTCAAGCATCTTTTCGATGACCAACCCAGTGGTGAAATCGAATTATGTAATAGTTTTAATTTATCTGTATCTTTGTACAAGAAATATCTCCTCATAAAAATTGACAAGACACGTTCCTCTCATATATGTTTTTTCAACAATTCAATTTTTTGACAGGATGATTTATAGCTTCAGTGTATGAAAAAAATTTTTTTCTTCAGATGGTTGTTTACATAATTCACATGCAGTTGATCAAATTAAACTGTGTTCGTTCGTCGCGCGAGTGATGTTACAAACTTAAATTGAGTGACTATGTTGTTCATATGAAATTTTATTTTTTTCAAAACAAAATATATTTGTAGAGTACCTCTTTAGTTCGTGTCACACAAACTACAGAGCGCATTTAGAAAAAAATTATCAATATATTTATGAAAAATAGATAAATTATGTGCCGCTTCTAACGAATGGTGATACGTTTTTCCGGCAATTTTTGACAGGATAATTTATGACCTGCACTACAAGTCCGCGCTATAGTTATTATACTTATATACATAATATATGTAGTATGTACCTATATACCTATGTACTTTTTTGAATTGCAAAAAGAGTAAACGACCATTCAATAATATGTAATAACTAATAACTAATAAGTAATAATAATAATTAGCATGATAAAAATAAATATTATTAATATGCATTTTGTATTTAAATGCCACGATCGATTCAACACGAATTGCTTGTGTAGCATAAAGTGTAATTAAAGATGAAGTTAAATAAATTGTAATGTTTGTGTTATTGACTTAAGCCATACACACAACATTAATACAATTTATTCAATTAATCAAATGAGCTGTATTAATTACATAATGAAACATAATGTAATAAATCTGGGATCAAAGCCCTAACAGTTTTTAAATGAAATTTCTGTAACTGACAATATCAGTCATTTGCATGGTACATTGATATACTTAAATATTGATTGTAATTTGATTCAGAATAAAATTATAAAATTATATGCACCCCTAAAATAGCAATCCGTTATTCGAAGGCCTTTGGAAAATATTTAGAAAAAGATGGTTAAATTAATTTTTAAATTAAGTTACTTTAAATACTAATCTTTTAAATTAACTTGATTTTATTATGCAAAAATGTTAAAAACTTGAAATAGAGCGAGACACCTATACTCCAAAATCTGAATTACTCCAAAACTATACTCCAAAATCTACCACTTGTATTATAGAGAATGATACTAAATAAGGTTCTTTTCTTGGATGTAATAGAAATGTTAGCCGTCTAAAACTCTGTCGGTTGAAAGAGCCTCAAATACATATGCATATTTCTACCGCCTAAATGCTAAATTAAAGAAAAATTCAAAAAATAAACTTGGGTAAAAAAAATTTTAGTCCAATTTTTTCTTGAAAAAATTAGACTTATACAGCCTATACGATACCAACGGCGAGAGGCGAGAGTAGGGGCGCTATCCGTTTTCGGACCCGTAGAACACGATTATGTAGAAAAAAGAATGTCTGATATATATATATATATATATATATATATATATATATATATATATATATATATATATATATATATATATATATATATGTATATATATATATATATATATATATATATATATATATATATATATATATATATATATATATTCCCGCTACCTTTTAATATGTGTAGGGTTCCCCTATGGAAGTTAAGAGCTGAAATTTGGTAACTTTGGAAATTTGGGCAAATTTTGGATCCGACCCAAACTTTAGGGGGGGTGGGGGCAACAAAACAATAAAACTTACCCAAAGCAGCTTGAAATAATGTTTCGGTCAATTACCTACAACATATCCAAAATTCAGCTTCCTAGGATGATTTGGAGGGAGTAGAGGGGGAAAAATGATTTTTGCTGGAGCTTACGCGCCCACAGTCCCCCAGAATTAACTTAGAGGGTTGAAATTTGGTATGTTGATAGAGCTCGCACCCAGGGTCTGCTTTTTGGAGGTTTTAATATTTTACCCCCACCCCTCATTTTTAAGCCAAAATTTCATGCTTTTTTGATGTTTTCGAAGTTTGTACCACTCGCACAGGTCACCCAAATAAACCTAGATGGTTGAAATTTTGTATTCCGATTGAGTTAGTACCAAGGGGATGCCTTTTGGGGGCACCATTTGCTACCATTTTTATACCAAAAAGAACATGATTTTTCTTGTTTTTCTTGTTCTGAAATTTTGTGTACAGGTTAAGTGAATTGCCAGCCACTGCTTTTTGGAGGTTTCAACTTTTAACCTTTATCCCCACGATTTTTATGCCAATATTTCCTTGATTTTTCTGCCTTTTTTCTAACACGTTTAGGGACTCTCTAAGGAAACTTAAAGGGCTGAAATTTTGTACATGTATTGAGTTAGTATCCAGTTAGTGGCTTTTAGGGATTCCACATTACTTTTCCTCCACTTCTCCCATTTTTACATCAGAATTCAATGGTATTGTTAAATATGTTTAAAATGCTTTATATTTATTCTATAAGACAAGTAGGCGAATAATAAATTTAAAAATTTAAAAAAAATAAACTTAATATATAAACTTACTTTTATAACAAATGCAATACATACATATTAAGTAATTTAAAAATGTTATTAAAGTTAATGTTTATTTATAAAGTAGGAATTTTGGATTTTTATTTATAAAATAGAAATTTTGGATTTTTTTGGAAAGAAAAAATATCTTCATAAAGGCCTCCCAGTTTAATATTTAAAAATAAAACACAAAGGCAATAGGCGGATAAGCATGGGTAGGAATGCCCTCGTACGAATTATATTGGCTTTTTCCTGCTAACTGCTATCGGAAGCAAATTGAAATTTACTGAGATTCAGCCCTTAAAAACTTAAAACCTTTTTTTAAAGCCCCCATTAGCCGGATACTCATCATCAGTTTTTAAACCACCAAAATGACAAATCGCTTGTAGACTTTCAATCACATTTCGCTTGTAGACATTCAATACCGAAGATGAAGGGAAAAATTCAACTTCCGTGATGGGGCCCCGCTGCTCACGGCGTTTTTTCCTTCATTTTTATATTTTCAATTGATGCATTAGATCAGTTTTATCGAAAAATTAACATACAGTCTCATTTAAAAATCTATAAGTTTGTATCATAACTCGAAAACCTAAAGAGCTATAAAGCTCACTATAGCAATCGGTTGCCCCCGTCGATATCTACAACTCTTATTTGAACAATTTTTCGATTAAATCAACGGTTTGGCTGTAATCAAAATGGCAACTCTCGAAAAACTCACGCTGTATACGTTCCCAATTGTTATTGTAGATATCAAAAAAATGATAAAAAAAAAACTGTAGGTAAAGTTGGCATACGAACTGAAAGAAAAATATCAGAATTAAGTCAAATTTACCCCCGCAGGACCATAGGGCTCCAAAAAAGGCTTAAACATTACCAAATTTTGCGCAAATACTTTTGAGATTCTGAAAAAAATAAATATTACATTATAATTGATCCTTAAGGTCCTAAGGTCACAAAAAGAACTGAAAATAATCGGTTGGACGGATTTTGACTACATTTTTTGCTCAAATAGTATTGAGATTTGGAAAAAAATGAACGTGAAGTTAAAATTGCCATCTAGGGTTCTGGCGACTCAAAAAGACCCAAAATAAACGACTGGATGAATCTTAACCTTTGCTCAAATATTATTAAGAATCGGGAACAAATTAACGTGAGTTCGGAAATATTATCTACTCTAAAAATTATCAATGTGAGTATCTTAGGGTATGAAAATTAGATACGCTATTGAAAAATGAATATAGTAGCTAAAATTTCAGTATATTTGATTTAAAAGTAAGATGAAGTCGAAATTGATCCGCAGGACTATCGAATACGATTCTAATTAAACAGTTGGACCAATTTTGACAAAATTTTATCAAAATAAATTATGTTATCGAAATATGAATAAGTCTACTTTAGAGTCGTTAAGGGAGCCAAGCGATGCACTATAAGAAACTGATTTTACATAAAATTTCAGAACGTCTTTAAATGGACGTGTGGTCAGAATTGTCCATCAGTGATAGCAAATAGATTTTGAAGCTGAAATTAAACAGCTGAAGGAATTTTGACAAAATTTTGTTCAAATACTGTTGAAATCTCTAAAAAAAGGAAAGTGAAGTAAACCCTAGGATCTTGGTGCCTCAAGAAGAGCGTAAAATAGAAATACTTCTAAAGCTATTAATATGGGTATTTCAGTATGGGTTTACTGAAAAATTTGTCTTCTTAAATTAATATTGTAAAGTGATACGTTTTAAAGTATACATTTTTTCACTGTACAGCACCAACACGGTTTTAACATTTTCCCAAATATTCCATCAATGCTAATTCTTTGCTTTATTTTCTACTTAATCGAAATGCATCTAATCTTTTGAAATCTGTCTTTTTTAATATTAAATAATTTAAAATATGTAAAACAATAACAATATTAAAACTAAAGTAAAAGTAAATTCACTTTCAAGACTAACAAACCATTCGCATTCCACCGCAGACCGTTATGGTTTGATGAATAAGGCATTAAAAATATATATAAAAAATATTTAAATAAATAACGAAACAACGGAAATGGTTTTTGCAAAGGAATTCTTTTATAATAAGAATTCAGAAAATGTGTATTTTTTTACTTTGACAATTGAATAATTTAACAGTTTAATTATATGTATATGTCTATATAAATTTATAAAATATTGGATAACTGAGTAATAAGCACTGGAGTTACTATTTTTATTCAGATATATTTTGAAAAATTTTGATGAACCATAAGAAGACATTAAGCAACTTAAATATTTTGAATAAGAAAATTAAGACAAAAAATATTTAAACCTTATTTACAGCTTTATTTAGAAATTCTCGAAAAAATCTAGTATGGAAGAAAAAGATTAACTCCAAAATACACAAACTAGAAAACGATACATATTATGGAAGAAACTGGAAACGCAACATTCTCCTTATACTAAAATCTCGAGTTATTCTAAGAAAAGAACATTTTTTTACAAATTCACAGTATTTTGTATAAAATTATATAATTTTTTTAAATAAAAAAAAAAAATACCTCGGATAATTCGGGGAATAACTGCCGTAACATGCCGATGGTTCGCTTATTTCGTTCACTGAGCTTTCTTGCTAAATCTGCCACAGTTTCCTGAAAAAAAAATAAGAATACACATTAATGTTTGATGATAAAAAATATAAAATTTGGATATCAACGTCGTAATTGTAAATTGGTCCTACAATTAGAATGTGAGTAGTTAAAATTAATGAGTTAATATTAAACTAATTTCAAAATTGTAAAAAGATAATTTTTTTGGAAACTGGTTGTTCAGAAATCTATGTTAAATAAGGGTTTAGATTTAGAACTATAATTTATGTTTATGAAACCTTAAACCTTTGAAATCAACTTATTAATTAATTACTTCTAATTAGCCTTCATAAAATTATAAATTAATTTAAAATAGTAATTAAAAATATTAAATATTACATTTGTAGTTGAGTTTTTAACATAAAATTAATTATTTATGTAGGTAATCATTTTAAATGTTGAATGTTAGATATTTTTATATTTCACTATAAAAAAAATAATAAATTTTTACACGGTATAAAGATATATATTTAGTTGACACTTGAATTATGTTTGACAGTCAGGCTAAAATTTTCAATACAACGACTTTGCTTAAAATTTTGTTCTGTTATATTTGGATCACTAATAGACCAATCGGAACGAACAAGTTAAATCTATATAGCTAGCTTATACATGTGAGATTTCAAATAATAAGAGGCTATGAGGTTCGATAACGCAATTTCTAGTCGTGGCGAGAAACAGTATTTTGGAAATATTCGTACTTTAGTGTTTTTCGAACATGTGACATGAGAATGTTGATCGAAATGTTCTTAGTCTTAGAAAATATTTAAAGAGACTTTATATACTTAGATTTCAAGTGATAATAACTCCAATAAACAACAGCCAACATTTTATTAATTTTTAGAGTTGAAAAATCAAAATTTTACAAGTTTGTCGGCAAACTTAAAGCAGAAATATACTTAAAATTAAGGAAACGAGTAGCAAAAGAAACTGTAGATCAAAATGATTAACGGAAGGGAGCAGAGTTAAATTCAACTGTCATTTTGTACAACGAATGGACCCACTTCATCTGTAAGTGGAGTAATTTCAATTCGTGTGAGCACGAATACGATCAACAAAAACGATTCCCGAAAATGAAAAAAAAAATGAAAATTTTAATGCATCATCACATTTTACTTATTTAAAAAAAAAAGAAGTAATATTTATTTTGAGTCGAAAATTACTGATATTCATATGAAAATCTTTCGATATTTAGGTTGTACGTTATTCTTTGTGAGTTATACATCAGTCTAAAATTTTAACCATAAAAATAGAGAATCTGGCTAATCTGTCTAGCATATCTACGTATCTAGTATATCGATGACTTCTTATTTAAATGTCTACTCACTTTTCGTAGTTCTTATTGCAAAACCATTTTCTACTTACTCACTTCTTTTTTTTTTTTAATATCTAGCAAATCTTTTTGATTGCATGCGCATCATAACAACATTTATAATTTAGTTGTCTAAATCTCTTTTACTGGCGTAACCAAGGGGGTGCAAGGGGGTCTATCATGCATGCTACTCGCAAAGGAGCGCCAAATGTGTTCTAGAAGGGTGTCAAATATTACCATGTGTGTTTCTGGAGAGTGGAGGGGGTGCCAGTTATGTTCGCTACGCCACCGATCTCTTTTAAAGTTACCAGTTGAAGTTACCAGTTGCTTAATATGTACTGGTATATTAAAAATATTTTAAATACCAAGAGGAAACACAGTAACAGACAACATTTTACTAATGTTTCAACACAATATGAGACAATTCATGCATTGTTGAGTTATCATAAGCAAATTTGATTAAGGTGTTAAATATTCATAAATAAAAAAAGTTTAATTTGATCTATTGATTACTCGTAGTACGGAACCCTAAATTCATACCAACCCGACTCGGTATGTTGTTGATTTTTATATTTTTTGGGGCGCCAATTTTCATTAAAACATATTCCCCACCGTTTTCACCGTCGTCGGTATTGAGAATATCTACTGTAATTCAAAATTATTTAAACTGAAGTTAAAATAATTAAAATTTTTGAAGTGCAAAATAAATATTAATACACGTTCTGTCAAAAAAATTAAATACCCCTGTCGTAGCATCCTGCATAACAGCGAATTTCCATTTACAAAAGTACGTTTTTCTCGGAAACTAGTTGATATAGAGTAATTGTAAATAAAAAAAAACCTTCTTTATGTGAATTTTCCGTCTCATTCCGCTAAATTTTTTTCACGAAAAATGTCCAAAACACCGTAAACGTTTTCACGAAATTTCTTAAAGATAAGATGTTTCGTTCTTGAGTTATCGTGCGGACACATTTATATATATGTTTACTAAGTGTCCGCACAGTAGCAATCTGTGACCTCGGCCGACTAACGCCCCGTGTATATATATATATATATATATATATATATATATATATATATATATATATATATATATATATATATATATATATATATATATATATATACATATATATATATATATATATATATATATATATATATATATATATATATATATATATATATATATATATATATATATATAAGATCATATTTAAGATCATATAAGTAACGTATATTTGGTTTTTGAAACAAACGTACTACATCGTGGAATATATTACTATAGTAACAAATAGGAACATATAGGTGTTTTTCTAAAGCGTCTCTCAACTTAAATAGATTTTTATTGAGTAGCACATTCGTTTCTGTTAATTATTATCAACTTCAGGTAAGTTATTTGATACTGAAATAACAATATTTTGTTAAAATATTAAAAATTTTTTTGAAAATTGAAATTGTGAAAAAGTTAGACATATTGGAAATTACTGAAATAACAGTGTTTTATTCAATGTTTTATACAAATGTTTTATTCATTAAAAATAATAATTATAAATTAAACGTTCAAATTAATAATTATATGTAAATTTACATTTTCTTTTATTATAGCATGGTGTTTAACGAAGAACATGATGCCCCTCGTTTTTTATTAAAGGCATACTACAGAAGTGCTACAAAAATAGCGGAAAATATATGGAAATACAACTATGATGGTACATTTCAACAGTTTAATGTTCAATTCCCAGATTTTGAAATAGCAGAGTTGGATAGAAGAACTTTTAGGCAATATATTCAGCATCTAGTTCAAAGATTTAAAAGAACGAGTTCTGTAAAAAGAGGATCTTCGACAGGTAAATAATTTATTAAAAATATGTGTTTTTAAGCATGCTTATTGATGTAACTTGTTTGGACAGGTAGAGCGAAAGTTCTTATACCCGAAGTTGTTGAAGATTTAAGAGCGCGAATAAATCGCAACCCAAAAAACCTCTATCTCAGCTATCAGCACAAGTTGGGATTTCTAAAACAAGCTGTCATAGAGCTCTACATAAAAATTTAAAAATGCGAACATAGCCTCAGTTGTTCAAGAACTGCATCCTTTGGATTATGGTAGACAAGTGTCGTATTGCCGTTGGTTTCAAAACACTGTAGACGATGATTTTTTAAACCGCTGTTTTTTCTCGGATGAAGCGTGGTTTCATTTAAACGGCTATGTAAATAGTCAAAATTATAGAATATGGAGTACCGAAAATCCTCATGAGTTCGTTGAAACTACGCTTCATCCTATAAAAATCGGAGGGCAATTTCCCAAATTAAGTGCCAACGAAATTTTGTAGTTTTTTTCTGTTTTTCTTGATTGATTTGCAAGTAAAACAAGTAAAAAAGTAGATAAAAATTGGGGGACATGTTTAATTTCCGTTAAAAAGTATTAACATTTAATATATTAAGCATTGCGTTTAGTAAGTAAATAACTAATTATCCTTTTTTTTTAATTTGGGTAAAGGGAAATGCTAGAAAGAAAAACAAACAATTTAATTTAATTATCATATTTATTTATTACTAAATAATATAATTTCTAAGAGGAATAATAAAATCATATTAATATAACCTAAATTTCCTATAAATAAAA
Organism: Brachynemurus nebulosus; assembly: GCA_035578155.1. Lineage (NCBI taxonomy): Eukaryota > Metazoa > Arthropoda > Insecta > Neuroptera > Myrmeleontidae > Brachynemurus > Brachynemurus nebulosus. Next base: position 63,858,291 of record JAPWDM010000001.1, read on the forward strand.
AATTAAGTTTTTAATATTTTTTAATGAAAATTAAATATGTGCATAAACTTTTATCGTTATTTTTATTTGTTTTAATACTAAATCAATCAAAAAAAAGAAAAAAAATAAAACATTTGACAACTTTATTTTTTCGTTGGCACGTAATTTGGGAATTAGCCAATCGGAGTATTTGTTGCCATGTCGCGACAACGTATAATTGTACCAATTTTTTTTGAGGAGTCTGTTACTGCAGAGATGTACCGCCGGGATATTATCGATGTATTTATTAACTAACTGGATGATGAGGAATTAAGAACTGGCTATTTTCAGCAGGATGGAGCGCCGGCTCATACAGCAGCCGATACAATTGGTTATTTGAATGAATTTTTCGAAGACAGGATAATTAATCAACGTACTGTACTGAGATACAATGGCCACCTAGATCACCAGATTTAACGCCTTTAGATTATTTCTTATTCGGATATTTGAAAAATGTCATATATAGAAATATGTCATATATAATATATAAAATGTCATATATAGAATGTCACCTCAGTGAAAGTGTTAATTTATGATTTTTTGTTAACTCTATAGTTGTTAACTCTACAGCCCTCTTGCGTTTATTCAATATGGATGTACAACTCTATAATTATTCAATATGGATATACAACTCTATAATAATGTTTCCCCCACTATGATCACACAACGATATTAATATGTCATCCTTCGATGACATAAAAAAATGGAATAAGATTTTGTTAAAGCTAATATCACAAATTTACCAAGAATAGACTGTTTATGGTAGCAAATTTTTTTGCTTTGAATCACAAAAACTAAAATGTGAGTATCTTTTTTAAAAAACACCTTTTTTGCAATATTAAATCTTTCATGCTGTGACGTCACATGCCCAAATAAATCGTTTCAATCATTTCAGCCGCTAATTCCAAATTCGTAATTTTTATTTAGAAAAATAAAATATTTATATTTTTTTAAAAATTATTATAAATAGTTAATCATTATTACTGAATCATACGCTATGTTATTCACTATATATTTTACTATCAAATGCTACATCAGTCAAATACCCACTTTTAATGTTTTTCAAAAGCCTAAATCAATATCCACATTTATAACTTTAAAAATTATGAACTTTTATTTTCTGCTTTAATGCTTTAGGGAATAAATTTCCAGAAACAACTGACTTTTATTTATAAATAGAAACCTAAACGCCAATTTTCATAACTCCTGTGCTTAATTTCGTCCTTCTAAACTTAACAGTTGAGGTTGTGCGTTGTCTGTCAGCCAAAGTTAAAGATTCATTAAATAAGATATTATTTATTTTAATAGCCATAGTAACATATTTTTATATACCGCTAACTTCAAAAAGAACGAATTTACATACAAATTTTCATCCCCTATTAAACCCACTTAGGGGACGAATTTCCAAAAATCCTTTCTTAGTGTGCACTTTAGGGAATTCCTATGCAAAATTTCATTCTTCTAAACCCAACGGTTTAGGCTGTGCGTTGTCTGTCAGTGAGTGTTAGAAATTTATTAAGTATATATATATATATATATATATATATGTATATATATATATATATATATATATATATATATATACACATATTATTTACAAAATAAAGTAATTTAAATAATACCTATACCTATATATATATATATATATATATATATATATATATATATATATATATATATATATATATATATTTATATATATATATATATATATATATATATATATATATATATATATATATATATATATATATATATATAGGTATTATTTAAATTACTTTATTTTGTAAATAATATGAATCTAACTTTTTTATATTATCTAGGTTAAAAAATGTTTTCAAGCCATTTAAAAAAAAAAAAAGATAAAAAAAAATTGGAAAAAATTTCAATGTCAGTAATTAGACGATGAATACTCTTTTATAAATTAAAGCCGCAATCTCAATGGCTGAACTAGGGATGATCGATATTAGAAAAACATCGATGTTGACATCGATTCAAATCCTGCCCAGCTTTTGAAAAAAGTCTCTCTGAAACTGTTGAAGTTGCTGTGAAACACAAATATTTAATGGCAATTTTTTCAAGTCGGGATAAGTGGATCCTAGAACTTGCCATAAAAGTAATGGATCTTGTTTTAAATCAACTACAGGACTTTTTAACTACTGGATAGATTAAAGTAATATCGATGTTTCGATATTATCCTCGTAACA
>JAPWDM010000001.1:63865515-64005515 GCA_035578155.1 Brachynemurus nebulosus
GAGAGTTATCGCGCGGACACACACACACACACATATATATATATATATATATATAAATATATATATATATATATATATATATATATATATATATATATATATATATATATATATATATATATATATATATATACATATAAATTTTAGTGACTATTGTTTTCGGTTTCTAGGGACCTCAAAACAAATTTCTGTCATAGTCCCGGGCTCAGGTCATGCCCCCCGCGTCATGACAGTGGCTGTAATAGCTGAATTCCATTCTGGAAATTTTATCATATATTTATGTTAACTTTCAAAATAATCGCCTGTATATGTTAAATAATAGCTGAATTCCATTCTGGAAATTCGCTAAAATTTAAGACTTGTTTACATAAAAATCTTTGTTTACTTTAAAAATTTTCTCACGTAGACTGTATATGTATATACAACACACACAAACCGTACGCATAATGGTAGTACGGATAATGAAATGGTCTTGTACCCTTATACATATATCACAATAAAATTATGTGATCGTGTCAAAAAGGATATCGTATGCATATAATATATGTTATATACAAAATATCCATATTGTGTGGAATATGTACTTAGTTAGAATGTGATTAAATTCACACTTTATACGATAAAATAATCACATTCTAAACAACAAGGTTTTTCTCGGAAACTAGTTGACATAGAAAAAAAGTTTAAAGACCTTTTTTATGTAATTTTTTCTTCTCTTTTAAATGGTGTAAAAAAATTTCGCAAAAATTTTTGAATAAGTGGAAATTTTGGCAAAAAACTAATTTTTTGCAAGAACAAAAACCATGTTCCTGGCATCCGACGTGTCTGGCTGAAGAACTCATCCAAGATTTTTCGACTTCCAACGTTCTCACCAAATTTCGTAAACCTAGGACATTTCGTTCGAGAGTTATCGTGCGGACACATATATATATATATATATATATATATATATATATATATATATATATATATATATATATATATATATATATATATTTTAGTGAATATTATTTTCGGTTCCTAGGGACCTCAAAACAAATTTCTGCCATGGTCCCGAGTTCAGGTCGCGTCATGACAGTGGCTGTAATAGCTGAATTCCATTCTGGAAATTCGCTAAAATTGAATCATAATATGTTGTAAGTCGCCATATGCTACAAGATCCCGCAGCTGATTTCTGCAGGTATCTGTTTTTTTCATGAAACTTAATTTAAATGAATCCTTAGTGGCAATGTAATTGTAATTGCCATGGTCCCGAGTTCAGGTCGCGTCATGACAGTGGCTGTAATAGCTGAATTCCATTCTGGAAATTCGCTAAAATTGAATCATAATATGTTGTAAGTCGCCATATGGTACAAGATCCCGCAGCTGATTTCTGCAGGTATCTGTTTTTTTCATGAAACTTAATTTAAATGAATCCTTAGTGGCAATGCAATGTAATTGCTCCCGGGTTGCCTATCGGAAAATAGCCATAAGTACCTTTAATTAAGTATATTGTAATTTATTTTTTGAACGAATTCCAATTAAATATAATTTTTTTAAATGAAATCAACATCATTTGAAAGAAAATGATGTGAAAAATGTTAAAAAGAATGGTTGCCAGCTTTCAATCGGCCGCAACCTCTAGCTTGCCAGATGTTAACAGGTATATTGTTTGTTTGTTGTTAATAATTTGCAGTCACGTGTTTTTTGAGAAAATTAGATACTAAATTAAAGTTTTATTTTTTCTGAACACGATAATACTTAGTTTGTCTGTGAAAAAATAGCGGCAAGTTGTGGTTGCCATTATTTTAATTAATTATAGATTCACAGATTGGTTCTGACCGTTCAAAGTCCAAATCTATTTGGTATGTATCCTTTTTTATTGTGTTAGTACAATGCCAGTACAACATAGTGTAACAAAGATAGGAAACATGTTTGGTGGGCCAAAATTAATCTGTTGTACTATACGATACTTACGGCTGGTTTTCGATAGGCAACCCAGGAGCAATGTATTACATTGCCATTAAGGATTCATTTAAATTAATTTTCATTAAAAAGACAGATACCCGCAGAAATGAGCTGCGGGATCTTAGACTAATAGCACACAAATAAATTAATCTTCAGTTATTTAAAAAAAAAAAAAAACAGCTATAGGTCACTTTTAGGCAGCTATGATTTTGTCCTAAAAATTAATTAATGAAATAAATCAATTTAAAATCATTATTTTTTACACATTGTAAATCGTATAATTTTTTGACCACATGTACATCGTCTAATAACAGGTTATGTGAGCACCTTAAAAACGAACTTTTTGACGACTTGATTATGAAACACCGATATTCCTCTACTTCTATAGACTCATCGTAAATGTGTTATACAAATTAACCTTTCTCCCGGAATGTTCTAAATGATCAATGGTGGTGCGAATCGCATTAATTTAGAAGTTTAGATGCTATAAGCGCATACACAAACAAACGCGGATTACGACTTTGTTTTATATTATTTAAAGATAATGTAATGTGAAGAAAATGCTATGGATAAATTAAATAATTTGAATAATATAACGTATTTAATCGTGCAGCAATCAAATCAGCCGATCATAAACGTTTCACTTCAATTTTCATTTCAAAACTCTTGACTCCCTACCTCTTAACTACAAAACACCTACAAAAATCTCAGAAATAGTTTTAAATTATATAATTTAATTGTGAAAAATCATATTAATACATTCCAGAATGAAATAAGATACTTAACTGAATAGAATAATAATACACATTTTAAAATAAAAAGTAATTATGTTAAATAAAATTATTAGTATATGTAAATTTAGTTGTTTTTCTTTTTATTTTTCTTTTGTTTTCTTTTTCAATCTTTTCTGTCACTTTCACTTGTTTAATTGTAAACAAAAAAGTGTCTGACGATCTTTTATTTCACACTAGTCAAATTAGTATTTAAAAAAAAAAATTAGATATTCAATAGACTGACGATAAGTGTTCTAATAATTTGCATAATTTGTTATGTATTTAATTCTTTCATTAATTAATAATTTTTAATTGAAAGTGCTGACCCCACAATGTTCTTAAAAAGTTTAAATACCTACATAATTCAAAACTTTAACACGTTAACGGTCATGAACAATTAGGACAAAATGACCAAATGATATAGTGTTTTGGCAACCAATATATTTTATATAGAATTGTTGACGTGATACAGCGTAATGTCGTAGTTAGTTAGTTTCACTTGACGTCTTACAGCATCAGTGACCGTGAACCGGTTAACATAAAACAAAACTTTGTATCCACGTGGAGACAACAAAACTAAGTACTTTTTCCAGACTAGTTACTGACAATCTTTAAGAAATGTGTGACAAATATTTTAATTTTTGACGGTGAGTGTACATTAAATTAATGTGAATATTTGTTTAAATAACCGCTAAACGACACTATTTTAATTTTTATTGGAAAGTTATGCATTAATTATGCATTATATTATTATTTTTATAATTTATAGTAAACTTTTAATTTAATGAGATTCCAAAAAATGGTTGTTTATTTAAATAATTGGGTCAAACAACATTTAATGAATTCATGTTGAAATTTTTTCCGGTCAAACATCTTGTTAAAAGTGGATTGCATTGAGATTCTTTGAAACGGTCAATATATGTAAAATGAATGAAAATTTTAATATACGTTTGACTAATTGTTTGGATCAACTACTGAAGTTTACCAGTTTTATAAATGAAAGAAAAAGTAATTATAATTAATAAATTTTCATTTTCGTTTATCGCATTTTGTAGCATTGCTTTTAAATTCTAATTGTCTAAAATAATTTCATTGTTTTGTGATTTGTATTTTTAGTCACTGTATCAATACTGATATTTTGTTAAAGATTATGAAAGTTTAAGAACAACAAAATGATCCTTTAATTTTTTCAAAAATTCAATCGAATAAAACAAAATAACGGCTGGATGGATTAAATTGAAACTCTATATGGGGATTTTGTGGGTATATTGAACTGTAAAAGGCACACTTAACATTAATGGCTTTCTCAGTATTTTTAATTCAACACTTGATATTCCTAAAAACCACCAGAAACCCTTTATTTTTGATTTTTCAAATTCATGTAGAGTAAGCAGAAAAATTTTTTTCGTAAGAACAATGGCTAATCCTTGTGAAGAATTTATTCAAGTTTTTAAAAACCATCTTCAATTTTCTTGTGCGATCATTGGTTCGCATTTAGTTGCTGATATCGATGGTCAAAGACGAAATTATCCTTTTCCATTCAAAGTCCGATATTTTAGCGAGAAGTGGTCGTATCAAGGTCTAGAAAAAGCAAACTAAGCTGAATGAACAAGTTATCCGATCCATATGGTGGTTAAATTCGTGGACCAAAGGAAAAACCGAAAAAATTCCAAAAATTTTTATTCACGGTATTTATTACGATTGAGCGATACACGTTACTTTAAAAACTTTTTCATTGCAAGATCCCAAAACTAGAAACTTCAAGCTTTAAATTGCTTTTCTTACGACTCCGATACGACCATTTTTAACGAAGACAAAGCCATTCGAAAAAGCGCTAAAAACAAGCACACGTGCTTTTATTTAAAGTGACAGGAAAGCTTTGTGATTTCCTATGGCGGGATAAACCCATTAAAACGACTATAAAGCCGCGTGTCTAAAGCTCCTTTCATTTACAGAACACTTGCCCTGGTACAACTCGAAAACACAAAGCTAGTTTGCCTCAACATTGCCAGATATTTTTTGATATATTTTTACTAATTCAAAGCTATATTGTCACCTAACATATGTTAGAGTAAAGTAAGTATTTCAACGATGCCCCCCCCCCATCTAAATTGTTTCAAACGCTTTTCCATGCTTTTTAGTGGCAATGCTTGTCTGTCTATCCCATTGGTTTTTCTACGACGTCACCTAGCCTATATTACTCTGAGTAGCGTAAGGATTCTAATGATACAACAGACATTTAAATCGACTCACCTGTAGTTGCTGCCATCTATCACCTAACAAGGGGTCTATTTTGACCAGAATATCACAGTCAGCACAAATGTTGAGTAACTTGTTGTAAACGATTACATCAGTAACAGTTCAACTAAAAACACATTAGTACACTACTTTAGGGATTTTTGACAGGGTTCTCATCATATCAGTGTAAAGATAAGTTGGAGATAAAGAATCTTCAGAAGCATGTGCCCCTTACAAAACTGTTCAATAACTGCGATAAGAATTCAACGATAACTTGTTTTTAACTTTTCAGTTTACCTTTTTGTGACGGAGGTCATATATTTTTGATTTATGATATTTTGTGAGACCTTTCCATACTGATGAAAATACTGGTAATGAGCCTTAATCGCACACGTTTATTTTTTAAGGGCGAGAGGAAGGCGTTGCCATATTTTATGACTAAAAAGCCCACTAACAAGTAAAGGTCCCGAGGCCGGACCTATCGATTTCGATGAAACTTAAATATATTGTAGAACACTAAAAACTAAGGGACACGTATTTTTTTTTATCTGCGGAAAAAACGGTTTGAAGGGGTGAAATCGCCCTCCAAAAATTGGGGTAAAAATTTAATTTTTCAAATATCTCGAAAACAGTAAGAGATAGAGCAAAAGTTTAAATTGGCGATATTGCTCTTTTTTAAAGAGCTATCTATTGATATGCAATTTGTTCATATTACCTCAACAGGGGTGGTTGGGGGTTAAAATTTGGGGGTTAATTTTGCAAAATGGGGGTGAAAAATATACAATATAAAAATTTTGTTTACAGATTTGAAATCTACGTCAAAAAATCTAATTGACCTATTTTTGCTCAATGCCCTAATATTAAGTCTAGGGGTAGTTAACTAGAGGGTGACTATGTCGAGTAGTCGTACAATTTGGGTATTTCAAGAAGTTCTTCTTCATAGAAAATATCTTAAGACAATTAGAATAACGTAGAAATGAAATTCTCGAATTCAAAATTGAGTTTGAGCAACATTGGAGAGGGGGTGAGTCACCCTCTTAAATTACATACTAGTTTATATACACTAATTTTTGCTATTAACACACTGATAGTGGGTAAAATATTGTCACAGTAAGTGGTTCTGAAGTTGGACTATCATATGTAAGGTCTTTATTAGGTTTGTTTTTTAATGGATATTATAGTTTTCCTTAACGAAAATTATCGATACCGAAAATTACGTAACCTAACCTAAAATAACGAAACCTATTAAAAACCTTACATACAATAGTCTAACTTCAGAACGATCTATTGCGACATTATTACCTCCTGTCAGTGTGTTAATTAGTGTATGTAAACTAGTATGTAATTTAAGAGGGTGACTCACCCCCTCTCCAATGTTGCTCAAACTCAATTTTGAATTCGAGAATTTCATTTTTACGTTATTCTAATTGTCTTAAGCTATTTTCCATGAAGAAGAACTTCTTGAAATACCCAAATAGTACAATTATTCGACATAGTCACCCTCTAGTGAACTACCCCTAGACTTAATATTAGGATATTGAGCAAAAACAGGTCAATTAGATTTTTTGACGCAGATTTCAAATCTGTAAACAAAATTTTTATATTGTTTATTTTTCACCCCCTTTTTGCAAAATTAACCCCCAAATTTTAACCCCCAACCACCCTTGTTGATGTAATTTGAACAAGTTGCATATCAATAGATAGCTCTTTAAAAAAGAGTAATATCGCCAATTTAAACTTTTGCTCTATCTCTTACTGTTTTCGAGATATTTGAAAAACTAAATTTTTACCCCAATTTTTGGAGGGCGATTTCACCCCTTCAAACCGTTTTTCCGCAGATAAAAAAAAATACGTGTCCCTTAGTTTTTAGTGTTCTACAACATATTTAAGTTTCATCAAAATCGATAGGTCCGGCCTCGGGACCTTTACTTGTAAGGCGGCTACAACACTGAGTGTCACTAGAGCCCCTTGTATTTAAATCCTTAAATTAGCCTTACTTGACCCATTTTTGCGAAATATTTTTAGACATATATTTACTAATTCAAAGGTGTAAATTTAAAAAATCTATGTTTCATTTTGATCCAAGGTCGCGCTTTGTATATTTTTATAGGTCATTTAGAAATTTTTGCAAATATCTTCTTCTAAACACCGTGTTTTGGAGAGCTACATGCACTGTCTTATGGAGCTCTTAGAACCCTATGTGCATATACATATATATATATATATATATATATATATATATATATATATATATATATATATATATATATATATATATATATATATAGAAAATCGGGAAAAGTCCAAAATTGAACATTTTGGTACAACTCGAAAACGCAAAGCTACCTTGACCTAATATTGCAGATATGGAATACATGTGCAAGAACGAACGCTAACATGGTACTCGCCGCCCAGGTTTGGCCTTAGGCAGATTCACCTATCTTATTCGGAGGGGTCCTTTAAGTCTTATCCAAAGGTCATAAAAATTTTTGGCATAAAATTTTCAAAAAATAAAACACTTATAGAATTTTTGAAATTCCTGGACTATAATACATTATTTAGGTAGTAAAGTGTCACTTTTAGCCTCAAGGGACTAAAGAGTATATTATGCCCCAAGGAACCAAAGTGTGATTTTTAATTCCGAATGTGAAGTTTGTTGCCAGAGAGTCTGTAAAGGCCCGAGGGCAACAATTCACACGAGGGATAAAAAAAAAACAACACTTTAGTTCTGTGGCTTATATACGTAGGTCACTACGAAAGTTTTGAGATTCGTGCATTACGTACGCTGTACATAAATAATATTGTTGTCACGTGGAGTACTACTCTTTAGTATGGCATCGCAGTGGACAAAACCAGCATATCTACTCTCAGTTATTTTAATTTAATTTTAGAAACCACTAGTATGGTGGAGTTAACGCGTCGTGATTTTCGTGCAATTAAAGGACTTGCCGTATTTTTTTGGTTATTTGGAGTAGTGTTCCACGTGACCACAATATTATTTATGTTCAGCGTACGTAATGCACAAATCTAAAAACTTTCGTAGTGACCAAGCCCGGCCTGGTCCACCGGGACACCGGGACGAATCCCGGTGCGCCCTCCTCCTGGCAGAGGATCGGCGCCCTCGCCCCCAAGCGTTACATAAATTTTATAATATTGCAATAAAAAATTATACCGCCGTCCACCGCCCTTTAAGGTTACCCAGGCCGAGCCTGGTAGTGACTATTATTTTTTGCAATTTCGGATAATTTAAAATTATAAAAATTAAGAAAAAATTTATTTAAGGTGATTTAATCACTACTGACGAATCAATACAAAGTCTATTTTTTTTTTCTGTATGAATAAATATAATTTATATTTAGAAAAATAGTTAAATTTTAGGCTCGATCCACACTGTAGTACCGATATCGGTACGCTCCCGCTCCGATATATACTCTTGTTGTGTTCACATTATAGTGCTGATACCGTGCTGATACAAATTCGTCCCCCATTCACATTATAATACCGCTCTCGATACGCTCGCAGTTCGGTCTCCGTTCGATACAAATATATTTTCATAACAACTGAATGCAAGCGGAGCGGAGTGGAATCAAAAAAGTGTTCACAATACCGATATATGTCTGATATTCCTCCGATACCGCTCTAATAAAATATTATCTGAGTGGTATTAGTATTGGAGCGATATTGGAGCGAGAGCGTACCGTGACTGATATCGGAGCAGTATCGGAGCGATGATGTGAACAGGGTTGCCGGATTTTCGAAGCTATATTATGTGACCAGGGCCGTAGAATTATAGTACGAACCCCAAAATTATGTTACAAATCGAAATTAGATAAAAATTTGACAAAAGATCTAAATTTTAAGTAATTTGAAATAATAAAATGATTTCTAATATACTTTTAAACTTTTTTCATGCACAGTTTCAAGTCAATAATTTTTTTTCAAGCTATAGATATCCGTCAATGCATATACCGAGCGTTCATAAAGTTCCGGAACAGCTCTGTAAAAGTTCCGCAAAATCTCAGTTAATATTGACTTTATCGAAAAATAACCCGGACAAAAGTTTCATGGGAAGAAATGAGGAGCTAGAAAATGACCTCGAATTGACCTTGAACATGACCTTGACCAACCAGTATCATATTTTTTCCGTTTTTATGACCTTCACACGACTTTGGTATATGACGTATAAATATGGTTTTGAATGTACAATTTCCCGTTCTTTCCGAATCCGAGGTCAAAAATAGGAGCTTCTATTTAGAAAAACAAAGTTGACCTCCAAATTTTGGTCAAGGTCATGTTCAAGGTCAAATTCAAGGTCATTTTTTAGTTCCTCATTTTTTCCCATGAAACTTCTGTCTGGGCTATTTTTCAATTAAGTCAATATTAACTGAGATTTTCAGCTGTTCCGGAACTTTATGAACGCTCGGTGTAAATAATAAAAATGTACAGGAAAATGATAAAAATATTAAAAATCACAAAAACATTATTGATTGCAAAGTTATTTATTGGTGTTCGTTGTATTATTTATCTTATACAATACAAACTGAAAAAAAAAAAAACAAGATCATTATATTATTCAACATTTTAACTTCAATTTTTAAACTTGAAATTTTTAACACTGATCAACGTAATAATTTAAAAATAAATATTTATTTTTATTTTCTAATATTTTTCGTATAATCAAACAACGTTTATTTTATCCTTAATGAACGGAATCCATATGATTCATTTGGCATGATAATGTCATCAAAGTCATCTTTATCTTCATCACTCTTATTTCTATTTTCTCTTCTATTTTTATCACAATTTCTTTTAGAATTAGTTTCTCTTTCACCTAATTTAGAAGGATAAAGTATTTTTTGTTTGTGTATTCAAAAATAATCAAATTATAGTACATTAGCGTCACATAAGTACTGTTTGTAGTACATAGTACATTAAGATGGATTTATGTGACATGTACTATAATTATGTGACGGCTGGGAACCCTGGATGTGAATACACTCAGTGTTTCTTGTGTAAGAATATTTTATCGAATCGGGAGCGTAACGATATCGTACCGAGAGCTGAGCAGTAGCGTAGATAAGGCCTTATGATACACGTAACAGTATTAATATTTGATTATTATCAGTGTTGACAGGTTGTACGATAATTATCGGACATGTACGATAATTTTACAGTTTGTAATTACTATAATTAAAATTCTATGTATTGAAAATTATCGTATTTTCGCGTACAATTATCAAGTGTTATCGTACATCGTACGTTACCGCCGAATTATTATCGTACAAATACCATAATTATCGTACACCTGCCAACGCTGATTATTAGGTATTCAATTTTTTTAATTTTAATAATTTTAAAAAGTAATCAACTTAACTCTGGTTGTATTATTTTTCATATTAGTCTATCGTAGTATGTACCCAAGATACATCTAGTCCAAGCAAATTACTGATTAACACCTTGTTTTTCGCCAAAATTAGTACCTGGAAGGGAAAATATGGAAAAGATAGGAAAAAAATCCGTAGAATTTGATGAACTATTTTTAAACAGCTGAATCATTGGGGAAGTTCCTCAAAATGGCGACCAAAGAAGGCCAAAACCAATTTTTTGCATTTTTTAAAAAGACTGAATTTTGTACAAAAGTTGTAGAACTATTTAATATCAACAGCATGAGACCAATTTCATGCAAATTAGTGCATAAACAAATTAGTTATCGCAAAAAAAACCGCCAAAAATCGCAATTTTTTCAATTGCTTATACTTTAAAGGGGAAAAAATATTTTTTTATGAAACTTGGCAAAAGTATAGTCCTTAGCAAGTAGAATAGGAACGTTTTTGAAAAATTGCCAAACATTTGGTAGTTTTTGCAAAATCAATTTTTTCGAAAAAAAGGCGTTTTCGCAGAATTTGATTTAACCAGGTTCTGGACCACCCGCAGGTACGTTTACGGGCTTAAAATTTTCTTAAAGATTTGTTGTAACGTATACAATGAGTGGGCGCATTATTAAGTTATTCAAAGTATGCAAAATAAATAGCCGAAAGATTAATGATTTTTATGAATACAGCAAACTTCGATTATTTTTCATATTTTGAAATTTTATTTTTTTGATTATTATGTCTTTAAAAATCATTAAGTTAGAGCTGTAAATAGGTTGAAAAGTATTACTAATGATTCTCCAGCCCGCGGGTCGGATCTGATCCGAGTAATGAATTTCTATGGCTCGCAAACAAGTTTTCAATATTAGTATTATTATATTTTCATTAGTACTTTTATTTAAGTGTTTTGCTAAACATTTTTTAATATTAATATTTCGTTCAGTCCGTGAAAACATTTTTTTTTTTAATCCGGCCCGGGGGTAAAAATAGTTGGCCATGCCTGGATTAAATCATGTATTTTAGTCCCGGAATTGCAAGAAATATTTTTGCTCCCGCTTTTTAGACAAGCAGCAAGCAGAATTTACAGAGCATCACCAATCTACAACCGAAAGAGTGACCCCAAAAATAACCCGTTTGGAGGTTCACAAATTTTTGGTTGATTTGTGGTCCAAATGATACCTTATGATAATATGATAATCACACAAAAATATGAGCTTGAGCATAAGAACGTTTTCAGAGATATATAAGGTCAATAGATTAGATTTGGTTTTATTATCATTATTATTGTAAAACATAGTAAGGATAATGATAACAATGATAATAATATACTTATAATAATAATACTTCAGCCTCTTTACAACGTCACGGTGCTAATCTAGGGATGATCGATATTCATCGATGGTAGAAAAACATCGATGTTTAGGGGGAAAACATCGATGTAAAAACATCGATGTTATGTCCTCGGTAACATCGACACATCGATGTTACGAGAGTAATATCGAAACATCGATATTACTCTAAGCTATCCAGTAGTTAAAATGTCCTGTAGCTGATTTAAAACAAGATCCATTACTTTTATAGCAAGTTCTAGGATCCACTTATCCAAACTTGAAAAAAATTGCCATTAAATATTTGTGTTTCACAGCAACTTCAACAGCTTCAGAGAGACTTTTTTCAAAAGCTGGGCAGTATTTGTAGCAACAAAGGAACAGACTAAAAGGGAAACTTCTAACAAAGTGACTTTTTTTGCAAAGTGTACCAAATAAATACTGGCAATGTTAATTTTTAATAAATAAAATAATAGATTATAATGGTTGTTTATTTTGCTACATAAACATCGATATTTTCGAACATCGATGTCTTTCTTTCGATATATATCGTATATCGATACTCTTGAATCGATGTTAACATCGATGTCAACATCGATGTTTTTCTAATATTGATCATCCCTATGCTAATCTACAAAGAGGTTTTATATTTTTATTTTTAATTTTGTTTTGTAATAAATCGTTCATAACCGTCTTCAAGAGCTCCCTTAGCGCCTTTAGGACTAATGACAAGCTCAGCTCGTCATACTATTTTTTAGAAAAAATTTACCTGACGAATATTGTATATTGTCTTATATCGGTAACTGAAGGCTGTGCAGTACAGTAAATAGTCATCATATTGTAAATAAATTAAGCAAAACGGACCAAACTTGCAATTATACTTAAATAGAGATATTAAATTTTTATCTAAAATATTGGAATATACGGCGGTACTGAAGGGGTTAAATAATGATTATAACCGTATCGAAATCGTTTGAGTAGTTTACGAGTTAATCCCGTTCAAATATAAAAATCGACGAGAGATAGTTAATGAAAAAGATAGAGAAGAGATAAAGATAGAAAAGTACAAGATGTTTTATTAAGAAATTGACATTTTTCATTGAATTATCATCTTCACTCACTGTGTCATGTGAGTCGATTTCGATCACTCTGAACCTCTATATATTTGAAACCTTTCTTATTCTCAGCTCCAAATATTTTTACGATGAATATCTCATGATGAGGTATCATTAAGACTGCAAATTAATCAAACATTTGCGGACCCCCAAACGGGCTAAGAAACCCCTATATTTGGGGTCACTCTTTAACTTGAATGAAATAGTGTTACTAGGTAATTTAAAATAATAAACAAATAAATTAAATTCAAACTTATAGATAAAGACAAACAATAATATTGCATTGTCTAATTTTACTGATTTATCTAAAGTGTACTTGATGTAATATTATTTCATACAATTTGACTGACACTTAAATAACTAGTCCTTAATTTTCATAATTTTAAATTATCCAGCATTGCAAAAAATAATATACACGCCACAGGACTAAAATGTTTTTTTAACCCTCGTGTGAATTATTGCCCTCGGGCCTTTGCAGGCCCTCTGGCAACAATCTTCACACTCAGGATTAAAAATTACACTTTAATCTCTTGATGTACAATATAGGTACTATTAGCACGACGACACCATTGTGATGTTATGACCTTTAACTTACTACATGCATGAAGGACGAGTCGAGAATGTAGAGGGCCATTTCGTTGTGCCTCGCGGTTGGTGTTTTAATGCTATTCATATGCCTCAGCCAACCTCAACGAGGAACTCGGCGAGGAACCTCGTCCAACCTCGGCGAGAAACCTCGTCCAACCTCGGCGAGAATGCGGAGGGTACTTTACATTTCCGATTAAAAATCAGTGCTACCAACAGTTTAGTACTGCCGTTATGAAAAGTGGCCTTTCGGTTCCCGTTATGCATCTTTCGTGAAATTACCCTAAACAAGATATGATGGAGTGATGAGTTGATGACATAAATAAATTCTTAGTTACATGTAGAATAATATCAATACGAGTACTAGGGCTGTACGACAAATATATTTTACTAAAAAGTATGTTTTATGACGCACATAGTGAAGTAAATCACAATTTTTAAAACACCAAAACACTACTTTTCTTCTCCGAAAATAAACGGACAGGTATTATACTATCTAATAACAATTACATAACATCAAATTTTAATCAATGTTATGATTTGAGGAATAATTTCTACGTTAAGTTCCATCTCTTCATCGTTACGTATTAATATACATTATTTTACTGGCACTGATAAATTCTTCTCAGTATATTTTTTTAATGTGAAAGTAAAAATACATTAAAAAAAACCGTTGTGGTTGCGATATTGCCAATAAGATAATTATTAATTTTTTTTATTTTATTTTTAAACTAATTTCATAACAGTATTAAAAACTGATCCATATATTTAATCACAAATAGATACGTACATACACTATAATCTGTTAATATTATTTTTATCTCTATTTTTAAAAGTATATATAAAAATTACAAAATTTTGAAATATTAGTAGATTTAAATTTATATACATATATATACCTATATGATTTCTTTTTTTACAGGATATTTCAAAATTCACAATTTGTTTTATAATTAATTAACATATTTTATTGAATGTTTTAAAAGGTATAACGGACGTTAACTAGATGTCAATGTTCTAATTTTTTTTAATTTGTAAAAAAAAAAATGGTTTCTAAAATGCCATTCACTGTTCAAACAAGGATAATTCAGAAAATAATGTATGTACAATCTCGAGTTTTTTGTTGAAAGATTAAAAATTTCTTTTTTTTTTTTTTTTGAATAAAAGAAACAGTTTTTTTTTATTCAAAAAACTATTTTCTCGAATTCTTTTTTAATAGTCAAAAAATATTTCTTCGAACCAAAAAAAGTAATGATTCAAAAAAATAAATAGATAAATAAATAAATAAAATAAAATAAAATAAATTTTCAATCTCTGAACAAAGAGATCATTTAGAGGATGTAATCAGTAAAATTAATATTTAAAGTATGGTATCAACATAAATGATGAAGAAGAAATATATCGCCTTCATATTGTTAGAATGAACGTGAGACATTTAGGAAATATTCATTTTGAGACAACTAAAATTTTGGTAAAAGCTACATTACACTATTACACTATTGATTTGATTTAAGGAAAGGTAACTGCCTATGTACTGGTCACACGGATATTACAAATATATATATATATATATATATATATATATATATATATATATATATATATATATATATATATATATATATTAGTGGTGGAGAACTATCGATAGCACTATCGATAACTATCGATAGTTTTGACTATCGAAAACTATCGATATTTTTTTTTTTACTATCGATAGTTTTCGATACTTTTTATCAGTCATTTCGTTTACTTATAAATACTAAAGATAATAAAAATTTCGTAGAAATTATAGCCAGAGACATAAAAACAACCATTTTAAGGGAATTTCCGGACAAAAAGGAATAATCCTGCCCCAGAGTAAAACCGGCGACCTTTTTTCTTTTTTTTTTTTGGCTCGCCGGCTATCTAAATGCCGCCCAACTTGAGTATCAAAAACTATCGATAAACTATCGATAACTATCGATAGTTTCACGACTATCGTAACTATCGATAGTCGGGACTATCGATAGTTCTCCATCACTAATATATATATATATATATATATATATATATATATATATATATATATATATATATATATATATATATATATATATATATATATATATATAAAACAAGATGTTATAAACAAGACTTACCGTAAAACCGTCGAGACCCGGACACTTTTTTACATTTTTTTGGTTAATTTTATGTTTATACACGTTTCCGTCATAGATATCACCAATAAAAGTATAACCATTAGAAAGAGTGTATTATATTTGTTATATCCTTGACCTATTTGTTTCATTATAAGTAAAAATAAAAAAAATAAAAAATAATTAGTAAGTGTCCGGGTCTATACCCTAAATCGGTCTTGACCCGAACACTTACTTAAATAATGTAATAACATGCAAACTAATCTCTCCCATCGGGGTTAGGACAGTGTTTTATATCGTCTGATGTCTTTGAACCTGTCAAAGGCTTCAAAATATTTTGTGGGAAGGGAGAGGGGTCAACGCATAGTATGCCTCTCTATGAAGTAAACATACGATATGACACCAGAAGAAGGTATAAACCGCGTAATTCTGGCGGGAATATAACGTATGAATAGTGGAAGTTACAGCCAGTGCGAATCGCGGCCATAGTGTAATAAACTGATGTGTCCGGGTCTAAACGGATATATGTATATAGCAATATAGCATGTATTTTTTTATATATACATCGAATATAACTTCAAACATCATTAAATGATGCGCGATCAAATTTTGAACACACACATATCAAAACTAAAACAATATGACAATTATGACGAAAATTACATGTCTAAGTTAGACACACATTTTATTTCTTTGAAAAACTGGAGGATAGTAATCCTGTAAAATGAGATAGTAAAAATTGAAATCCGTAGTTTTTATTGGTACAGCTGTTTAGAGGATGTTTTTCTCTCTCTAATGACGTCAAGAACAAACGTTTATTGTAGCAGGTTAATGTAAAAACTTTTTACTTTGAAGATTGATGCAAAGTGTCCGGTTCTAGACCCCCTGTCCGGGTCTAGACGGTTTTACGGTATACAAATAAGCGATTATATATATATACAAAATGGAATATTATTAGCCCATACCTTTTGGTGAACTCTTATAAAATTTTATCCGATGATTTAAAACGGGATTTGTTTGAAACAACATAGCTTTTTTATAAAATAATATTTATAGAGACTTAATTAACTAGAAATCTGCTTGAAAAATATACAATTTTTCCTATAAATAACAGATGACGAGAGAGGTATTAATTTTGTGTTTTAAAATATCCTAAGTATATTATTTTACAAAAAAGTTATTTTGTTTCCAACCAATCCCATTCTAAATCATCGTAAAATTCTATCAAAATTCATCAAAAGGTATATATATATATATATATATATATATATATATATATATATATATATATATATATATATATATATATAATGGCTTGTTTACTTTGTTGTTGGTTGTGTTCAGTATTTTGTAATTTTTTTTTATATACGTGTGACCAATACATACGCAATTGTCTTTCCTTAAATCAAAGCAATAGTGTATTTTAAATAATGACCTTGAGATTTTAAGCAATGCTCTTTAACAAATTTTACAGACCAACAAAATACACTATTCAAAAAATCACAATATTCCCGGATGCCCCACTTTCATAGCAGGAATGGAACAAACAATAAAAAATGGACGAATTCAAACCATTTGTCTATGGTGAGGATTAAGTGTCTATTAGAGATGTGCCAAACTCGTGAATTCATGCGTGACCCGACGGGTCACGCGTGACCCATCGTAATCGTGAACAATTTTTTATGATCGTGCGTGAGGGGGCGTGATCGTGACGTTTAATTTCTTGCCGTGAATAATTCGTGAGTTACAAAAAGTTAAAGACCATGAATAAAAAAATTTTAAAAATAATTTTTTCAATTTTAGGAAATATTAACTAAACCAATTTGATTTTTTAACTACAAAAAAAAGTTTCTTTTATATTAGGTACTTTTTATGAGTACAAGTAGGTAGAAATCCAATAACCCTTTGTACTAACAAATTCCAGTTTCTTACCGAGATACTTGGAGTGTATACAAAATGATTTACAATTTAGAAATTTCCAACTGTGTTTATGATGTTGTTCTGATTATTTCTTCCGTTTTTAAATAATTCCTTAAATTCTTAAAATTGGCCTATCTACATATATACGGTCTCAGTCAATCGGTATATTTGAAAATATTACAAGGTCAGTTTTACAGCTTTCAATAGTATGATCTATCATTCTATGAAGGAATAATATAAAGAACATATGGGTTAATTTTAAGGAAATATTATCTTTTTCAACATTTTAAGTTGTTTATTGTCATTATTATTATTATTATTATTTTTTTCAATTTTATTATTTATGTATGTATTTATGGGTACCTACTAAAAAAATATTTTGCCACAGTTTTGTTAAAGAACTACATATATTATTTAGTTTGGTTGTGCGAAATATCATATTTATATACAGATACAGTACCTACAATAAGAACAAAAATTAAACAATAAATCACCAGATGAAAAATTTTGAAAATTTTCTCACTTTCCAGAAATAAATAAATAGCATGTAACTTGCATCAGTATTAATCTCAGTGAACCGTACTAACCGTATTTCTGATTCTATCGTGAGGATATAATTTTTACTGACTGTTAAAACGCTAGTGATTTTTACTCAAAATTCAAACGATTATATTTAAAAGCTTTTATGTTTAATTCGTAAGCGTACGTGAGTGTGAAAGTATTAAATTTTTTTGTTCGTGATCGTGCGTGAGTGTGAAAAGAAATAAATTTTCTCGTTCGTGATTGGGCGTGAGTACAAAAACTAATTCGTGACTGTGCGTGATCGTGAGTAAAAATGTACTCACGAGCATATCTCTAGTGCCTATTCTTTACAGAATATTAGCGACCATCTGTTTCCATTCATCTCTGTCCGTAACTACTCTTACTAAACTCGCATAAGTACGTAAACCCGTCCACCTTTTAAGATTTGACACCCACGTGACCCACCCTCCACCCAAAATAAGTCTTAAAAGTTGGTAGTTGTCTCCTCTAATCATATGAGCAGAATATCCCGCAATTGGAACCATGGCAGAAATTGAGCAATATTTGTTTTGAGGTCCCTAGGAACCGAAAATAATATTCACTAAGATTTATATATATACTAGCCGTATGCCCGATGGGATTTCCCATTGACAACATCTTTTTATTAGGTACTCACTTTCTGCTCTCTTTTAAGGTTTTTCAAAAGCTTAAATCAATATCCACGTTTATAACTTCAAAAATGATGAACTTCCCATATGAACTGTCATTTTCTGTTTTAACGCCTTAGGGAGTAAGTTTCCAGAAACAACTGACTTTCATTTATAAATAGAAGCCTAAACGCCAATTTTCATTACTCCTGTACTTAATTTCGTCCTTCTAAACCCAACAGTTTAGGTTGTGCGTTGTCTGTCAGTCAAAGTTGAAGATTCATTAAATAAGATATTATTTATTTTAATAGCCATAGTAACATATTTTTATATACCACTAACTTCAAAAATAACGAATTTACATACAAATTTTCAACCACTGAGCAGTGAGTCGAACATATTAAGATGTTTCCTAGAGATACCACAGGCATTAAATTTTGAAGCATGACGCCATTTTAGTAAGCCCAAATTGTAACCATAGAGACTTGTTTACATATAAATATTAGATAAACCATTAAATTAATGGTTTGACCGCCATTACAGTAATCCCATCAGTCAATTTTTTTGCTTCAATTTCTTAATGTATTTGTAATACACAGCATTCTTTCTGTGTTTTCAACCCCTATTAAACCCACTTAGGAGACGAATTTTCAAAAATCCTTTCTTAGTGCTCACCTACGTTACATAGCGAACTCCTATGCAAAATTTCATTCTTCTAAACCCAATGGTTTAGGCTGTGCATTGTCTGTCAGTCAGTCAGTGTTAGAAATTTATTAAGTAGATATATATATATATATATATATATATATATATATAACTCGATATATATATATATATATATATATATATATATATATATATATAATTTATATATATTTAATGTTATACTAACTAATGGCGGAAATGATTCCAGGCTACAAAAATTGGGTCTAATATTAAAGAATTGCTTTTAATGAATTAAAAAATTGGCTAATGCTTGAAAGTATAATCAGAATTACATGGCAGACTAAATGACCGGAAAACGACATTTCATATTACACGACCAAATGTTATTCCAATTAATGGTGGAAGTGATTCCAGGATACAATAATACTATTTAAAATTATTGAAAAATGGAATTTAGATATTTCTCTAATGCTTAACAAATTGTCGTTATTTATTGAATTTACATGGTAGACTAGATGGTTGAAAAAAACAAATTTCATATTAAGTGTAAATGTAATTACCGGGCCGTAACTGAAGAATAGTTGAAAAATACTGTTTTGCAACATAACTCAGATTTCAACAAAATCGATAGGTCCGGCTTCGGGACCTTTACTTGTTAGTTAAGAGGGACCACTAGTGTGACCGCCTGAAATAAAGATGATTTTTGGGAATTTTTTTAAAGCAAACTACTATATGGAATGTTTTAATATTTTCAGGATATATTCGTTGATATATAATAAATTCATGATAAAATTTTTGGACCAAAAAATTGAAAATTCAGTGAGTTATTAGAGATCTCTCAAGGCTCCAAGAAAAAAAGTTCCCCAAAGGAACCAAAAAACCTATTAAACTAGAAGGTATGGTCCGTACCGAGGAACCTCAATCGAAAAAAAAAAAGTTTAAATTTAACAAAATGGCGGAATTTTTAAAAAAATGTTTCAAATTTTGCGCGAAAATTTGATGGTTTTTGGCTTACAAAAATTACATTTTTTATTCGGTCGGAAAACTGAACGTTCATGACACGAAGAAACATATATAAAAGAAGCTGCTATAAGAATCAAATCGATCGGATGATTTGTCTTCGAGTTATTCACAGCAGCAAATTTGAAAAATGTAGTTTTTCTTTACCTTACCTTTTAGTTTTTATCACTGAGAATTTTTACTAAAATTATTTACGATGTACTCACTATAACGGTCATAGTAAAACTAGATGAGTCGTTTAAATGTGCCAGGGTCTAGCTTCGCCACAACATGTGACTGGCAGCCACGTCCAGAAACTCCCAAACTATCAACCTTCATACATTTTTCAATACCTCCAAGTTAACAATGAAAATCAGAATCCACTCTTCGGATGGCTGTAACTCAGAAACTATTTGAGATATGCACTTGAAATTTTAGTACGTTATTTTTAAAGGTATAAACTATCGAAGCATGCACAATTTTTTGAAAACGTCACACTAGTGGTCCCCCTTAAATTATTATTTACAATCCACTAAATGTAGGAATTCTGGGACGCATTAGACCCATTCCGGGACTATTTTAACAAAAATTTCAAGGCGGTACAGCAGCTCTGTGTCCGGGACTGTTGGCCTCCATAGTCAGATATTTTAATATAAAATCAATCAATTGTTTGCGTACGATACAGAATGTAATTACAATTATTCTAAATTATCAATAACTTGACTGAAAGCTACAGATAAAATTTATCACGTTTTAATAAATGGTGTCAAAATTATTAAATTTATTTGATTTTTCATAATCATTAATTTTTATTATTGTATTTCATAATAAAATAATCAAAAACATTTGGAATATTTTGAATAGTTAATTAAGAATTTGATTTTATATAATTCATTATAAAATAAAATTGTATTTTAATTATTATTTATGTTAAATTTTTTCAGCTACTTATGTTTTAATTATAATATTAATAGATTGATAATTATTTGAAATGATTTCTGATTATCCTTCCAGGAGCAATTGCGTAAATTTTCTCAAACTTACAATAGTCGAAAACCTAAACAAAATACTTTTGAAATTATTCAAGGTATTTCCTAAAGTGAATTTTTTGAATTTTAAACATAAATAACATTATTTACATTATTCCCTTCCAAAAATCTTCTCCCACTTGTACCTTGTGGCATTAATTATTACAAAAAGGTGTAAATATCATCATTTTAACATTTGCATAAAACATAAATGAAAATTTCTAGAGCATAAACTTGTTAAAATATTACCTAAATAAATGTAATTATTAGTCGAATTTTCTCCGAAAAATTAGACTTATACAGTCTATACGATAAGAGCTGCGAGAGGCGAGACCAGGGGCGCTATCCGTTTTCGGACCCGTAGAACACGATTATGTAAAAAAAAAAGATGTCTGATATATATATATATATATATATATATATATATATATATATATATATATATATATTTTCCCGCAACCTTTTAATATGTGTAGGGCCCCCCTATGGAAGTTAAGAGATGAAATTTGGTAAGTGGGGCTTATTCCGATGCACAACAATACTATCAAAGTGGGGTCAAATTTTGGGCAAATTTTTTTTCGGACCCGACCTTTAAGGGGGTGGTGGGGGGCGGAAAAGCAATAAAACTTTTCCAAACCGGTTTTAAATAATATTTCGGTCAATTATCTACAACATATCCAAAATTCAGCTTCCTAGGATGATATGGTGGGAGTAGAGGGGGGAAAAACGATTTTCGCTGGATCTAACAGGCCCCCAGCCCCCCAGAATTAACGTAGAGGGTTGAAATTTGGTGTGTTGATAAAGTTCGTACCTAGGTTGTGCTTTTTGGAGGTTTTAATATTTTACCCCCACCCCCCTCATTTTTAAGCTACAATTTCATGCATTTTCGACGTTTTCGAAGTTTGTACCACTCGCACAGGTCACCCGAATAAACCTAGAGGGCTGAAATTTTGTATTCGGATTGAGTTAGTATCAAGGGGGTGCCTTTTGGGGGTTTCGCCTTTTAACCCCTACCCCCACCATTTTAATACCCAAAAGAACATGATTTTTCTTGTTTTTTAACAGTTTCGTTCGGGTCAAAATCTCCCCAAATAAACCTAGAGGGCTGAAATTTGGTGTACAGGTTAAGCTAATAGCCAGACACTGTTTTTTTGGGTTTCAACTTTTAACCCTTACCCCCACGATTTTTACGCCAATATTTCCTTAATTTTTTTGCTTGTTTTCTAACACGTCTAGAGACTCCATAAGGAAACCTAGAGGGCTGAAATTTTGTACGTGTATTCAGTTAGTATCCAGCTAGTACCTTGTAGGGAGTCCGCATCACTTTTCCCCCCACTTCTCCCATTTTTACATCGGAATTGAATGCTATTGTTAAATGTGTTTTAAAAGCATTATGTTTATTCTAAATACAAGTAGGCGAATAGTAATTTTAAAAAATTTAAAAAAAAGTGAACTTACTTTTATGACAAATGAAATACATACATATTAAGTAATTTAAAAATGTTATTAAAGTCACTGTTTATTTATAAATTAGGAATTTTGGATTTTTAGTACTTATAAAATAGAAATTTTGGATTTTTTTGGAAAGAAAAAATATCTTTATAAAGGCCTTCCAGTTTACTATTTAAGGTCCTTTTTTAATTTTTAAAACTAAAACATAAAGGCAATTAGCGGATAAACATGGGCAGGAATGTCCTCGTACGAATTGTGTTGGCTTTTTTCTGCTACCTGTTTTCGGCACAAAATTGAAATTTACTGAGATACAGCCCTTAAATACTTAAAACCTTTTTTTAAAGCCTCGATCAGCCGAACACTCATCACCAGTTTTGAAACCAACAAAATGACAATTCGGTTGTAGACTTTCAATCACATTTCGCTTGTAGACATTCAATACCGAAGATGAAGGGGAAAATTCGACTACCGTGATGGGGCCCCGCTGCTCACGGCGTTTTTTTAATAAATATAATTAAACAAAGAACTAGACAATTCTGTATGTTACTTAAAAAGCGTACATAGAGACAAATAATTCTCTATCTAGATACACCAAAATAATATTATTCTATAGAACATTTCACAATAATATTAAAATAATTAACTTTTTATCGGAAATTTCTTACCATCTAACCAATGTTTGCTGTACCGAATTCACGTGTCGTTTGAACATTAATTATCTCGTGCTGTCTTCAAATAAAACATTTTGCGCACGTTTACTTGTAATTAGTCAGAAATTTGTTTAAATCATGGAATTATTTAAGTTCTTATAAAAACCATAAATAACTAAAGTTAATAAATATTTATTTATTTGATTAGCTGAATCATTTTCTTTCTAAAAGTTAAAATTGGAAATTATTATTGTTGCTTTCTTTAAAAAAATATATTAGTCATTTAGTGTGGCTAAAAACAATCAGTCTTAACTGAACAATAAAAACCGCAGCTTTTTTTTTTAAATATAAACAATACAAAAATTGTTTATTATTTATTCAAAAATGGAAATCGTTTTAATTTACTGTTTTTCATCACCGACCCAAAATGACGTAGGGGAGGACGGTGTTAGTTATTAGAGGGGTAAGCTATTACAGATCACTTTTAATACCTGCTCTACATTCTCGCGAAGTTGACCGAGTACCAGAGTGTAGAAGGTCACTTCGTGGTTCTTCGTGACTGGTGTTGTAACGCTATTCGGGCCTCAGCTAACTTCAGCGAGGAACTTGGACCGAGAGTGTAGAGCAAGCATTAACGCAACCACGTATTACATGCACATTATGTACTATTTTAGTGGTCAGTAGATGATAATATGTCATCCTATTACTTTCAATATATTAATTAACCATTTTATTGTTTTTAGGGTTCTGAAAACGTTTCGGGCTCCTTATGATTTGCCATTTTTGTCAAAATTTGTCTGCGTCTCGACTCGAAAATTATTAAAAGTCGCAAGAGACAGCGATAGTCTTAGGGCCCGTCCACACGCTCAAGCTTTACCACCGACTTACCTGCGCAAACCAGGTTTGTGCAAGTAAGTCGCTACGTTTTTTCCCGTCCATGCGTACATGTTTACTTGCACAAACTGGTTTGCGCAAGTAAGTCGGTGGTAAAGCTTGTGTCGTGTGGACGGACCCTTACATTTTAACAGACTTTTGTTTTTTTTTTTTGCTCGCCAACGGTAGTTTTAGAAAATTACGTAACTAGAAAAGGTCAAGTTACTATAGGTAAAATTATCTACAGTTGATCTAATGTCATTAACAAATGAAATAAAATTAGACGTACAATTTTATATTACTATAGTTACTCTAATATAAAAATAAAAAAAAGGAAGAGACAAAAAATTTTGGTTCGTCTAATTTTGCCTAATTTGTTACATTTGTTTAATGACGTCAGACCAAGTTTAGTTAATTTCACTTATAGAATGTAAATTGTTTTGCTTCGTAAAAATTTTATATAATTTGAGAAATGTTCCATGATTAAAATAGTTTCGGAAACACCGATTTAGAGTATCATTTGGTTATTAAAATTACTACATAATACATAATAAGTATCTACATATTAAAATGTTGACATTCATGAAAAAAAAATATACACTGTAGCTCAAACTCATCAAAACATATCGGATTCTATGCAAAGAACAGAGAACTTATGAGAGAGTACTGCCTAAAATAATGTTAGGTATATATTTTACTACCACAGTATTGTAACAACACATACCTATATCTACACCTGCTTAATTCTTTTTTATTATTTAAATAAAAGATAGGCTGTTATTATTTTAGTTGAGGATAGTTCTTTGCTCGTTGCATTAAATTGGATCGGCGAGAAACCGAAAATTTTAAAATTGCGAATTATGAAAAATGGTAATAATTTGAAAAGTGCTGATCACTTCGTCATGAAATTTTGATATCATATCAAAATTAGGTCTAGTTAATATATCCCGTTAACTAAATACCACAGTATGGAAAAATAAACCCCAAAAATTTGCTTTTCCAAAATTAATTCTAGTAAAATAAAATTATACCAATCTTTGAAGTTTGCTTATTTATAAAATAAAAATTATTACCAAAATATTGCCCCAGATATTGGTCTTTCAATAAAAAAATTTAACTTTAAATTTGTCATAAAAAACACGTCTCTGTAACATTGGAGTTCTAATAAGCAAGAACAATTATCATCACTTTATTTGCTTTATAATTTGTAGTAAAGATATGCAGTACGCTAATTCCATATAAAAACCTTTTAAGAATAATTCAAATAAATGACCCCAGTCCTTTAAAACTGCTAAAAATTTTCTTAATATTTAACTAGTTATTGTTAATATTATCAATATTGCCGTGATTTTTGTGCATCATGGCTATATTGATAATAAATTTTATTAATAAATTATCAAATATTACCAAAAGGTCTAGTAATTTTATAGGACTGGAATATCATTTATTTGAATTATTCTTAGGAAATCTTTTTGTGAAATTACCATAATAAGTATCTTTGCTACTAACTATAAAGAAAATACAATAATAATAATTGTCCATGATTATTAAAACTCCAATGTTACAGCGACGTGTTTTTTTTTGTACAAAACTAAATTTTCCTATTGAAAGAGCAATATCTATGACAACATTTTGACAACAATTGTGATTCTATAAATAAGTAGATGTCAAAGAATCGTATAATTTTTATTTTGCTAGAATTTGTAAAATTATTTTGAAGTTAGGGTCACTTAAAGTCGTATTTTGGAAAAGCCAATTTTTGGGCGTTATTTTTGAAGATTATGGTACTTAACTGTCAGAATATGTTTACTAGACCCAATTCTGATACGACCCCAAAATTTCATGAAGAAGTGACCAATAACTTTGAAATTATTGCCATTTTTCGTAATTAACAAATTTGAAATTTCCGATTTCCCGCGAAATAACAAGTGGGGAGTGAAACCTGTTTAACTAACCCCACTAAAATATTTTTCAAAATATCAATAGTAAAAAAGTTTCCCATATGGTGCGAACTTTATGAAAGACACTATATATATATATATATATATATATATATATATATATATATATATATATATATATATATATATATATATATATATATACGTCAATGTATAAGCCAAACGATTAAGCCATTAGAAGACTAAAACTGTTTTTGGTGAAAATGTTATAACTCAAAAATTATGTAGGATAGAAAAATGGAATTTCGTCGATGAAGTAAGGATTAAAAAGTAATATAAAAAGAAGTAGAAAGAATATGTCAGAAATCCTCAAATGTCATACATAATGTATTTGTCAATCATAACGAACACTGCAAGGTTAATTTTTCATTTTCAATTTACTGAAACTCTTTAATAATCTTGTGTTTATAGTTTTTATTTGTTTCTTCAGCAATCACACAAAAATCGCGAATCAGTTTGGGTGGAATTAGAACAAAATAGTTTGACCTATAGTTACCGCAATAAGTTTAATTAGAACCTGTTAAGTAGAATATGTGATACAACGAACGAAATCGCGAACCGCAGTTTGTACATTATAAATTCAACATTACCTACATAATTTTTACTCAAAAAACTTTTATTTTCTTAAAAAGTCTTCCATAACATCGCTGTAACTCGCATTAATACTTAACTAATTCTTCATAACAACAACAACACACTCCCCCCCCCTAACTCATCAGAAAAATATTAAAGCTAACAGACGCAGTATGTAACCACAAGGCTTAAAAAATTTTATTTAATTTGAATATAAGACCACAAAAATTATAACTGTATAAATTATAATTGAATATGTAAAAATTTTATATTTGATAGTAATCATATTTAACCTCATTCTATTCAAACAAATCGCAATCAAAAATTATTAATGTTTATGACAAAATTAGTTTTCAAAAAAAAAAAAAAAAAAACTTCAAATACACTTTTAAGATAAGTAAAAATGCATAATAATTTTATAATTGTGATATTTCAAAACCAGCAGATTTTTTTTTTGTAGTTGCTTGAAAAACATTGTAATACATTTTTAAAAGCTAATAGTAATTTTATTTTATTTTTCATATTTTCAATTAAAAATAATTGCCTAGAATTATCTAAAATGATTATTAGTTCCGCTTTTGAAATGTGAGCAGCCCTGAACGTTAGACGCGGTACACACTGTACACATCAATGCCCCTAAAATACTGCCAGATTAGTGTCGGCTTCTCGTAATTATAATCGTATTTTAACACGCAATTGATGACAAATATCTTGCAATTCTTTTGTTTTATTTAGATTTTTTTATGATGGTTTAATTTTTTAACAATGGTTAGAAAAAAAAATAATAAAAATAGTAAGACTGTAAATATTTTACGGCAAAAAGATTATAGGATTGGTGGAAATTCTAAAAAGTCGGATTGATTTCATCAATCCTGATTTACTTTTAGGTCTTCCTAACGTTGCGTCGACAAAAAAATCTCAAATGTTCTGTACAGTAGAAATGATATAAAGAAATTTATATAAATAATTATTTGCACTATCTCAATGTAATAATTGTATTAAAGTGTGATCTAATATTTAAAGCTGTTTTTATAATCATGTGAATTTTTCTTCACATGCAGTTTTTCTGGCTATGAAGTCTACTCTAGTCCATCCGACAAACTGTCCCAAGTGACTAGCAAATGCAAGACTCTAGTAGCATTGGCCTTAATATTGTTCTTACATTCTAATATACTTCTTACATTGTCAACCATTGTAACTTTCGGGTTTGTATACAATAAATTCTAATTCTAATTCTAATTCTAATATTGTTTTTGCATTACATAATATTAGGTGGTTTTGTAATTGCTGAAATATACATAAAAATCTTGCTCTTGGTGTTGTAAAGTTCAATTTTGTTTTTATTATTCTTAAAAAATAGTACAAGAGCAAGACAGATTTCGTTCAATCTTGCATTTTTTAATTGTGTTGCGAGGAAAATTATTAAAATATTTCAAAAATATAGTAAATCATTAATTAATCAGCCACATCGAAGGTTTTCAAAACTGTCATATCATTTCTGATACATTTCTGAGGTCGTTTATATTTTAACAGGATTTTTTTCTTTTTGTTTGTTTTATTCACTTGAGTATTGTTATTGATCTTTAAAAATAAAAAGACAATTTTTACTTTACTAATACCACTTTATTTAAAGTTTTAAATGTCTGTGACATGTTTCGGCCCGTACGGCCATTGACGAACAAGTTTTTTCCTTTAAAAAAAAGTGGTGTAGCATAGTGATGTCGTATAACCCCGGAGGTCCACAGTAGTATATAATATATTCCCAGCATATATATAATAATTAATTAGGTATATACTGACAGAATAAATCATGAAAATCGAATCAGGTGTCCATTATGTAATTACGTGTCCGGAAAATCCGTCCAGAGTCAATTTCATTTATTATTTTGGAGACGTACAAGACAAAATAATTCGTAGAACGAACGTACGTACAAACACAGAAAGGAAATGAGCATCTTAAAAACCTGTGCTAAAAAGATAGTGTACGACTCTAGCGCTCTCAAATCCAGTGGCGATTTTAGCGGGTAGGTTTGGGTCTACCCAAAAATTTTGCAAAATGAAAACAAAAAAAATATGAAAAAGATCAATACATTTTTTTTTTCATTCACCGATTGGAGTTTTTTAATGGCAATATTTTTTGTTTATCTTCCGAAGCTCTTGATTTTTTCCGCTATTACCGTCTGTTTAAAAATCTTAAAATCACCCTTGCTCAAATCGTGGAGATGCGCCAAAATTGAGACTTTTGAAAATCCGGTCCATTACAATAAATTTCTGCTAGGAGGTTAATAATTCATTTAAAATATTAATTGACTATTAAACCACATACCTATTATAAAAACGCCAAATAATCTAGTAAAGATTGTGTCAGTCGTCAGTGACATCTTCATTATTATTATTATTATTTATTAATTTTTTTTTTTTTTTTTTTGAAGATTATCAAATTTCTCTAATCAAAGTTTCTTATTTTACATAATTTTATATTAAATTACAAGTGAGAATTTCATAATACGGACGACTCTCTCTTCATTTCAGTTTATCATAATGTACAGTCATATAAGTTTTATAAAACAGACACCTACCTTTCAAAAAACATAATTTGACACAGATTTTTAACTATGATCAAAATACTAAATAAAAAAAAAACTTTCATTTGATTTTTATCCGCAAGAAAATAATATACTTAATATACATACGTATGTATGTTTTAATGTGGGACTGGTCAACCGTCGACCACTTGTGGCATATGTGAATGTAATTCAAGTACATATGTATGTAGCTCTGGGGACTGGTACATGGCGTAGACAGCATAATCGAACGCCCGTAAACCGTAGTGAATGTTTCAGATATAAATTAACCCTTTCGGTACCAGCGTTGTTCTTGAACAACGTCAACTTACACGATATAAACAAAATATAAAATCGACTTTTCCCCCTTAGCCCAGGGGATTTTCGCAACGATACAGATGTCAGTTTCATATTCTACCGGTCGATAATTAGATACCTCTCAAATATCTAAAAACAAGCTTTTCTAATGGGAAAATTAGACCGTAAAGACCCAATGTTGTACCTGAACAACAATTTATAACGAATTATTTAATCTATACATATAATAAAACTGTAACGAAACCGTTTCTGTACATGGAATATTTTTTTTAAAATTGTACTGGTATCTTAAATAGTTATCTATGTAAATAGTTTCTGTCTGTCTGTCTGTCTGTTCACGCATTCCGTAAAAACCATTGGACGGATTTTAATGGAATTTGGTGTGATGATAACTTATTACCTGAGTCCACATCTAAAATACTTTTTACTCCGGGAAAATACTTTTTACGTATCCGACGTATCCCATCGTGTGGAGTATCATGTTTCAATTGTGCTCTTCGCCCGGATAAGCGTGGATTACACTACTAGTGTTATCTATGCCCATACGGACAGTGATGACATATTGTGTAAAGTTGTTCCCGTGACATAATGGAACCAAATATGTACCCTTCATTTGAGAGTAGTTCGTACAGGTTGCGTTCGCTACTGTGTGTACGCGTGCTATGTTTGAAGTTAATGCTATTATGTATATTGTTACTTAAAAGTAAATTAACTATCCAGATACAATATATCTAATAACCCTAATAAGCCTGAGTAACACTGCGCTACGCCGCGCAATATACTATGTTAAATCAACTCACTATACTGTGTTAAATGCGTCAACTCACGTTTTCTAAAACTTGTAACGCATAACTCAGTAGTTAACTCAAATTAAATTTCATTAAAGACTCACATTAAAAGTTTAACTCAAATTAGCGCACTTTTCATGACATGACATTAGGAATGAGGTCAGAAAATGTACATAAGTTTAAATTATAATAATTATTATATTCTTTGAT
This sequence comes from Brachynemurus nebulosus, assembly GCA_035578155.1. NCBI lineage: Eukaryota > Metazoa > Arthropoda > Insecta > Neuroptera > Myrmeleontidae > Brachynemurus > Brachynemurus nebulosus. The sequence continues at coordinate 63,896,180 of JAPWDM010000001.1, forward strand.
TTATACCATACATAAACGTAACACCAGCATTTTATTTAGTTTATAATATTATTACATACATAGGTATTATGACGGAGGTGATATAGGAATTGGAATTTTTGATATAAAATAAATAAAAAAATTTTACATATTTCATTTTAATTTATTTCATTTATTTTCAGGAATTATTAATTTTGGAATACACGAAATACAATAACACACTGAAATCTGGAAATCTTGATACGACTTTTTGGTAGTTTCATTTGTTTTATGCATGCTGAACAAAATGCCGCCTATATAGGTACCCGATCCGTAATACTGTCAGTATTTCGAAATACTGGCATTATTACTGAAGTATCCATATATAGATTTTATATTATAAAAATAATAATTCATTATTTTTCTCAGTAAATACTGACAGTATTATTAATCGTGTGCAGGCCACCACAAAATAGCAAAAAATAGGGAATAGGCAGGAAATGTTAATGGTGTCGTGACAAAATGTCACAAAGCGCGTGCGGCGCATGCGCTTGATATCTTCTGTATGTATATTTGCTTTATACAATACCTACTGCGTTAAATAGCGCAATGAGTTACAACACTGCGCTAACACAGTAAGTTGCGCTTGAGTTATTGCGTCAACTCAAGATTTTTTGCTGAGTTGCCCACGCCTAATATCTAATGTACAAAATATGTTAGTCCCGACCAAATCTTAGGTAACGAAATACGATTTCAAAATGGCGTACAATGTGCCTTTCTCGTGTATAACTTTTGAACCAACGTTAAAATAGCACTTGATAAAAAATTTTATTCTTCCCTGTGCATTATATTCCTTCGAAATAAACATTATTTTCGTTTCTTTTCTCTGATTTGTCCAACTTAAAGATAAAATTATACTTAAAAATAATTACTATGCATCTAATTAACGTTACGTCTAAAAAGAGTTTAATGTACTACTAAATTTTAAGTGAAATTAAACTGGAACTATTTCTCAATGAGATTATATAACTGGTTTTTTTACAGAGAGTACATATTTAAATGTGTATACAATAGAATAACTGCACATTAAAATACCAAGTAAAATTAACAAGCATTAAAAAAATCTGATTTAATTAACCATCACAATTCATTTCCGGCTAATTTCATTTCAAGATTCATAAATTTTTGTAATATAAAAGTTCCCAAAATATTTATATACTACTTCTTTAATTAATTGGATTAAAACATAAGTATATACACATACCTACACCTTTGTAGAAAAAAGTTTAAACATGTTTAAAATGATAATTTAAAAATATGGAGGGTAGATATCAGGAGCACCATCTCTGTATCAAAAAGTGTCCATAGAAAGGCGTAAATAGTGGCGGCGCTACTGTAGCAAAAGGATAAATTTAGAGAAGTAAACAAGGAAAGAAAAACATCCGCGTTGTTATGTAATTATTGTTTTTTTATTATAATTGTTACATATAATAGTTTTATTATTTTAAAAATTTTTATAAAACTCAACACAAAAAAATCACTATACTCTTTTGCTACTCTAGCGCTATTCTGGCGAGTTTTTGAACTGTTACTTAGTACTTAAAACGGGACACTTTTTGAACTATTTTTCTATTGTTTTCCGTACAAGATAGTCCTCCTTATATTCTACACTCCATATTTAAAAACTTTCAATGATAGTGATTTAAACTTAATAAAAATAAACGATATTTTATAGCTATCATGTGTACAAATAGTAGAAGCATTAGAAATATTCAAACTATTAAAATCCCCAAACTACGTCGACACCAGCTGAAGTATTTCGAAAGATTATAGCGAAATACAGTCGGACTCATGTATTTTCAACTCATGTATTTTCAACACCATCTATTTTCAACTGATTTTACTCACGTATTTTCAAGTTTTTGGTCCCCACTTCTCACACAATACTTTAATATAGAAAAATAACTGTCAGATTAACTGATCGACCACTAGTGGTTTTATCCTATAATCCTACAATATATGATTTTATTTCATTTGAAATTCCTAAAAAAATGATTTTACTACAAGTTTATTACACTTTTTTCATGTTTCACTTTTTTGTTTATCATAATATGTTACTTGACATTCTGTCATTTTAAGGTTATTTACTGGGGAAGTACACGTGACTACTGTTATTGTGTAAAGATTTACGCGGGCTTTTTGTGATTGGTTCTATGTCTGTCAAGTGGTTCTATGATTGCCACGGAGTGAGGATGAAGGAGAAGTTGAAAATACATGAGCGGATTAGTCCCGACAGGTTGAAAATACATGAGTTTGACTGTAGGTAGGTAGGAAATAGAGTAGTCATTTGCTATTACTCTGTTTGATATGATGCCTACTTTGAGGTATTTCTAATCGTGGATATTGAGGTATACCCAATCGTGGATATTAAAGTATATATTTTTAATTGTACAAAAAACTTAAAATTTTGCACGTGTTTAAATTGTACCTTTGAAGTTAAGTAATTACATTCACGTTCACAAAGTTTATAAATTAAGATTCAAAATATTCTCCATATTTTTTGGCATTTGATGTGAAGTACGTTACAGTGGAGTCGCTATCAATATTGAAATTTATGTTAAAATTATAGCGAAATCTGAATGAAGTAGATTAGAACAATTATTCTAGTGTTGGTCACCCAATCAAGGAAATCAAAGTTTTAGATCAAAGTGATAATAATATCTTACGATGATAGTCATATGATTCAGTGTTCCTCTCGCCCTTGACCTCCATAAGTCATCTTATTTATTTCACAAACAAAGGCAAACCAAAAAAATAATAAGATTATACAAGTAACTCTATAAGTTTACTAGACTGCATTTTTAATAAAAATTGACACTAGCTACAATTTTCTAATAATTTACCCCTTTCTTATAAAAATAAAAGTCATCAAAAGATTAAGGTCAAAATTTAGGTTTTAGGTAAAATATACATTAATTGTAAGAAAAATTTATAAAAATTTCAATATGTCTTACAATTTTTATTTACTTATTTTTTTTTATATAATATTCCCTTTATTTAAAAATAAAAGCAAGAAATTTGTCTTGTTATCAATTATCAACTATCGTAAAAAGAAATATGAATTTTCAATTGTCATTGAGGGCGACAAGCACCAGCTAGGAGATTTTGTAATGACGATTTCAATTACATTGTATAATAATGTAGTATTTTCAGTTCTCGAGTATTTTACTAAAGAAGTGCTCAACATGTTATCTTAGGAGTATGTGTACATCACTCTTGCGTATTATACTAAAGTAGTAAGTTTGAGAGAAAACAAAGCCAAAATACTCCTACCCACTAGCAGGAGTATATAAAGGAGTATTTTTAAAAAAAAACAGTGACCTGCATTTTTGTGCCTTTTTTTCGGCTTATTTTGGTAACTGGACATTTTTCTGGATTTTTAATTAGAGATATTGTAATATGGTAATAAATATTACAATCAGTTCTGATTATTTGGGGGCAAATTAACCAGGCTGAATGTAAAAACATTATTGAAAAAAGAATTAACATATAAAATCATTATCCACGAAGAATAACAGTCTAAAATAAATACGGAAATAAAATTCAGAACTGATCAGTAACATAACAGTTCTGCGGAAGTTAAACATTCTTAAAAAGAAAATACTATTACATAAACGAATTGTCTTAACAGTTTTCCTCTCTCAAGCTTGGACCTCTTAAATATTATATACTTATTTTTTTTAAAATATTACTGAACCTCATTTTAATGTAAACATGAAGAAATTGTTCAATATTCAAAATATACGTATGTAATTCCAGTACTATTCAAGTTTTTGAGTAATTTTTTTTTCAATTTGATTTGGATTAACCATAATTTTGATTAGTCCGTCCTATTGTTCTCAACATTGCTGCACCAAGTAATCGGTGTTGACTGTATTTTGACAACATGGATGGTGTTTTTAATGAAGATGATAGACCTGAACTTATAGTATGAATTGCTCAAGATTGAAAAGACTGGCGCGTATACAATCAAGCATCTGAAAAGGCGAAGGCTTGCGCACGCCGTATGGGAAAAATAAAAAAGAGATAAAATTTTTTTGTTAGGCCTCATTCGCACGAAACCTTTAGCAACTTCCGCTAAGAAAGTGTTGAAATAAAACAGACAAGTACTCAAGTATTTATTCATATGACAGCGCTTTTAAAACGTGACATTTTTTTATCGAGCTGTGTTCTATTTTAAGCGCTGGACGGTGAACGTTATGTCGAATGTACCTTACGGAATTTCTTGCTTCAGACGAGAGCTAAAAAAGCGCCAGTGCTGCGTCAAATTGTGTATATTTGTATGTCATGTTCACTTTTTGTATCTTTCTTATATGTGTATTCCTTGCTTATTACGACCTGTCAACGTTATGAGCTGTAGATCCTAAAGAGTTGATTATAGAGGTGGAATCCCGGCCTTATATGCAAAACCATTATTAGAGTATGCAAATAAATCTCTGAAAAGTGGTACCTGGGAAGAAATAACTGAAAAATTATCAGTTCAGTCCACTATTTCTAACAGTTCGTTAAACGTGCTTATGGACATTAAACAATTTATCAGGACACTGTCTGAAATCTTCGTAAAGTGTCACAAATTGTCTTTTTAAATATCGCTTGTCATTTAGGGGATACACCCACAATGCCTTTTGTTTCTTTTTTCACCTTCTTGCAACACAAATCGTTATTGCTAGTAATTTATCTGAATTCATTTCACGTCCTATTGCAGCCAGAAACGAGATAAAAGTGATTTTAAAGTGTAAAGATATGAACAAACATATTGAAAAATTTTTACAAGCGCCAACGTCATGTTTTAACCCTACGCTTTTTTAACACTCGTGCGAATGAGGCTTTATTAATCTCTAAAATTTTCAGAAAAAAAGAATAAACTAAGAAACTAAAAATTTGTTCTCTGCAGACTTCTTGTTTATAATGGATGACACCCAAATCATTATTTTTATTTTTTACTGATAAAATTATACTTTATATTATATGTTTATAATGACTTCGGAGAAAACCAAAGTAGTGTTGAAACTAAAGAAGTATTCTGGGAATGAGCTCTCCAAGGAAAACTAATGTAGTAATATACTCCAGAAGTGGAATACTTCTCAGTTCTAACTAAAGTAGTCAACAAAACGAAACTAGTAAACTTCTCTGATTTGGTGCTCGTCAGCCTCATTGTTTATTTATATTATACCCTGTTTCAAATACAATTGATCATGAGTCAAAGTTAAAAAATTAAATAATTCTTATATTGAAAACAAATCAATCGTCTATTCTTTTCTAAAAACAAACTGCAATTTTAAAACTTACGTAAGTGCAATAATGAAAGAGATAAATCCAGGGAAACGGAAATTATTTAACTACATAAGTGATGACGCATGGTTAAATTTAAGTGAAATGGACCATAACTGAATTAGCTAATAACAGTCTTAATACTTTACTTTGGATTTTATTATAAAAATTTTTCTAACTTGCCATGATCACCGTAGAAGACACTATATAGTAAAAATATTTATTATAATGTTGTCCACATTTTTTGTAGGGTTTCCGATCTCTGGCCAAAAAATCGGTGTTGTGGATCGATTCGAATCGTCAAACTAAAAATCGATGCAGGAGAAAATCGGCTTACAAAAAATCGATCAGACAAAAATCGATTCAATTTTTGTACTTACAAAAAATAAAACATATAAAAGTTTTAATGAAGTTTGTTATTAGATCATCACAAATCAGTTTCAAAAAAATTTTCAGTTTCCTTTGAAAATTAACTGTTGAATTTAATATGAATAAAATGGTTTCCAGTTTGCGCTAAAAGTGTCACATGAATCCAAAATTTGACTCAATTTTCTATAAATGAATCATAAAAGTAGTAAAATTATTTGACAACATAAATAGTTAAAATATATTCTACAATAATTTTCAATAAATATCATATTTTTATTAAAAGTATTCTAATTTAAATTCGAAAAGATCGAACTCCGATCCCGTAAATTTTTCACGATTTCTGTATCGATTTGGTCTCCAAAGAATAGATTCAAAAAATCGAAGATCGGCTCTTCAAAAATCGATTTTCGATAAAATCGAATCGAGATCGGAAACCCCAGTTTTTTGTACATTGGCTTTGACGTACACTTTTACTTACAATATTTAAGTTATGTACAAATTAAAAAAATAGATTATTCAATAACTGAAAGTGATTTTAGTTAATATATTAACTACACGTAATTATAGCATAAACAAACAGACCAAGAAAAATTCGTTACGGTATTCTGGCTTCTTTGATAAATATTATATCTATATAATGCCTAGGCCTACACTACAAACTTATTATTGATGTTATTAAAAAAAAAATTGTAGCATATGTACATATTCTTATTTCATTAATATCAAAGTTTAATAATTTTTAATTATGCACATGGGTGTACAGACACACGTATAAATTTATTAATTAATAACTTGCCTGTAAAATATTTTAATTTTAAATAATTACATATATACTTGTAATTAATAATATTATTAATTAACATTCAAGACAAACTCTGTTTAGTTGTGTAATAGTTTTGTATTTTTGAACTACATATAATTAACATATCTATAGTAGTTCTGAACTTTGAACAAGGGCATAATTACATATTTTAATTGGTTAAATGGCAAAGAAGGTCTATTGATCATTTGCGTGGTTTTTTTTCTTTTTAAAGAAGTAAGAAATTTTAACAGGATCATTAGATAAAAGTTTAATCTGAAAATATAGTCCATATTCTCAAAAGAAATATTTTCGGTTACCAAAAATAAATAAGATTATAACGAAATTTCAATAAACTGACATTCAGATTAATGAAATTTAAGAAATAGCAGATCCGACAATGGATTCGACAATAATATTCTCAGACTTCTGAAATATTCTTTCTGCTTCCTTTTATTTTTTCAAATACACTATTTTTACAATAAAAAGTACAATAGAGCTTCAGTAAAGTTAACATTAGTTTTGTTAAGTGACGTCACTTTTGCCTCACTAAAGTTAAGAAGATTTTATAGAAAAACAAAGAAACAATATTATTGCATTATACATTTAAATAAGACAAAGATTTATGAATTCTATAAAAGCTACATATTATGTGTATTAAACTACATATAGTATAATAATTTAAAGAAATTAGTTTGGATGTTTCAAATTTAAACTTTCCTCTGTTGAATTTTAGAACTTCGTTTGTGACTTAAAGTTCATAAATGTTATTAATTATGTTTATTCAAAGTGAAAAATCAAACAATATTACAAAGACAAAGCGAAATAATTTTTCATGACGTAACTGGGTTTTCATGACGTAACATGGTTATGAACTGAACTATAAATATATAAATAAGTTATACCTCATAATACATTATATAACTCATATATTATTATATGTAGGGTAAAAGACCCCATTGTCGATCGGGGTTATAAGTCCGATCAGTTTTGACATTTATATCTTAATGAAGTTATTTCTGAAAGAAACCTTTGATAAAAAAAATTATTATTAATAGAATGATTATTTTTCAATTTAAATTCACCTCACATTTAATGCCTCCTCACTTAATTTAAGAAATACATATATATATATCGAAAAATTTTTGTTGAATTCGTGAATTTTTAGTATGATGGATGATCATTATTCAAAACACATGAGTTATAAATTGTAACATTTTTCACCGAATTTTTAAAGTTATTAGCATAATAAAAGTATACAAATAATTGTTATTAGTCCACTTAAGAGATTAGGATAGCTAAATTAAATTTTATATGCGTTAAATATTATTTGTATGACTGATTCTTCTTGGGATCTGAGTTTTACAGTTAGGTACCGCATTTTGAGAATTATATATTGCATACCTATTTTATAAACATTTTTAATTAATTTTTGGGTTTAAAACACTTAACTAACCGTTTTTATAATTTTACGTTAATATTTTATTTATTTCAGAACGTAAAATCAATTGAAAAATAATTAATATTGAATTAAAACTTCCAAATTGTTATTTATATAGGTATTTTCAAATAAAAACGTCAAACATAATATGTATGATATGTATGTATTACATCTGAAACGACACATACAGATACAATATAAACTAAATTTAACTGTTTAAAAATTCACAATGGTTAACGGCTAAGTCAGATCTTACACAATGTTTTTTTAAAAGATCAGCAGAGAGCGAAACGAAATTGTGATTTTAATGGTTTATTTTATCGAATATTTAAACCGTTCTTGGCTTTTGCTTTGACGTTCTATGTTTCACTAGATGTCACTCTATGATAATACTCTATGACATATAGCCTCACCTAGTAGTGGATAGAGTGTCAAAGTGGCTGGAAGAGAATGGTTCAAATATTCGATAGTAGAAGGTACTTCATGTACATTAATGCGCGATTTTTCATAGGGGTCAGTGTATTGATCTTTCAAAGGAGGTTAATATTTTCTGTCCGCTTTTTCATAGACGTCAACAAATTATAAAACAAAAACATTAATAAATCAAAATTTTTGGGTTATATTTTCTTAAAAACATATCCATTGGATTAAAAAAACTTGGTTTCATACTTATTAAGAAAAAAAAATGGGTGTTTTGTTTATTTTTTAATTTTTTTAAGCTAATTTAATGATACAGCTAAAAATAGTGATCGGTCATCGGGTCTCTTACCCTACTTAAAGTTTACAGTTTTAGCGAATTTTCGAATCGAAAATTCAGCTATTACAGCGACTGTCATGACGTGACTTTTGTCGGGGATTATAATCAAAATTTGTTTTGAGCTTCCTAGAACTGGAAAATAACATTCACTAAAATTTATATAGTGAAAAGAACGACAACTGGAAATGACTCATTCACATAAATTTATGTTTTGGACAAATTCGTAATATAACATCTCTCACAAGATCTACTATCTAATATATTGAAAAAGGATAGTAGAAATTATAATAACTTTTATATGTGACAAAACTTATTTTTGAAATGAGTTATTCTCAGTTTTTAAACATATTATATATATATATATATATATATATATATATATATATATATATATATATATATATATATATATATATATATATATATATAGAGTGTTTCATTAATAATCGGAAATATATTAACTGAAGAATTCTGGGCTCACAGTATAAATTGCGCAGCTTTATGTTTAGCTTTAAATATCTTGAAAAATAATGATTTTATCGTTACGGAGGAAGAGTATGTTATTTTCGCAGAAAGTATTAGTGAATCGAAAAATTGTGCTAAAATGACAATTTCGCCCGTGGCGTAGAATTTAGGAAGGGTTGGCCCCGGTTTTTTAATTTTTCTTTCAGTTTACCATTTATCCTTTTTACCATGACGGTAAACATATGCATATATATTTGAGGCTACTTCAACCGATAGTGTTTTGCTTGGTTGCATTTCCATTACATACAAGAAAATAATCTGTTCCAGTACCAATTCTATCATAAAAATTTGGTTGTAATAGAAATGGCAACTCTCAGAAAACACATGGGATATATATATATATATATATATATATATATATATATATATATATATATATATATATATATATATATATATATGTGTGTGTGTGTGTGTGTGTATTTTGAATCGAAAATCCGAAAGCAGAAAGGATAATGTTTTTTTTTTGTTTGTCGGAAATTTTCTTATCTCCTTACCAGAGGCCTCCACAGAAGTACTCAGTGACCTCCACAGAAGTACTCAGGGGCCTCCACATGAAAAGTGCCCTGTAATGTCCTGAAAACTGTACAGAAATTGTATTCATAAGAAAATAGCAAAAAAAAAAACATTATCTTTTCTGCTCTTCTGTTTTAAGGGATTCATTATTAATTTTGTGGAGGCCTTGGTGCATGTACCCCAAGTGCCTTTGTGTAAATCGAGCTCTGTCCACATAAACTGGATGTCTAAATTTAAAAACACCACAAATACATTTTTAAATTGAAGTTATTTGAATTCAAATTTAAATAAATCACAACAAGTAACTTTTACTTTAGAATAGCCTTAAAAAGAAAAGAAGAATTTTTACGATGATTTCTTTTAAACTGACACCAATTAATGCAATAAATTCTTGTTATATTTCAGATAGACAAGGAAATACATAATCAGACTGATAAATTGTGTTTTCTAAATGTCATAATATTTATATAATGTCTGTTTTCAAGAAACTTGTGTGTAGGTATGTATTATGAAAGTGAATCTTAATAAAAACCAAAGAACTGCATTTAAGTGAAGTTATTATTAAATATTCTTCATGGTTAATGTTCAGTGATCATGCCTAATATTGTATAACAATTAATTTAAAAAATAAAAATATGTTAGATTTAAAAAAAATTTATTTGATTTTAATATAATTTTTTTTCATAATAGAAATATTTAATGGTAAAAATCGTCTATAGTCTATACCATATCATTGAGTAAATAATACGTCAAATGCGTGTTGGACACGCACTAACATAAGTCAAGGTTCTTCAGTGGCTAGTTTTTCACAGCTTTCAGAATAAAACATAGAACATTTAAATGTATTTTTTACAATATTAAAAGATTTGAACGTTACTTTATGGTATTCCATATTTGTAAAAAATAAACAAATATTTTACTTCGAAAAATACCACTTTTATTATTGAAACTTTCAAAAATAAAAGTGGTAGGTTGCGAAGTAAAAAGTTGTTTATTATATTCATATATTTTCTACAATTGTCCATAAAAATAGATAAATATATTCGACAATATTACTTCAAGGTGCTTCAAGATATACACACACCGGCAGAATTAGCGGAACATGCAAAAAATCTGTAAAAATCAAACAAACCATTTAATTTTAAGAAACTATTAGTCTTATTTAATTATTCACTTAAAATTACATGTTCACAAGTCGATATACCTTTATTTTCGTTAGCAAAAGCAACTAACCATATGAAATACCAAATTTTTAGAATCTTATGTCGTCTAAGAATCATTTAAGTTAAAGATTTATTTAACAAATAGAAAATGAAACAGCGTTTTAATCCCGCCTGGTTCCTCTCGTGCTCTTATCAAATTTCGTTCTTCTATTCTCAGAATGATGTTACCTATAGTTTCCTGGGACAATCTTTGCCATTCTTCAATTACGACAGTTTGAAGCTCGAGCACATTGAGAAGAAACGGCATTTCAATTCGAAAGTGGCAGACCTCTTAAAAAGAATTGCATCAATAATAGATAAAAACAATTCTATGGAAAGTCCATTGATTCGTTACTGCAATATTATTTTAAGTAAAAATGAAAAAAATCCGCCAACTTTGTTTAATAAATAGGTTTTTATATTTTTTTTTTTTATGTTCCGCTAATTATGCCGGTGTAATTCTAAGAGTGTCAAGTTTACGCTGATAATTGCTCTACGCAGAAAATTGCATAGAGCCGTAGAAAATTACTTTATGTAGAAGTCATAACGGTGTGACAAATCGACAGATAAACATGACGAAGTTTCAAGAATTCCGAGATTTTTTAATCGCTGAATTCGGAACTCGTGCCACTTAGGTTATTATGTGATTTTTGACTGAATTTGAATTTTTTTTCATTGTTTGAGAACTAAACTATTTTGGATGTAAATAGACTAATTTATATGAGGTCTGCACAGGATCTTACGAACCTAAAACCGCCAAAAATAAACTGCTCAACCGATTTTGAAAATTTTTTCACTGTTAGAGAACTCAAACATTTTAGATAAACATAGGTTATGTTATATGAAATCCGATAAGATTCTGGTGAGGCAAAAGTGTCAAAAATTAACTACCAAACCGATTTTGAAAATTTTTCGCGCGTAAATTTTTGAAAACTCGCTATGTTATACAGGATGCTGCGACAGGGTTATTTATAGTTAAAATCTATTTTTTTTTTTCATAATAACAAAAAAAGGAAATCATTCCATACACCCATCGCTGACATATTTTACATTTTCGCAAATATCTATCATCGCAACTATCATTACTCTGATTGTATTGAAATTTAACAGGGACCATATATGGACTAACTCACAGTTACTCCCAAAGTTCGTACGAAGTAATATTAGTAGTAAGATCGAATAGTTCCGAAGACAAGCCACTTGGTGGGATTTAGCACCACACAGATAGACAGACAGACGGATCCAGACAGATACGACACCTAAATTCTACAGAAAGCTCTAAAATGTAAAATGTATCTAAAAATTTTCACTTTGGAAAGAAAAAAATTTTGTATTTCAAAAGTGATCAAAATGCTTCCACTACTTTAATGGTCTCGGAAGCAACTCTTAAACTGTAATCAAATGGGTAACAAACTTTCCATTATAAACGTTCCTTGTATTTTTGGAAAAAAAAAAAACAATACGAAAAAGTTTACATAAATTACTTTATTAATAAAAGTGAATTACTATATTACCTAAGAACAAAATCTACCCGGAGTCATACGGGACACTTTCCCTCATTTATTTCTAGGAAGACCGGATGTAAGTACTAATTATAATATTTGCTAATAATAACAACAATCTTTCACATGAATATCTATCTATCTGTCTGCATAATATATAGATAGATACATGTATACGTGTCTATCAAAATAAGTATTACATAATTAATGATGTAATTATCATTATTATTATCAGTGGAAACTTTTTAATGGTGTTAAGGAAAAGTATGTGTACCGCTTAAAAAATAGTAGCTCTAAATCAAATATTATAGTAACATCTAAATTCTGAATACGTCACTCACTTCTATGTTAAAATATCAGAAACAAAAGAGTTAAAAAAAGTGGTCGATATATATATATATATATATATATATATATATATATATATATATATATATATATATATATATATATATATATATATATATATATGGATAAGCGAGATAATACTGGATGAGCGAGAAAACTCTGTAAGTGAGAGTAATTGCCAGGTCCCGTAACCTTACCACTCTAAAACCTCTATGAGTAAGAAACAAAAACCTGTATAAGTGAGAGTCGTTTTTCGCTCGTGGACCTTTATAACTGAGACTGCTAATTGCCTGTACCTCTATAAGCGACAGTTAAACCTATTTAACATTTGCTATTTGTGACTTATTCTTAAATTTCAAAGAACTTATATTTTATTCGAATGCTTGAATGTGCAGATGTTCTTGTCTTCTTGTAATTCAAGGAACTCATTTTCTATTCAAATAGCCAAAATGCATTTTTTTTTGGAAACTTATCTATGTTTAAATATATATACTTCAACAGATTAATTTTGACCCACCAAACATGTCTCCTATCTTTGTTACACTATGGTGTATTGGTGTTGTACTAATGCAATAAAAAAGGATAAATAACAAATAGAGTTGGACTTTGAACGGTCAGAATCGATCTGTGAATCTATATATGTATATTATTCTAATAAGTAGTATCCATACAATACATGCATGTTTCTCAATTGGTTGTATTTTTTCTAGACCCCTATAAGTGACATAAACCTCTCCCGTACCTCTGTAAGCTAGAAACTTGGGTTAGTGAGAAACCTCTATAAGAGAATAATAGATCGCGGTCCCTTCAACTCTCGCTTATCCAGGTTCGACTGTATATATATAATATTGAAATATTCAAAACCAATGTTTTAGAACTAATTTAACAGTTGATTTTATTATTAAACAGTGTAGATGGTAATCGCAAATTTTTAAAATGTTCCTAGGTGTTATATTTTATTTCTAAAATCTACGTGTCAAAAACTATAAAAAAACAATCACCATATTTATATTTGTCACCTACTGAGCAGAGGCAATTTTAGGATTTTTATTGGGTAGGCCAGAATTTTTCTGTACTCGAAACATGTAACTTACATGTAGGTATAAGTTTTCTTGAAACTGTACGTTGAATAACTTTAAACTGAACAAGACGTACTGCAAAATTTACAAGCCACTTTAGGTAATCACATACCACATATTTATTAGGCTTGGGCAACACAGAAAAATAAACCACAATTATTGTATGTTAAATGACAAAGAGTGCATACATCCGTCATCAAACCTTTTAATGACCATTTTCCACTTTTACAGGGTAAAATTAGCTCCCAAAGTTGGGCTCCAATATTGTCATATTAAATGTTAAAATATTTCGAAAATAATGACATAGAAAATAAAGTTTAACTGGATGAAATTTAACTATTTAAAAGACCTATCCAATCTTATGGGTTATATGAGGGTCGGCTTAACAAGGAGAGCTAAAGAGGAGAAAATGGTGATCAATTGTTTTGTGCGGCTTAAATATTTTGCTGAATGAAATTTTTACGATCATAGTTGGAAAAATCATTCATTGTTAATGGATGAAATTAGCTCCTAGAATTAAGAATTGATATTATATTCATTTAAAATATTTCCGAAATGTAATAAAGAAGTTTATGTTGACGAAATGCTACCTCTTGAAAAAGCTATCCAGGTTTAACCAGGAAAGGCTAGACAAGAGGAGTTGACAGAAGAAAATTAAGGTAAATATTAACCATCTAGATCAGGCATGACTAACAAATGGCCCGAGTAATGTATTTATGTGGCCCGCAGACAATTTTTCAATATTAGTATTAACATTTTTTTTTTAATTTTAATATTTCATCCGGCACATGAAAACATTTTTTTCATCCGGCACATGAAAAAGTTGTAACTAAAACTTTTGTTCAACTAGCTCTATCTACTGACGTATTCATGTCAGAAATTTGCGGCCGTGTCTCAATACACTCACAATCAGTCTACTTTGTTTTTTTTTCTGTCTTTACAAACACAAAAGCTATTTTAAATTTTTCATATGAAAAAGAAAAATTTTATTCATAGCGAGAAAATCGAAAAATCATAAACCACCACCCACATAAATTTTTTTTCAACTCAGTCACCAAAATACCGACATTAATTTTTTGCTCCGCTCCTTCCTGTACTTGATTTAACTGCAACTGTAAAACATGAAAAACGGAACACACAGTGAACTTAAATTAAGTAAACAAGTACCTACAGCCAAGGCCGGATCTAGGGGGAGCAGCGGGGGCATGTGCTCCCCTGCAAGTTTTTAGGGGCGCCAAAACGGTGAACTGGACGTTTTTTTTGCTCGTCACTTACTTCTTGCAATGTTAGGGGCGTCAAAAACGTAAACTGAGTAGTGATGAGCAAATGCAAGACCAAGACCAAGACTTGGCAGTCTTGGTCTTGGTCTTGTTCTTGCATTAAGAATCTTGGTCTTGGTCTTGCTAGAGCAGTTTGAGTCTTGGTCTTGGTCTTGCAAAATGCAGTCTTGGTATTGGTCTTGGTCTTGGTATTGCTAAAAATCTTGCACTTTCTTGCATTTTTTTATCAGCGAATTTTTTCCTTTTAAAATCAGAATTTTCTCTCTTTACGGTATTAATTATACTTTTAAACTATTTAAATAATTTAGCAAGAGTCTTGCTTTTTTCTTGCTATAGTCTTGGTCTTGCTCACTTGAGTCTTGGTATTGGTCTTGCAGCCATACTTATAGTCTTGGTCTTGCAAAATGCAGTCTTGGTCTTGGTCTTGCAAAAAATGCAAGACCAAGACAAGACTGCAAGACCAAGACTAATTTTGCTCATCACTAAAATTGAGTAAAGTGTTGCATTTGACGTTTTTTTTTTTTGTTTTGCTTTTCACTTGCTTTTTGGTAGGAAAAATTTTAAAAATATCGGTGCGCCAAAATGTTTAATTTGGCGTTTTTCTAGGGGAGGGCGCCAACAGCCAAGTTTGCCCCCCCCCGCCCCTCGTAATAACTGTAGGTCCGGTCCGGCCTACAGTTGTCAATAATCACACTTTAGTAGGTAACTAAAACATCATTTAACAACGAACGATCTGAAGTAGAAGAAAGTTTAAGTGAAAGTGATTGGTAAAAATAAAAAAATTCGTATCTTTTTATTAATAGATTCATACCACGCAAGTAAAGTAATACTCAAGTTAAATATATTGTATACCTATATGTATAATCTCTATACATGTAGAATAATTACCGTTAAAAGAACTGTAAATGTCTAAATATTTTAATTGAGTAATATTATTGTTTTTGATTACATGAACCGCAATGCATGTAACCACATACCATGGGTTTTTTTTTCTAATGAGTCAAACTGAATCATGATCGTAAATGAATTCGGAAATTCCCATAAGTACACTTTTACTTTAGGGAATTATGTAATGACCGTATATAAAACTTTCTTATTAAAAAATTTGAGTAGTGGATAAAAAGACGTAAAACGATGGGGAGTTTGGAAGCCAAACTAGAATTTCTAGTTTTTAAAGCGAAAAATAGCAAAGGAAACAAAATTATTACTGAATACGAGGTGAGGCCGAAGATAAGTCGCTTCATTATCACCAGTATTCATATACGTGGTTGATCTTTATTGAAATTATTTTTGTAAATTATTTTGTTAGTGTTCTAGAAGTGATCATTCGAATAAGGCTGTTAAATTAGTAGCATTAAAATGAAAATAAAGCTAACAAAAATCTTTGTATCTTTACAAAGATGCCTTAAATTAATAATTTAATTTTTCTTTTAAAAAAGCTAAGCGATTAACAGAAACACAGTTTTCGGTTTTTATTTGTCACAAATATAAAGAATGCTAATAAAAATTTATATCACAACAGCCAGTTGAATTTTTGACAACAATATCCATAAATAGGCTTTCTATCGATCAGAATTTTTCCTGAAGTTTTTCCTATTGTCAAACATTATAAAATTGAGAATTCCCACATTAAGGATTCTGAAAATATATACGTAAAATACAATTTTCTGAAGAAAACCTTTATCGGATTAAAAATTAACTTTTTGAAAAATATGAAGAAAACATACCTACCACCTCTGAATTACAAGAAATTTAATCACATAACATAACATAATAGTATATTACGTGATTGAGATTGTAAGTTGTATATTACACACGAGCGAAAAAGTTACGCAAGAGCCGCGCAGCCTGTAATATGCGTTACAACCGAGTTACGTGATATACTTTATCTACGACTAACATGAAATTCACGGTAAACGACAAAAATTTGGTACAAATCTACAAATACCAATACATTAAAATTATGTAGTATTTGAAATTTATTAAAAGCAAACGTAAACAATCAGTTGCTAGGTAAAATTTTTGTACAGATTCTAACATAGTATGTATCATGTATATCACTGTATAATATATATCGGATGTCCCATTTGGATGTATACATACGATTTACATGTTAATTTTTAACATTGGATTCCCATAAGGAAAAAGCTATGTCACAAGAGTGCTTTGAACAAACTAATAATACAAATTTAATATTATAACTACTGTTACTATAGCTTTAACAATAATAATGCAGTAAAATAAAGAAATTAATGTCGCAATTTTCCAGCAATTCACATTTTTACATAATAAATATTAGTATCATCTGCTGTAAATTCAAAAAAAGGCATTTTTTTATTTTCTTGAAAATAAATATTAAAATAATAAAAATACCAAAAAAATATTCTGTTGAAGAAATAGTGCAGATAATTTGGTGGAAAAAAATTATTTAATAAAAGAAAATTACCAAAAATAGGAATGTGTTTTTCCAAAGTATTCTTGTGACATAACTTTTTCCTTATGGGAATCCAATGTTAAAAATTAACATGTAAACCATATTATGTATACATCCGGCCGGGATACCAGTATATATAAGAATTATAAGAATTAATAAAAGTGTAATAGGCGTTGTTATTTTTAGCATATATGCGTGTAAAGGACCATTTTTTGTACAGGTGGATATGTGGCTGTATGTAAAACGTAGCTTACTTGATAATATTTTGTACAATAAACAAGCAATTTCATGGTAGTCGTAGATAAATATCATTATCACAATAATTAATCCTAAGCTGTGTATATGACCATGCAATCGCAAACATAGCTTCAAATAAAATAAAATAAAATAAAAATTAATTATAATGTAGGTATTGTTATATAACTTAAAGAAATAACTTTTTTAAATATGTAGGTATTTACGATTAAAAAAAGTAAATTGACCTATCATTGCTATTTAAAATTTGTGTTAGGTAATAAAAAACTATTCTATATTAACCAAAAAAATTACTAAAAATTAGTTTTTTTTTTTGCATTCAAAAGTGAAATTTTTTAGTAAAAATCGTCATTTTGTCTTTTAAGATTCACAAAAATTTTATTTTTAGACATTTTTCAAATTTTTTTAGTTTTCAATTTAAAATTTTATGTAAATTAAGAATCTTCCATCAAATTTGTGTTAGAGAAAAAATTGAATCCACTAGATAATTTGTACACAGATGTACAATAGGTCTTGCTATACAGTATCGACAGTAAATAGTTACATAAGTCTAAAAAATTTTCTCTGAAATGTAATTTTTCTGATATTTCTAAAATGTTATATCCCCCAAGTTTTGTAAAAATTCATTCGTTTATTTGCCATTAAAAAAAATCAGAAACATAATTTTCTTTTTGACTTCAGAAAATAGATTCTTCACTTAAAAAAGAGTCACATCATTACTTTGAAATAAATACATAACATACACTTTTCCTTCGTTTAATCTTTACAGAATAGTAATAATAATTTTTATGTAAATTATTAAGTTATGATTATCTAACATCATCATATCAAACTGGCAATAAAAATGATAGACGTTAACAAACATTACAATTATTTGTAACAAAATCTTTATTATTAAAATAAAATTAACCATAAAAATATATATAATTATTTTATTATATTTAATGCAAGCAAAAAAGTTATTACTTATTGTTATACATAATCTAACCAAACAACTTTTTTTAAGAAAGTTGTAACAAATTATCACTAAAGATGTCATTGTAATTCCTCATTACCCCATTTAGAATCAGTTTTATTATATTAATAAAAAATAATAATATATTTAGTTACAATAAAAACCCAACTAGAGTTAAAATTTTCGTTTTTTATTATGCAAAATTATAATTTTATGCAACCATGTATGTCTTATGTGTAAAGTTATTGTAAAGTACCCGGAACTTGGTGATTTCGTCATGTGATCATAATTATTTTGTGTATAGTGCAATACAATAAAATTATATCAAATAAAATAGATTAGTTAAGCCCCCCAGCTTTATTTTATAAAAAATTAAAAAAGGTTAAATATGGAACTCTTTGAGTATAAAATTATACATCCACTATTAATTCTAAATTTTGTTTCAACCAAAAATAAATACCGTAAAATTGGATGACTTTAGCCAGCATTCCGACCGTTACCAGTTTACTAGCAGTGGAGCCATGTTAGTGAGTCGATGTGTACCAGGAGTGTCATCATTTTTTTTGTTTTTTGTTTTGTTTTTTTCTTTTTTTTGTTTTGTTTTGTTTTTGTTTTTTTTTGTTTTTTTTGTTTTTTTTATAATAAACTATTTAATAGTGTTTACATTTAAAACAAAGAATTGTTATTTGTGTTCCATGAAAATCGCATTATTTTATTATTGATAAAGGACTAATAATTAAGATATAACAATTAAGATTTTTATTGACTTGCTGTTTTTTGACTTTGGCCATTTTTCAATATTTGTTTTATTTATGCACGATTACGTTATAATAATACTATGCACGGAATGGTATTTTTTACTGATTCTATAGATTATATTGGACTCGAAAAAAATTATATACATAAAACAATTTGATTTTTAGTACCTGAAAAAGTTTAAATAGAAAAATTTACGAAAAACCTGCAATTTTTACTTTCGAAAACTTCAAAGGCAGCTTGACAATGAGGCGACATCTGTAACCTTCATGCGAAAATATGCTGTCATACAACCTTTAGGAAACTTTCCGAGCGAAGGCAGCAAACTTAAACTTTTAGGTCTTGCCGCTAGAGGACGATCAAAAACGCCCAATGCATTATTCGCTAATATTGGTCTGACTTTGGCCACCACATGTTTGCGTTGTTTTCGACCTGTAAGCACCTATCCCATCCAAAAGAGGTTTCTTTAAAATACCAGAAGTGGAAAATTACAATTAAACCCTGTATGTTTTATTTTTAATTTACCTACTAAAGAATTTGCTGTTTTTTTTTTTTTTTTTTTTTTTATTTTACCAAATAATTTGTTACCTTATTTGCAATTTGCGTTTAAAATAATTATATAAAATATTTTTTTTACATTTGTTTAAAAAATTTGATAATAAAACATAAAAAGAGAAGTATTTTTATCATATTTTTATTTAAAAAAAAAAAAAAAACCTTAAAAATATTTCTTTCTTTACGTTTTCCAAATAAAACAGCAGGTGGCCATACACTGAGAAAAAATACGGTAATTTTTACGGAAATTTCTAGTAAAAAATTACGGAGCTCTCTGGTAATGCGGGCATAAGTGACAGGCAAAGGAAAAAGTACGATCAGTATAGCAAAAATTACCGTATGGCTCCGTAAAATTTGACTGCACATTAAAAATTACATTGTGACTCCGTAAAAATTTCGGCGCTGTACAGGAAAAATTCTACTCTCTTACCGTATTATTTAAAAGGTTTTTTTTTAATTTATTAAGAAATAATTGAATTAAAATAGTTTAAAAAGATATTGATAGAAGGGTAAGGATTAAAATCAAATTATTAATATTGAAAAAATGTTCTGTGGTTTTTTATTATTTGTGGAAAAACATGTTTCAATAAACATCAATACATATAAAAATCTTAATTGTTATATCTTAATTATTAGTTCTTTATTAATAATAAAATAATGCGATTTTCATGAAACACAAATAACAATTCTTTGTTTTAAATGTAAAGACCATTAAATAGTTTATTATAAAAAAAAAAAAAAAAAAAAAAAAAAAAAAAAAAAAAAAAAAACAAAAAAAAAAAAAAACAAAAACAAAAACAAAAAAAAAAAAATGATGACGCTCCTGGTACACATCGACTCACTGACATGGCTCCACTGCTACTAAACTGGTAACGGTCGGAATGCTGGTTAGGTATTCAAAATGACCTTAGTGTGGTCTGTTTATCCTCAGTTATGTGTCATGCTTGTGTGAGAGAGATGCTGAAAGACAGGTTTCAAGGAGAAAATAGAGATAACAAATAGCGTCTACCGTCTAGCTTAGTAAAAATTACACTGTAGCTTCGTAAAAATTCTTCTATGTCTAGTATAATTTTACAAAAATTGAGTAAATTTTCCTGGTATCCACTTGAAATTTTACTAGCCCATCGAATTTTACGGAGTTGTATAGGAAAAATTCTTAAGCTGTACAGGAAAAATTTTCAAATGAATCGTAAAAAATAATGTTTGAAAGGCATTTTTTATATTTTTGGTTGATAATTTCCTACCGACTGGTCACTTGAGCCTGGTTTACCGGAGGCAGCTCCGTAATTTTTACTGTAATTTTTTTTTAGTGTAGTAACCCAACTTCGTCGTTTGACTTTGGCCACCCATATTTAAAAAAAAAAAAATATTTAGAATATATTTAGCTTCTTTTCCATTTCAAAGTTAAAAGTACTAATACAGACCCATAAAACGTAACTCGAAATAAAAATTAATATCATTTGGTGTAAAACTTATAACAATGTAAAGTTCAAAAGTGGACCAAAGTCATCCATTTTTACGGTAATTTAAAAAAAAAAATAATAAATTAATTTATCAGAAATTGATCAAAATTATTGACAATATTGATTAACTTTAAATGTAATCTAACCTAATTTATAAAAATTTGAAAAATCAATAATAATATATAATTTTAAAATATTGTAACAAATTAAAATAAAAACCACTTTTTGTGAGACCTTGATATAGTTTTCTAAAAACTTTCTAATTAATAATTTAAATAAAATTGACTTAACCCCTTCTCTGCTAATTTTCATAGAGAAAAAAAAAAAAAAAAAAAAACGTTACATTACATTTATGAATACATACTATAGTGTACACATATACTAAATTTTTATGACAAAGCGTTTTAATCACCAGAATCAGTTTAAAAAAAATTAGTTGTAATCCTCTACATGATTTTTAAAGTCCCTTTTAGAGACAAATACAGTTGTCGTCATAAATCAAAAACATTTTTTTTAGACGTTGTGATAATATATTACACACCAAGAAATCAAAGTGTGATTTTTGATCCCAAGTGTGAAGTTTGTGAATCTGTTTCAACCAATATTTAAAAGTTACTTTACAAAAAAAACAAAACAAAAATCAACAAGTAAAAAACTGATTTAACCACTATCATGATTTACACGAATGTCAATTTATAAAAAAAACGAGCTTTACATAATATTAGTCATAGAAAATGATGTTCCTTGAGAGAGGCAAATTCACTAAAACGGGTAAGAATATTCATTTAACGAAAAATTAATGAATTTTTTTTTTAATTGTAAAATTTTTAAAGTATACTTTAGTTTAACTGCTAAATAAATTTAATAACAGTTTAAATACGAAAAAAATTAAAAAATACTCAAATTTTAAAGTCCAGCCACTGACAGTGATTCTGTATTACGTTTGTTCCATTTAAAAAACGTTTCAGAAATTAAAATAATCTTGGGATTAATTAGGATTAAAAAATATTAACAGGTACTTACTCCATCATTAAGTGGTAAAATTTCTACTACTTCCGATTTATCCAACGTGGCTGGATGTGAGTCCGAGGTCCGTATTAAAACGGCGAATAAAATTGTAAAACCTAAAGCACTTAATATACTAAACCGCATGTTTGACTAGTTTTTCCTGCAACAAAAAGAAAAAATAAATTAAAAATTTTCTTGTGAAATATAAAACAAAAGGGGACATTTATATTTACACTAGCATTTACCCGCGGCTTCGCTCGCGTTGGAATAGAAGGGCTAAGCTGGTTTTAGCACACTCTACGTCGTCACACATTTTAACCCAAGGGGTGTTCATACATTTGACACGGCAATGTACCAAAACATTAAATACAGTATCGCGTCAAAAATGTGGACATACCTTGAGTCAAGGTGTGCCCATACTTGTTACGGCGTAGTTTGTGCTGGAACCCGCTCAGCTCTTCCATTCGTGGCTTTTGAAATTATGACATCTAGTTCAAAAGTATAAAATGTATTTTCATTTTTCCACAGGAATTTTCCCACAGAAATAAAATGTTTTCTCCGGGTAAAAAGTAGACTATAACATTGTTTTAACAATATGCAAAGTTTGAATAAAGTCAGTGATCTTTTTTTTTTTCGTTTTACATATACTTTCCCACAAGAATAAGACTTCTCACAGGATTCGAATATTTTATCGGCGAAGAGAGTAGTCTGTGTTCCTTTCTATCCCCGTTGTAAATAATATGCAACGTTTAAAATCAATCTTCCATTTTTTTAACAGTCAGTTGTCATTATTTCATTGTTTGATTTTAAAAACATTTTCCCTCGGGAATCAGATACTTTCTCGGTGTAAAAACCTATGTTTATCGCTGTATATCGTTCTATCTGCTAACGAACAGAGTTCGAACAAATTCTAGGAATCTTTTTTTGTTTCATTTAAAATATATTTTTCCACAGAAATGAGATTTCCCACAAGAATTAGACGTTTTCCGAGGGTAAAATAGTCAACTGTTATAATTGTCTTAGATTTTCCCTCGAGAATAATTTATTTTCCCGAGTTAAAAGATGGCCTATAACCGTCTCCGTCTCCCAAGCTATGTCTGTGCAAAATTTCAAGTTGACTGGTTAAGTCGTTGAAGCGTAAAAGCAAGTCAAATAAACAAACAAACAAACAAACAAACAAATCAACAAACTCAATTTCGCATTTATAAACGTTAAACAATGAATTTTTAACAACTTTAAAATCATCAGCATACCATACCGTATCAATTTCCACATTTCTAATTGTAAGAATAGCAGACTTCCATTTAAAGTTTCTTTCCCTGTTTCAACCCCCTAAGGGATGAATTTTTAAAAGCACTGAAACTTTTGTGTTCAAACCAGTAGCCTAACACCAATTTCCATACATTTCTCTAACTCAAAAAATTACAGATTTCTATGAAAATTTTCATCCCCTATTTTACACTATTAGGGGAAGAATTTTCAAAAATCCTTTCTTAGTGCTCACCTATGTTATATAAGGAATCCCTGTGCAAAATTTCACGTTTCTAAGTGGCAGACTTCCATTAAAAGTTTCTTCCCCTGTTTCAACCCTCTAAGCCCTGAGGGATGAATTTTTAAAAGCACTTTAACTTCTGTGTTCAAACCAGTAACCTAAAACCAATTTCCATATTTCTAACTCAAAAAATTACAGATTTCTATGAAAATTTTCATTCCCTATTTTACCCCCTTAGGGGATGAATTTCCAGAAATCTCTTCTTAGTGCTCACCTACGTTATATAAGGAATCCCTGTGCAAAATTTCACGTTTCTAGGTGACAGACTTCCATTTAAAGTTTCTTCCCCTGTTTTAATCGCCTAAGCCCTGAGGGATGAATTTTTAAAAGCACTGTAACTTCTGTATTCAAACCAGTAACCTAACACAAATTTCCATATTTCTATCTAAAAAAACTACAGATTTCTATAAAACTTTTCAACCCTTATTTTACCCCCTTAGGGAACGAATTTCGAAAAATCCTTTCTTAGTGCTCACCTACGTTACATAAAAAATCTCTGTTCAAAATTTCACGTTTCTAGGTTCAGCGGTTTGGGCTATACGTTGATCGATCAGTCAGTCAGTCAGTTTTGATTTATATATATATATATATATATATATATATATATATATATATATATATATATATGTATATAAATACTTTGTACTTATATAAATGCTTTTCCAAAAATCACCACAAAAATCATAGGTTGTGTCGAATGTTTTTATCTAATTTAAAGCTTCATTAAATATAGAAAAATTGCCATCCTACGTTGTGCCCGTAATTTGACATTGATAGACATCAGAACATTCAATAAAAATGTTACGGGGTGGCTTAACAACTACAAAAATTATTAATTACTGTTAGAGAAAGTTTTAAGAAATAATTAATTATATAAAGTAAAATTCATTTTTCCAGAATTAATAAAAAAAAATATTTTTTGTATGTTTAACTAAAAACATCTCAAGAATGTGCGAAAATTTTAGTACAAAATCCTAGGAATTTTAAATTTTACTATATTTTTACTACTTTTATTATGTACTTAATTTTAGACTGTACCATATTATTCCTACTATCATCCTTTTAATGGTAAATTATACGTATACATATTATAAAACATATTACGTATTCATATATCTTTTCAATTTTTTACATTAAAAATAAACTTCCAAATATAAATATATTGATTATTGTGACAAAAATGGGTTACTTATCATTTTGTCCTTTTAAGTGGCAATATTTCAATACAAAAGGATCATAAAATAATAAAAAGAATGGAATTCTATCACAAACATGTGGAACAGAAAACTTCTTCCTAGAGGATCGCCGCATTGAGTGTAAATATTTCTTATATTGTAAACCAGTGTTTTTCAGTCTGTGGGTTGCGAAGCCTTTTTAAGGGGGTCGCAGTTAGTTTAACAATAAAACCACTCTAATTCAATATATAGTATATTCAATAAAGAAAAAGTTAATTAAAGGTTACTTTAATGTGATGCTTTCATAATTTCGCTCCATAAAATTTCAAAACAAATAACTGTGGTTTATTTTCAGTAACAGTAAATCCGAGTTTTAAATAATTGTCGTCATGTAGACGCTTTTTCTTTGCTTTTGTTTTATTACTCTCATTGGAACTTGAAGTTGACGGTTGTGCATGTGTTTCCAGAAACTCCTCCATTTACAATAATTACTATGAGCTCAGAATTTTGGATATTAAACAATAAAAGACAGTGAGCAACTACTATTAACAAACAAGTCAATTCGATGTCGATATAAAAATATGCAGCTGTTTAAAATTCTTTGTTACGTATACTATATATTTAATTGACACCTAACCGAAAATATGATATAGGCGAAATATTTTTCCATACTAGGGGGGTCGCGCCATGAAAAAGGTTGAAAAACACTGTTGTAAACTGATTAAAACCACGTCTTATTTAATAGTTTTTCAATACTCAGGGCTAGCGACAGAAATTACGGCACCCAGCGACGCAAAAAAATTTTTCCAAAAATACAGCCTTTTACGTTTTTAAAAAAAACGCTTTTCACTTCGACCGAGCTTCTACCAAAGACTCCGGGCCCACTGGCCACAGCCCCCCACTTGCTCCCCATCATGCCGATCCAGACGATACCATACCTAATTATGAAATTTTATTTATTAAAAACCAATGAACCTTTCCAGTTTCAAAGACCACATTGGCCAATTGCAAACGATAAACAGAATCACGTCAAGTCCGTGTTTTTAATGTTAAATTAATATATTTATTTAAAAAATTCCAATCACACGATGTGAATCACATACTATAGGTAGGTGTATGTACTTTCAAAGTGAAATTTTTTTCATATTTTACTGTGATGAGATATAAAACCAACAAATTTCTAGGTGAAGAAGGTTAATGTAGTCAAGGTTCCATAATATACTAAACTAATTTTGTACAATGCAAATAAAGGCTACTGTTGTCTGTTTGAATTTTCAAAATTAATTGCATTCTAAGAATTGAGTTTGATCACCGTAACGATGAGGGGTATTCCAGACGTGGTTTTATTAGAAACGAAGTCGGAGTCGGAGGTCTCTTACCGGTCTCTGTAAAGTTGGGATAGGAGTTGAGTCAGAGGTGACAAAATTAAGTAAACAAAATGTAAAATTATGATGATTGTGTACTTAGTCAGCCACTTTAGTAGCCGACGAACAGTGGACGACTAGTTGTTTCAGTTTCTGCAGTGAACAGGTGATATAACGCTGTGAGCAGCAGAGCCGCATCACGGGAGTCGAATTTTTTTTCCCTTCATCTTCGGTATTTTCAAGATTTCGATATTTTGTGTTTTATTTTTAAATATTAAAAAAGGACCTTAAACAGTGAACTGGAAGGACTTTCTTTCTTTCCAAAAGCCCAAAATTTCTATTTTATAAATAAAATGTAACATTAATAACATTTTTTAAATTACTTGTTTATTACATTTGTGATAACAGTTAATTCATTTTTTTAAACTTACTATGCCTATGTACTTGCATTATTATGAAAATAAATCATTAAATTTCGGTGAAACAATGGGAGAAGTGAGGAGCAAGGTAATGAGGAATCCCTAAAAGGCATACCCTGCATACTAACTAGATATCTAGGTTTATTCAGCCAGTCTAGCTCTAGGCGTATCAGATCAAAAGCACGAAAAAAAAATGAAATTTTGGCGTGAAAATCGTAGAGATAAGCCAACTCTATCAACATACAGAATTTCAACCCCCTATGTTAATTCTGGGGCTGTGGATGTGTCAGATCCCGCCAAAACACTTTTTTGCCTTTCTACGCCTTCCAAATCGCCCTAAGAAATTGAATTTTAGATATATTGTAGATAACTGACCGAAACATTATATCCAATTGGTTTAGAAAAGTTTTATAGCTTTAGCGACCCCCGCAACCCCTTTAAATGTTGGAGCCAAATTTTGTCTAGAATTTGACCTCACTTCTATCGTATTGTTATGCATCGGAAACAACTCCAATTACCAAATTGAGTGATAACAGTTCATTCTGTCCATAGGGGACGTATGCCAAGCAGGTATATATATATATATATATATATATATATATATATATATATATATATATATATATATATATATATATATATATATAGATATAGATAGATAGATAGATAGATATATCAGACATATTTTCTTCAGAATCGGGTTCTACGGCTTCAATCGAATAGACTGTAATAATCTAATTTTTTCGATGAAAATTCGACTAAAAACTGCCACGCTTCGTCTTTTAGTGTTAGTCTGTTTGGTATTTTAGGTACTTTTATTTTTAAATTATGGAAAGGGTTATATTAGTAGCCAGTTAAGGGGAAGTGATGTCGAGTGAAGATGTACACATTTTACGATAATGCCCACCAAAATTGTTCTTCGTATAGTTAGTGGCTACTCTATGTTCACTTATCAAGAAACCCTGTTACTATGGTTGTTTAAATCACGATCTATCTCTTTCTAAACAACACTTTACTCTTTTAGTTTAGTGAAACTTACACCTGTCAAAAAGTATGACTATGGCCACAGAATAGACTACGATTATTTTATTTGAGTAAAAATTCAGAAAATGGTGAACCCCCAAAGTCGGTGGTTTCAGAGATAGTACCTACTTTTTTTTTTTTTAAAAATCTAAATAGTTGAGGAAAAAATCATCCAATCTTTTTTATTCTAATCTATTCTGTGACTATTGTTGTGAAGAAAAACATATTAAAATTTCAAGTCGATTGGTTAAATGGTTTTGAAATTTGATTAAATGGACACGCCGATTACAAAAACGTTTTGAAAAGTACGTTCAGTCAGCTATGTATGTCTACTGCATACAAAATTCTTCCCGACTATACAAACGCCTTTCATTTTACCGTGCAATTTTCCATACTGATGTTCGACACAGATACAGTAAAAAATTTGTTAACGGCCGACAGATTTGGCCTGTCTTACACTTAACACTATAATTGTGTATAACTTCAAAAATTAATGAAATTTCCTCTGAAATTTTCAGAAAATATTATTGAAATATAATACTTTCTAATAGAATACTTTCTAAAAAGTCGATTTCCACTTAATATTGTCCGTTATAGACCTTGTTCTCGTTGGTCAATTTAAGTTTAAGCAAATTTATTTTATTGCTACAAAATAATTTTAAGCAATTATTTTTCTCGAGAAAGTAAGATGCGAGCTGATGCGAGTACATAAGGGCTCGTGTTACTCGTGTACGAAACATCAGATTCAAATTTTATTTTGTAATGGCACAGCCATTTTATACATCTTTAATCCTTAACTTAAGGTATACGGAGTGTTCCAAATCTTTCCGAAAGTCCGTGCTGACCTTCTGCTTGAACACTATGGTGGTATTATTTTTATGAAAATACATCTAATAAATTTAGTTCCATCGCTGTATCTCTAGATCCCGTTAAGGTGGCATACTAGAATCCTGTTGTTATTTTCATTGTTTATGCTAACCCTAAATCTATTAGAAGATTCCTGATTCATGATTTTCTTTTCCTCATGTATTCGGATATTTTCAGTTTCAGCCAAATCTCCAAATAAGATTAAATTTTCCGTGGTATTCAAATATGATACTGACGAGCTATCTGTATCTTCTATCCAATCGAAACATTAAGAATACTATTCTCTATATATATATATATATATATATATATATATATATATATATATATATATATATATATATATATATATATATATATATATATATATATATATAAATTTTACAGTTTCCTGAGTGAATGTTGTAAATCAATTAGATGTTTAACGAACAAATTTGAAATTGGCAATAAAAATTTTATTATTTACAATTACATGTGTTATGTAAGTAAATTATTAAACCATAAATAATTTAATTTTATACTCCAGAATTGTACTTACAAAAAAAATAAAAAATTAAAATAAGAAAATTCATTTTATGCTCAATATCGTGTGTTACTTATTTCTTGTATCGCCAGATTAAAACATCAAGTCTATGAACTGCAAATGACTCATGCACATAAATTTACGTATCAGACAAGCTCGTAATATAGCTATCTCTTACAAGATCTACTATCTAATATATTGAAAAAGGATAGTAGAAATTATAATAACTTTTTTTTATATGTGACAAAATTTTATTTTTGGTATGAATCATTTTCATTTAATATAAATTTGACTATAACCAGGGCCGCGCCAAGCGGGGGTGTTAGGGGTGCCTAGTACCCCGGCGGCAGGCTTTGGGGGCGGCAAATAAAATATAAAATTATTACTATTTTTATGTGGTAATTTTGATGACACTAAATGTTACCCGCATTTTGCTTAAATACTTGTCTATTATGATTGTTGTGACCCGTCGGTAATCCGATTATTTCGATTGTCGACCAGCGGCAACAATCATTTGCGCGGTAATCGGCGAGATCAAACGGGATCGGGATCGAACATGTTCTTGCACGCTTTAATTTTATAAAAACCGTCGTTAAATTCTACACATAATACATTTATCAATCTTTAAAATTGTTTAGTTTTCGTTGCGTTACGTTGTATATAGTACGTGACGATTAGTAAACAAAACAAACTAAAAATTGATGACTGAGGATCTCTTAGTAAAATATTATTCTTTTAAATAAGACTTAGTAAACACTGTATTGAACAGTCGAAATATAATAAAAGAGTTTAAGATTTCAATTGTTTGGTTTTAAAACCAACATTTTTATTTTATCTTCTTTTTCCTATTTGGTTGATATCTTAAACCTAATTTATTATTTCTGTTTTTTGTTATTATAAATTTTGTTTTCAATATTTGCTTATCCAGATCTACAAGCAATTTAGTTTAAAATATACATGTTCTTTCGATATTGCTTATTCCACTTAGGATAAGATTTATGGATGTTCTTTAAATTGGAGCACTCCATACTCTTTTCTTAAAAAAGTTACATTATTTCGTTTCTCAGAAATTTAGGTAAAAAACATCCCCTTTTGGGCTCTGAGGAACGAATCTGATATAAATGCGTTAGATTTATGTGATGAAATAGAAACTCTTTTAACATATATTAATCCCGACATGAATGCATTAACAGTTTTAGATTATATATTTTCTAATGATCTTACTACAATGTTTCCGAATATGATAATTGCATTAAGAATATTTTTGACAATACCTGTGACAGTGGCATCTGGTGAGAGAAGTTTTTCGAAACTTAAGTTAATAAAAAATTATTTAAGATCTAGTACCTATGTCACAGAAAAGAATATCGTATTTAAGTTTAATTAGCATAGAAAACAAAATTGCTGCAGATATTAACATGTCAGATTTAATAAATGAATTTGCAATAAAAAAGGCAAGGAAAGTGAATTTTATATAAAATTTTAAAATTGTTACTATTCGTTTTTGTTTTGTGTAAAATTATTTATTTTTATTTACTTGTTCTTGAAATTTATGCGAACTAAATTGTTAAAAAAAGTTTAAGTGTTTTATTCCATTTATAATCCTAAATATTTTATAATATTTTATGCATTTCATTAAAGTAAGTATATATAGTAAGTAAACTGGTAGCCGGGAGGCATATATTTTATTATCAAAAATGTATTACAAATAAGTTTGGCGTTTTAGGGGCGGCAATTTTTGTCTTGCACCCCAGCGCAAATGTCCCTTGGCGCGGCCCTGACTATAACTATTTTCACTTAACTGTTTATTTCAAATGGGACTAATTAAAACATAACAAAAAAATAAAGTAATAGAACCATATAAGTCCACTTTTTAAATGGGTGTTATATAATTTTTAATTTTTTAAATGAAAATTTCATTTATTTTATTTAAAAAATAAATAGTACTTTAGTCATGGACTTTATGATATAATTAATGTCATTGACCTTAGGAAATAATAAATATATCCTATTTTTAAATAAATAGGACTTTAGTTATGGACTAACAAGGAAAGGTATCCAACTGTATCTCTCAGAATTTTTTGAAACTTTGGTGGATTGTAGATCTTACTAAAGCAAATCATGAGCCATATTTCATTCGTGCCCATAAGCGGTTTAAGTGGGTGAAATTCACCTCTGAAAAACCTCAATGATTTTATAACTTTGATTTTAGTATCATAATGAAGATCTTAAAGTGCCATTTACAAATATATATATATATATATATATATATATATATATATATATATATATATATATATATATATATATATATATATATATATATATAGTTTCCCTAACAAAGCTCTTATCATTTCCAAGATATTTAAGAAAATTGAAAAAAAATCAAATTTTCAGGGATGAGGTTTACCCTCTTAAACCGCTTATCGCTTACGGGGACGAACGAAATATAGCTCGTGATTAGTTTTAATAAGATCCACAATCTCAAAGTTTCAAAAATTTTTAAGAGATACAGTTGGATGGACACCTTAATTTCCTTATTAGTAAAAATTTACAAACATAATTTTCACGCTTAATGGTATACGGTCCTAGACCTTAACGTAATATATTTTGTCCCTAAAAGAGAATACGTGTTTTAGCGAATTTTTGAATTATATATATATATATATATATATATATATATATATATATATATATATATATATATATATATGTGTGTGTGTGTGTGTGTGTGTGTGTGTGTGTGTGTCCGCATAATGTCTTGTTTACGAAATTTGGTGAAAATGCTGGAAATCCCAAACTCTTGGATGAGTTCTTCAACCAGACATGTACGTTGCCCAAAACCTATAAAAATGAGTTTTGCCAATATTTACCGAAATTCAAAAGTTTTTCGAAATTTTTTTACACCATTGTAAAGAACGGAAAAAATCAAATAAGATACGCTTTTAAACCATTTTTCTATGTAAGTGGGTTTCCAAAAAAACTGATTTTTAAAAACTGAAATTCGCTGTGTTAAACAGGATGCTGCGGCAGAGGTACTTGTCAGTGATACTATAATAAATGTATATGTATCATATATGTATACATACATTGTGACATTGTAAATCCCATAAATACAATATTTCATATAGGTACGTATATATAGTTTTCGGTCGGTATTGTATCATGTATGTTCAAAGTAAGTTTTTTCTAGGGTTCCAAAGAAAAATATTTTTTTAGGGTTCCGAAAAATTCCGAAAAATCTGGAAACTTTCATAGCTTTATGAAATTTTGCATGTAAGTACACTTTACAAGTACAGCGGAACTTTGATTAACTGCCATCGTCTGGACTGAGACTGTGACGCTTAATTGAATTAGATGGATAACAGAAATTTCTTATTAAATTTATTTTTACTACTACTTCGGAACTTTTCACCGAAAATTCGCTATGTTATGTAGGATGTTGCACAAGAATATTTTTTATATAGAACAGATACAGCCAATACCCCTGTTAGTTCTACGGTATACAGCCTTAGGCCTTAATGTGGTATATTTTATTCCTAAATTAGAAAACTTGTTTTTATTATTTTTATATAGAACAAATACAACTAATACTCTTGCTATGTCTGTTAGGTCAACATACCGTTCTCAACAGTGCGAATTATTATTAACACTGACGTCATAAGACGTCAAGTGTAACCTTACTAACTTACACGGCACGTCGCAAAACGTCAATAATTCCATAAATGTAAGGTGAATTAGCTGTCAAAATAGTGTGTCAGGTGTCATTATAGGTTATGAATGTCAAGGTAAAAGATCATTGATGTCAAAAACTAAATTCTGGTATTTGTAATTTTTTTACATAACTTTAAAAGTCATTAATCATGTCATGTAATTGTTATCATTCGTAAATTATTCAAATTCAATTGTTACAACAAAATTATTGTTAATTCTACATTTACGCAAACAACAAAATATTGTTAAATGTCCTTCGATAAAAAGTAAACAATTTAGAATAAACATTCGAAACAATTGAATTAGATTATAATTTTTTTGCATTGTTAGAAATCAATTGAATTAAAAAATGTTTATTCAGAATACTTATCTGATTCTAATCATTTTTTTCAAAACTGACCTTGATTTACATTGATTGAAACATAAACGGAAATGGTTGACAATCAGTATTATTCGTACTGTGTGAAAAATGAATAGTTTTTTAAATGTTTATTTAAATAACTGTTAGAAAAAACTGACTTTTTTTAAATAACTATAGGGTAAAAGACCCCATTGTCGATCGGGGTTATAAGTCCGATCAGTTTTGAAATGTATATTTTAATGAAGTTATTTCTGAAAGAAACCTTTGATAAAAAAAATTATTGTTAATAGAATGATTATTTTTCAATTTAAATTCACATCACATTTAATGTCTCCTCACTTAATTTAAGAAATACATATATATATATATATATATATATATATATATATATATATATATATATATATATATATATATATATATAACAATTTTTGTTGAATTCATGAATTTTTAATATGGTGGATGATCATTATTCAAAACACATGGGTTATAAATTGTAACATTTTTCACCGAATTTTTAAAGTTATTAGCATAATAAAAGTATACAAATAATTGTTGTTAGCCCACTTAAGAGATTAGGATAGCTAAATTAAATTTTATATGTGTTAAATATTATTTGTATGACTGATCCTTCTTGGGATCAAAATTTTAGAGTTAGGTACGGCATTTTGAGAATTATATATTGCATATCTCTTTTATAAACATTTTTAATTAATTTTTGGGTTTAAAACACTTAACTAACCGTTTTTATAATTTCACTTTAATATTTTATTTATTTCAGAACGTAAAATCAATTGAAAAATAATTAATATTGAATTAAAACTTCGAAATTGAAATAAAAACGTCATTTAGATTTGAAACGATATATAAATATATGTATACGTCATCTATCGTCAATTTAACTGTTTAAAAATTCACAATGGCGTATAGATAAGTTAGAATCATGCCAGAATGTACACAATGTTTTTTAAAGCAAAATTAGATGGCGAAAGAAAATACAGTATTTTAGTGGTTTATTTTATCGAATATTTAAACCCTTCTGTCATTGCTGCTATGTTTCACAAGGTGTCATTCTGTGATACTCTATGACACAGACTGACCTCTTGTAGTGGATAGAGTGTCAAAGTGACTGAAAGAGAATGGTTCAAATATTCGATAGTATAAGATTTACTACTGTACTGATGTACATTATTAATGGGTGATTCTTGATAGGGGTCAGTGTATTGATCTTTCAAAGGAGGTTAATATTTTCTGTATGCTTTTTAATAGACGTCAACAAATTATAAAACAAAATCATTAATAAATCAAAATTTTTGGGTTATATTTTCTTAAAAACATATCCATTGGATTAAAAAAACTTGGTTTCATACTTATTAAGAAAAAAAAAATGGGTGTTTTGTTTATTTTTTAATTTTTTTAAGCTAATTTAATGATACAGCTAAAAATAGTGATCGGTCATCGGGTCTCTTACCCTAATTATTTTAAATGAATTACAATATTTTAGAAATGTTTTTTCGAAGACACTCATGTACCTATTTGAACTAATAAATATTTAAATAATATGGCGAGAGCGCTAAAATACATATATGGTTGAAATGAAAAATAGAACAGGGGTAATCAAGGGTAATCTTTATAACCCAAATTGATATTATAAAACGTGTTGAACTTAAATTTTTTTTTTAAATTTGTTGAATAGATAGATTGATAGGCTAACCCTGTCATTGCATTCTCAAATACTAAAGTAGATACGTACATAATTACGTTTACTATCATAGACATAAAATCAATAATTCTGAAGAATTCATTTAAAATGACTGATTCTTCTCTCTGAAAAAAAGCAACTAAAGCAAAAAATAAAACTTGCAATTACTTCAAATCGGTCTATCGGCACATGTAATCATTTTTTTAATTATTCTTAGACTATTGTGAAGAAATTGAAAATATTTTTGGGAATCTTCATTTTGTGATTTTAAATTTTACATAATAATTCTAATTTCGACAAAATAGAAAATAATTCAATAATATTCGAATACATAGCTCACTCAAGACATCTTAAAATTATTAGTCGAATTTTCTTTGAAAAAATTAGACTTATACAGTCTATACGACAAGAACGGTGAGAGGCGAGAGTAGGGGCGCTATCCGTTTTCGGACCCGTAGAACACGAATATGTAGAAAAAAAATGTCATATATATATATATATATATATATATATATATATATATATATATATATATATATATATATATATATATATATATATATATTCCCGCCACCTTTTAATTTGTGTAGGGCCCCCTATGGAAGTTAAGAGATGAAATTTGGTAAATGGGGCTCATTTTAGAGGCACCTCATACTATCAAAGTGGGATAATTTTTGATCCGACCCAACTTTTAAGGGGGTGTGGTGGGGGGCGGAAAAGCAATAAAACTTTTCCAAACCGGTTGGAAATAATGTTTCGGTAAATTATCTACAACATATCCAAAATTCAGCTTCCTAGGATGATTTGGTGGGAGTAGAGGGGGGAAAACGATTTTCGCTGGATCTAACAGGCCCCCAGCCCCCCAGAATTAACGTAGAGGGTTGAAATTTGGTGTGTTGATAAAGTTCGTACCTAAGTTGTGCTTTTTGGAGGTTTTAATATTTTACCCCCACCCCCCTCATTTTTAAGCTACAATTTCATGCATTTTCGACGTTTTCGAAGTTTGTACCACTCGCACAGGTCACCCAAATAAACCTAGAGGGCTGAAATTTTGTATTCGGATTGAGTTAGTATCAAGGGGGTGCCTTTTGGGAGTCTCGACTTTCAAACCCTACCGCCACCATTTTTATACCCAAAAGAACATGATTTTTCTTGTTTTTTAACAGTTTCGTTCGGGTCAAAATCTCCCCAAATAAACCTAGCGGGCTGAAATTTTGTGTACAGGTTAAGCTAATAGCCAGACACTGTTTTTTGGGGGTTTCAACTTTTAACCCTTACCCCCACGATTTTTACGCCAATATTACCTTAATTTTTTTGCTTGTTTTCTAACACGTCTAGAGACTCTCTAAGGAAACCTAGAGGGCTGAAATTTTGTACGTGTATTCAGTTAGTATCCAGCTAGTACCTTTTAGGGAGTCCACATTACTTTTCCCCCCACTTCTTCCATTTTTACATCGGAATTGAATGCTATTGTTAAATGTGTTTTAAATGCATTACTTTTATTCTAAATACAAGTAGGCGAATAGTAATTTTAAAAAATTTAAAAAAAAGTGAATACAATTTTTTAACAAATGAAATACATACATATTAAGTAATTTGAAAATGTTATTAAAGTCACTGTTTATTTATAAATTAGGAATTTTGGATTTTTATTATTTATAAAATAGAAATTTTGGATTTTTTTGGAAAGAAAAAATATCTTCATAAAAGCCTTCCAGTTTACTATTTAAGTTCCTTTTTTAATATTTAAAAATAAAACACAAAGGCAATTGGCTGATAAGCATGGATAGAAATGCCCTCGTACGAATTGTGTTGGCTTTTTCCCTGTTAACTGCTATCGGCACAAAATTGAAATTTACTGAGATTCAGCCCTTAAAAACTTAAAACCTTTTTTTAAAGCCCCGGTCAACCGGACACTCATCATCAGTTTTGAAACCACCAAAATTACAAATCGCTTGTGGACTTTCAATTATATTTCGCTTGTAGACACTCAATACCGAAGATGAAAGGAAAAATTCGACTTCCGTGATGGGGCTCCGCTGCTCACGGCGTTTTTATATACACAGGGAAATTAAATTTGGCGAACATGCCATTTTTGAGTAATCGGTTTATATTTGGAATTACTGAATAGATACAATTTTGGTTTTATTTATTTATTTATTTATTTATTTATTTATTTATTTATTAACTTCCCGTAGGAAGTTATGTATTGTAATGGGTCCGATTTTACGAATCGCTAATTTTGACATATCTCCACGTTTCAAGGTTACTAGAATCCAAATCTATCGTTTTTAGCGTGATGTCTGTGTGTGCGTTCGTTAGTTCGTTCGTTCGTTAGTACGTTCGTTCGTTCGTGAATTTTTTTTCGTCTCGCATATCTCGAGAACAAATGGTGATATCAACTCCGGACTAATCAAAAAATGAAGACCGAATAAAGGTTTCAGCAAATTCGGATTGGCGGTTTGTTTTTTGTGGTAAAAAACGGAATTAACTTTATTAAGACAACATAGATTATATGGATTTTTTACTATAACATTATTATACAATGGCCTAAGAACCTTCCTTGATGTTCGAGTTTTTAAAACCCATCTTCAATTTTCTGTGTGATCATTGGTTGCTGAGATATCGATGGTCAAAGACGAAATGATCCTTCTCCATTAAAAAGCCCGATATCTCAGCGAGAAGTGGTCGTATGAAGGTCTAAAAAAAAGTAAATTAAAGCTGAATGAACAAGTTATCCGGTTCATATGGCGGTTAAGTCGGAAAAATTTTTTCCAAGTCCGTGGATCAAAAAAAGAAACCGAAAAAATTTCGAAAATTTTTTTCAGTGTATTTATTACGATTGCGCGATACACGCTGCTTTGAAAATTTTTTTATCGCAAGATCTCTAAACTAGAGGCTTCCAGCTTTAAATTTCTTTGCTTACGACTCGATACGACCATTCTTCACGAAGATACAGCTATTCGAAAAATCGCTAAAAATCTGGAATTTTTATTTGATCCTTTAATTTTTTCCGCTAGTGTATATATGATGTTAATAAATGCGATATTAGTATATTGTAGCAATAAGTCATTAATAATAATAATTAAAAAAAGTATTAAAATGACAGTAGATACATTAAAAATATTTAAAAGTAGGTTAGTTTTAAATATATTCATCCGAATCTGACATGACACTCAGAGAGCATATGTATAAATTTGTTATCGTAACAGAACCATTTATGTGCAACAAAAAACCGGTTTAGCCATTATTTTTTTAAATCTGAACAAATTTCTATAACAAAAAGTGAATCTGTCGCAAACCTTATCGCCAAAATGAATATATTGTAAATACACTCAAGAGTTAATTTAATTTTCTAAATAAGAACACATTCTTGTATAATGCAATGATATTCTAATACAGGAATCGACAAAAAGTGACCCATCATAAGCTTCCGTACGGCCTCCGTCAGGCAATAACAATAATAAATTATTATTTACAGTACTTGACTCTGCTCACCAAACGACTCTAAAGTAATCATCTTCATATTTCAATATCTTGTGTAATATCCGCACCGCAGGATGTCTGTGTAGGTGTCTCTACCAATCCGTTTTTGAAATTTTTTTTATTTTAGGCCTTTCTTGAGACATCAAGGCCCTGGGACACCATTTTAACCTCATTTCCATCTTTTTTGGATACCTTCATAGTATCTGAGCAAAATTTTCTAAATATTTTTTCAATTACTCGTTTGGGTCCTATTTGATGGCACTGATGGATAATTTTGACTATACCCGAAAGAAAATGAACGGAGAGATGCGCAGAAATGCATTTTAACACTTTCAGTCCCACGGCTTCGGCATCCGAAACCAAACAAAATATCCCCAGAGGCCGACCGCGATCAATGATTAATTAATTAGTTGGTTACGCATTATGTGTGTGATGTTTATCATTCATCACACGAATGTGTTCCTACTCATATAAATACATACCAAGATACCAACACATACTACTCTTTTGGTTTCTATGTATGCATAAAAAATTTTAAGATAAACAAAAAATACATAAAATATATAATTTATATTTTTATATAAAAATGATTTGAATGTCACTGTATATGTAGTATGTACGTATCACGTACGTATGTTTACAGTTTTACATATACATGTTGAACTGTGTTGAATCTATTCAGTGTTTGAATCATTTTATTTTATGTATTTGTTTATATAAAGTTTTTTTTTTAAATATTGCTGGCTTCCGGGGAAGTTTACTATGAAAGTGCTCGGGCCTCATAGTGTTAAAATGGGTCAGTCTAAGTCATTTTGAAGGTAAGGTCGACGTCTGTCAAATATATGACGTGTCTTATGAACCATAGGCCAGTAAGTTGATTTATTTTACCCACTCCACCTGCGCAAACAAAGGCAGGTCTCTTACTTCAAAGTCTTTTAGCTATAGATGTTATTTTAAATCTGATATCTGGAAATTATATACAAAATTCGTTCCTTATAGTGTTTCGCTTCCCTTACTCAACTACTCTAAAGCAGCCATATTAATAGCATATCTAATTTTCATAAAATTTTGTCAAAATCGGTCCAGCTATTTAATTCGAATCCTATTCAACTAACGCGGTCAATTTCAACCTCACCTTACTTTTAAATGATATTAAATTAGTTACTTACAGTGCTTCACTGTCGCTCGCCCAACGACTCCAAAGTATGTAGCTGTATTCATATTTTATTAGAGTATCTAATTTCCATACCGTGAAACCTTTACGTAGACACCCGTATTGATAATTTTAAGAGCACTTTAAATTCCGACCCTTTTTTGAGAACCCAGGGCTTTGGAGAAAGTTTCTGAACTCCCAAATATCTGTTTCGGAGTCTCAATAATATTTGAGCAAAATTTGGCCAAGATTCGTCCAGCCGCTTATTTTGGGTCTTTTTTAGGACCCTAAGACCTTAAAGATCAATTTTCATGTCACATACATTTTTCCCAGGATCTCATTAATATTTAAGCAAGTTTTGGTAACGATCCGACCAGACATTTATTTTGGACCTTTTTGGAGCCCTAAGGTCCTACAGAACAGTTTTAATCTTTTAAATGTAGCCTACATCAAAACAGACAGTATTACCTATCCATCACTGAAAAAATTGTTGAAATCGGTTGAATAGTTCTCGAGATAATCTCAATCCACACCAACAAAATTACAGACCACTTCTTTACTTATTATTAGTATGATTTTATGTAAGTTTTCGTTTGTGATATACTAATGTATCCAATCTCGTGATAAACATTGTAATAGATGTCTGTTACATATTGTAATTTTCATGTCAATTTTAACTGGTTTGTTGTAATAGTAATTGAATCAAGAATGTGCCTTAGATAATACTTTTTTATCACACAAGTAGTCCAATAATTATGTTTACTGTTATTAAGGTATTTTTTCACGAGCCATAATACATAGGAAACTCCCATTACGCAATCCACTGGGACCGAATTGCTAAATGAGAAAGTCAAAGATCACGGGCGTTAATGTTTCTGCTTTATATATTTGTATGATTTACTGTTACAAACTATTACTTAAACACTAACACATTCAAACATATTTGCTTTAAAACACGGAGGGGTGCCATTATACACATCAAGTATGCGACAAAATTGCTAAATAGGAGCGTGCGATATGGGATTTTTCTATGTAATTAATTATCTAATGAAACTTACCCAATTATGCAATATTATGACGAATTACGATAGTCTCGAGATCCGAATTAAAATCAGATATTTAAAAATCCTGAAATCTTGAAACTGAAAGTTCAGTACCTGAATTAATGTCCTAATACTTACCGCGTATCCTAGACAAAATTAGGTTGAAATCTTAACCTTCAAAATTCAATTTAAACAATTATATTTGTGCCACTTTCGGCACACTGTTTTTTCAATTACTTATTATGTATTTATTTTTACATCTCCATACACATTACACACTTATACAAAAATTCTACCAGTTTATTTCAATATCTGGTATCAAGATGGAAAATACCACTTGCTATATTTGGTGACAATAATAATATATAATACATAAGATTAATCATTTCACAATATTTCTATTATTATTTCTCTAAATGAAATATCCTTACGTATCCGATTGTTAATTAAACAATAAAACAATTATATAAAAAATTTGCTACCTAATTAAAAAGGACAAAATTTTAATTAACCATGTGGTTACAAAAATACTTTACTACCCAAACGTATTACACTACATTTAAAAAACGGAAACAATACATTTTAGACTTTCGTAGGATACTGTAGTTTCGTAGGCCCTAGGCATAGTGCCTGTTCTATATCCAATAAAACGGTTCGGCGTAATATAACAGGTTTATTTCTAACATTTCAGTCCAACATTTTACTCCGCAAATAATCAAAGCACCATGTAAAAAATTTAGCTTCTAAAAGATCAATTTTTCCGTTAAAATTCAAAAAATTTTTGTTTGTATATTATTTGATTGCTACTATTTACGAAAAAAAAATCAATTTAGTTTAATTAATTAGAATAAAAACTTTAGGAGACCGGATAATCACCGTAAAAAAATCTTTTCAATTTATCTATTTTCAGCTGTATGTTCTCACAGAAATAAAAATTCAGAAAATTATTGAACTCTTATTGTGTAAATTATATTTCAATTGGTAATCGTATACAACTTTATATAAAAACTTCAAAGTGAATTTTGAAATTTATGAAATATTCGAATTCTGGAAAGTAAGTACACATTTTCTTGAACAATACTATACATCGTTTTT
This sequence comes from Brachynemurus nebulosus, assembly GCA_035578155.1. Classification (NCBI taxonomy): domain Eukaryota; kingdom Metazoa; phylum Arthropoda; class Insecta; order Neuroptera; family Myrmeleontidae; genus Brachynemurus; species Brachynemurus nebulosus. Next base: position 63,938,190 of record JAPWDM010000001.1, read on the forward strand.
ATAGCATGAATTAATTGAAAAATATAGATATCTATTTACTTACGTGGATTTTTGTGTTATGCAATACAGTAAGTAATTTTAATTGTTTAAGTATTTTTTATCAAGTAATTTAATTATAAAATAAATAGCAAATAAAATAGAACCTTTTAGGTTAATTCATTTCTTTTTCATTAAAATATTATAAAAGACAAGAGCAATTCATCAATTGATCGAAGAGAAAGAGCATCCACTAGTCAATCCAGTTGTGTTTACGCAATTTTAATTGCTTAGTGAACAGTAATTAATCAATAAAATAGGTAATGGATAACAATTTTGTAACCATTTTATATTGGAAGACTTAGACTGCTCAGAGCTATTAATTGTAGGGAAGATGATGCCTTGACATATAATCATGTTTATCATAAATTACCTCATACATAGTCTGTGTTAACTCAGAGTAAATAGTGTCTGTGTACGAAACTTCATCGACTTCGGTTTAGTTAGTTGGGCGTGATTTAGCAATTGGTTTTGTATCCACCGGGAACCTTCAGTCAGGATAAAACTATCCTATGTATTATTAAAATAATTGCTATATACATTCATAATAAATTTTCATAACCATTTTGACACATAATAATAATAATATTAACTTTTAGTTAAGTTACATACAGATCCATATAGAACGTAAAGTTTTTTTAACTCAATTCAAAAATATTTAAAAAAAAACGACAAAAGAATTTTTTCCAAAATAAGTCATAAAATAAATTATGGTCGCTAAAAAGGTGATTTTTTCTTATAGTACCATATTTTACGGCGTATAACACTCACCGGCATATAACGCGCACCCCAAAATTTTTTAGTTTTTTTTTTTTTTTTTTTTTTGTATGTTCGCCGTATAACGTGCACTCCAACTTTGATAATAAAGTAATGAATCAGATATCTAACCAAAATAATTTTAATACATAAACTTATTTTATGGAATAATTAGAAAAGATAGCAATAAATTATTAAATTCTCATCTTATTAAATTTGTATTATTGTCAAATTCTCTCTTATTTTTTATTTATTTGATAAATTACTTAGGTATACTACTGGCAGAAGAATATGTAATATTAAAATAAAAACGGTCATAATTTTCACAGAACTCAGATTTATCTCCAACGTATAACGCGCACCACGAAAATTTGACTATATTTTTGGTGTTCTGGGTGCGCGTTATCCGCCAGAATATACGGTACTTTAAAATCCTGGATCCATCACAAGAACCCAACGCGAGGTTCTTTCATAAAAGGAGTAATTTATTGTACATAATACGTACCATATAATAGATGAAGTATACATATTTTTTTTTTAAAGAAAATCACCATGTTATGTCCTACAAAGTGTCGGTGGTAACGGCTATTTCCTCATTTTTGGCTATTTTGGTACCGTCTCCTCAATAAACTATATTTGGTAACGAACAAATGGCCTTTTTTTTTAAAGAGTAAAAAAAAGTTACACTGATTTTTTTTTTAAATTATAGATTACGTCATTTTAAATAACAACTAAATTACTACTATTACAAGTAATAATAGTAAATATTATAAAATACAAAAGAATTTCAAATATTCCGATTGGATATATACATATATCAACAGTTTATATAATTTATTAAATTATTGTTGTATTAAATTTTATAAATTATATTCAATTTTTTTTTAATAACAAATTAAAAATTATATGCGTAATCGTCCCGCCGCGCCATGATATAATGCTGATACATGAATATACACATACACAGTGTAAAAGTTACACAAACTTTCAATTTCTTCTGGCAACGAGTTTTGTTTTTTAATTAAATAAAATCCGCTATGTCGCGTGCATCGTATAAACTTTACAACATATACATACATATAATAATGTTTATTCTTAAATTATAAAATGTCTATGGAATTTTACAAATAAAAGATTTTGAATATTTTTGAGTATGATACTTATTTAAGAATATCATTCTTAAGACTGACTATACGGACAAAAAAACTACGAGCAATAATAAAACTTTAGAAGTACTATTACTTTGCAGTATCTGTGGCTAATATAAAGCAAATGTCAATTTTAACAAAGAAAACTACATGATACTTCAATTATTTCATGAACGCTACTTTTTTATACGCACAGAAAAATAATTATAGTCTGATAATATAAATGATATAATGTTGTCAAACTGTTATAATGTGAATTTCATATTGTCACAGACGTGAGACGACACCTACAAATTTCGTTAACCTGGATTAAGTACTGCTTAAGTATAATAAATTGTAAATTAAGTACTATACTTTGCTAAATACCTCTGTATTTATTTATGACAAATGTTTAGAATCTGATTGTCCATCTTCCAAGTTTGTCTAAAAATGAACGAGTAATGTTCAAAACAACTCATAAGTTTAATAAATATAACTCATTTATCTTGTAAATCTATAGTTTCAAACAAAGTTTGTTCGACAGTGAACATACAAATGCTCGAAACAATTTTCGCAAGTTTAATAAATGTAGTGATACATATTACTGTGTAAAATAAAATATTTGTTTTATTATTTCCAAACTAGTGACCCATTTGATAATTTCAAGCGATCCATTTGAACTTTGCAAATAAAGTAAAATGTGTAAAGATATATTTGAACGTGATTGTCATAGCTAACTTAAGAAATAGTTTTTTTTTTTTTTTGTTTTTGGTTTACTTTTTTTTTGAATAATAATAATAGTACGATTATGTGATAAATTATTTATTCATTTCTGCAGAAATGAATACACAATGTTACTTTAGGTTCTCTAGAACGTCTTCTCTTTAAACTTTGTAAACTCAAAAAATGAAAACATATTTCAAAATTCGGGCTCCATTAGGCTCGCCCCCATGGGTCATTCTTTTATGATAAACACCTCACTTGTCGAAATCCGTTAATTAACCGTGGCCATGTGCGATGTGCCTTTTTACAAAATTTTTCCTTATTCCATTATATTATTCAACATCTATCTACTTATGCAATACCATAAAGTAACGCACAAATCTATTAATATTATTATAAATCACTTCAATTTGGGTTTTATAATTTATTTTGTTACTATTGTTCATTTGGACGGTCGTGTGTTGAAGTGTTTTAGCGAATTTCGAAAACTCGAAATTCAGCTACTACGGCCGCTCTCATGACGCAATCTAAAGCCGAGACTATAACAGAAAAAAATGTTTTGAGGTCCCTAGAATACGAAAATGATATTCACTAAAATTCATATATATATATATATATATATATATATATATATATATATATATATATATATATATATATATATATATATATATATATATATATATATATATACGGGGATCCCATTTGGATGTATACATACGATTTACATGTTAATTTATAACATTGGGTTCCCATAAGGAAAAAGTTATGTCACAAGAGTGCTTTGAACAAAATAATAATATCAATTTAATATTCTAACTACTGTTACTATAGCTTTGACAATAATAATATATATACTAAAACAAAGAAATGAATGTCGCAATTTTCAAGCAATTCACATTTTGACATAATAAATATTTCTGTCATTTTCTGTAAATTGAAAGGGCATTTATTTTATTTTCTTGAAAATAAATATTAAAATAATAAAAATACCAAAAGAATATTCTGTTGAAGAAATAGTGCAGATAATTTGGTGGGAAATATTATTTTATAGAAGAAAATTATCAAAAATAGGAATATGTTTATCCAAAACACTCTTGTGACATAACCTTTTCGTTATGGGAATCCAATGTTACCAATTAACATGTAAATCGTATGTATATATCCGGCCAGGACATCCAGTATATATATATATATATATATATATATATATATATATATATATATATATATATATATATATAAATAAGCTACCGAACCAATTCTCAAAATTTTCTCATTACACGAAAATTAAGTCATTTTAGGTGAATAGCACTATGCTGTACAAAGTCCGTTCGGGGTTTTGTGTCCCAAAAATAAATTACCCAGCCGATTCTGACTAAACTATTTTAAATGGATATGTGCGCCAAGCGCCTTATGCGAAAAAGCGCCAAAAATTAATTACTCAACTGATTTTGAAAATCTTTTCACTCTTAGAAAGCTGAATTATTTTAAATGGGTACAGGTCTTAGATGAGATCCGCCAGTGCCCAATATTTGGAAATTCTGCTATGTTATGCAGATGCTGCGACAGGCGTATTTAGCTTTAAGCCGGTTCTACACGATGCTACGAACGTTCCTTCCAACGTTCGATCGAACTTTTGAGGCAATTAAGTTCGATAGTTGGTGCGACGAATGTATCTGCTACACGGTGAATCGAATGTTTGATCCAATACGAATGATGATGTGTTGGTACAAACGTTTATTCAGTGGCGAGGCTGTTATCTGTCTAATGTTATCTCTAAAGCGGGTTCTACACGATGCTACGAACGTTCCTTCCAACATTCGATCGAACGTTTGAGGCAATTAAGTTCGATAGTTAGTGCGACGAATGTATCTGCTACACGGTGAGTCGAATGTTTGATCCAATACGAATGATGATGTGTTGGTACTCAGTCGACAACGCTGTTATCTGTCTGATGTTATCTCTAATGTTATACACTGATGTTGTCTCTCTTGTATAATGTGTTGGGACAAACGTGACGAAGATGTTATCTGTCTGATGTTATCTCTAATGTTATACACTGATGTTGTCTCTCTTCACATGAACGAGTCGTGCGCAACCAACGAACACAACCAACATTGACCTTCAAACGTTCGAAGCATCCCTTTGACTCGGTGCAAGAATACCGACATCGAACGGGACACGACCAAATGCGAATGTTTGACGCTCGACATTGGACACTCGTAGGTTCGAACAACGGCTACACGATGCTATGAACCATCCAACGTCGAATGTTGGAAGGTGTTCGTAGCATCGTGTAGCAGCGGCATAATGTTATACACTGATGTTGTCTCTCTTCACATGAACGAGTCGTGCAGCTGCTGAGTCGAACCAACCAACGCAACCAACATTGACCTTCAAACGTTCGAAGCATCCCTTTGACTCGGTGCAAGAATACCGACATCGAGCGGGACATGGTCAAATGCGAATGTTTGACGCTCGACATTGGACACTCGTAAGTTCGAACAACGGCCACACGATGCGATGAACCATCGAACGTCCAATGTTGGAAGGTATTCGTAGCATCGTGTAGAACCGGCATTATACTAGTTAGATTATTAAAATATAGAGACATATCCTGATAGTGTTTTTGATCCGGCTTGGGACTATTAGCAAATTTATCTGTACTGCTAGCGTTTGAATACAGTTTTAAAATACCTGTTGTTTTCTAATAAATGAATTTTTATTGTATAATTATACAACACTAAGTCGCAGATCTCCTAATTAATATCAATACTCATGCCGATCTTAATCTTTTAATTTCTTAATAACAAATTATAAAGAATTTCTAAACTTTTACTTTTCTTATAAGTAACAACTCATCAAGCAGTCAAACAATATTATTTTGTTGCTTCACGGTCGGGACAGTATTGCCAAATCTATGTTTCATTTTTTTAATAATTCTTTTACATTGCACTTTTTTAAATATTAAAAACATTCAAGTAAAAAGTTGATGATGAAAGTTAAATATGATTTGCATTTCCGAACATCTGTTCGTTGAATAGAAAGAGATATTAAGCTTCAATTCAAACAAATGACGTCATTCGAACTGAAATCATTATCAAAATTCAAGTAGCATATAGTTTTTGCACGGAAGTTCAAAAACTACGTGATCGGAAACAAATTTTATACTTAGGTATTTTGTTTCCTCAATATATTTGTTTGTTTAAAAAAAAATCAAAAAGAAAATTTTAGTTCTAGAACCCATTATTTTAAAAACCTTTTATAAAACCGTACAGAAGAACACTTAATTACAAAACAACAGTTTATTTTGAGTAAACTACTCGGCATTTTTCTAAAAATAAGGATAATAATTATGTGCTAATTGTCTATAGGAAATCCTGTAATACCTTTTTTATATAGTAATTAAGGTTTTTTTATTGTTATTTATTATTTAATTTTTTGTTCCTTTAAACATAGATGTATCGTTGTGTAATCTATATTTTTATTATTTAATATTTATGGTATTTTTTATAATTTATGCAATTAATTAATAAAAATGAAATAACAAATCTTACATAATTTTTAGTAAAAAGTGAAATATTTATTGGTTTTAGAGTTCCGAAGAAAAATCTCAAAACCCTTATAATTTCGTCAGATCTGCCTGTCCTTCGTTTAGTGACATCTCCATAATTCCGCCATATTTCAGTTTACGAACATGAAATTTTGCATATAGAGGTGCAAATCCCAGTTAATAGATATATAATCAGAAAATAAAAGATCTTGAAATACTATCCCATACTGAAAAGTGAGGATGAAAAATTTTTGTTCACGTAGGGTAAACTGAGGTGTAACTGGGCACTTTCATTAACTGGCCAGTAACCATTTTGAAAGTTTGAAATAAGATTTGCGTCATTGTTACGTCATCTGTTTCTCTTTTCGTGCATCTATTTATCAACAATCTTATATTTTAGTTACTTTTTTTGTGTTGCAAGTTTCTAAATTTGATGGCCAGTTTCTACTTAATTCGTACTGTTTGAAGTTTTTAAAAAAAAATGTATTATTCACTACTTTAACTGTTTAATTAAAAACCTTATAAAACTAAAAATATACATGCCTTTTACATTTATATTGAGAAAACACTGATCTGAAAACTCGTTTTCACACAACACTAAATTAAAGTTGTAAAAGCGCTTAAGTGGTCAGTTACTACTAAGTTTACCCTACCACATCAAATGGATTCCAAAGATGTAATAAATAATATATAGTATGAAAAACCAGTAGTTTAAAAAGAAATAAGTATGATAAATAGCATATAAATTGCCAATATATATTGGGAATAAATTATTTGAGCAGCAATTTAATTTATTGATCAGCAAAATTTATCAGCTACAAAATTTTTTAGCAGCAGTAAAATTATCTTGCCAGCAAAATGTGATCAGCATAATAATACGATTTGGCATTCTAAAAAATAAATATTGAACAGCAAAAAAGATAACTGAGCCGCAAAAAGTATAATTGAGCAGCAAAAAATATATTGGCGACACAAAGATTACGCGAGCGCTCTTGGTTTTTTAAATTAGAAGCTGTATCAAGTAAAAATTTTTGTAAATTAGATACTGGATACTATTTCGGGAAATATCTCGTATAAAGCGAACTCTTATTATTCATTAAGTGTAACATTTTTCCTATAATTATTAAATTTTCTTAAGCGAGATTAATGCTATAAGTAAATAACAAAATTCAAATACGTAGATAATATGTCCGTTACCTAAATTGTTGGTATTAATGGAATTTATACAGTATCTCACAAAAGTATTTAGACAAAAGTTTCTTTAAAGGAACTTAAGAATTTTATTTAATTTTTTTAAGAGATCTTTTGTACAAAAGAAAATAGAAATAAGGAAAATAAAGTCTTCAAAATCTGTACTACAAAATCATACCAATTAAAATCACAGCAAATATTATAACTATGTTTAAAAAAATAAAATTAAATTGACATGTATTATAGCACTCACAACAGTAAACAAAAAATTACAAGTTCGGAACATAGGATAATAACTATTTTTGATATTTCGTTACACATCCCTTTGCTTTAATTATTGCTTGCAATCGATTGGGCATTGATGCGATTAACTTTGTTGTAAAATCCGGACTTTTTTGGCTCTATTCATCAATTTAATGCTTTTGTTAAATCCTGTTTATTAGAAATATTAGGTTTTCTTATTTGAACACCTAGATATTGACCATAGATGTTCGATAGGGTTTACATCTAGTCACTGTGGAGGTGTATGAAATAAATGAGGCACGTAATACAAGAAATAATGCTTCACTACAATGCCGAATGTTTAGGATCATTGTCCTGTTGACAAATTAGTTCTTGGAAAGCTTTCCGATAAATTTAATTTTCTGGTGCTTGCACGTTAGTTTTTTTTAAATATTCCGATAAACATATTTATCCTTAATTTGATTCAAAAAATGTAAATTTCCAAAAACATTACACCCCAACCCCATGATAGATGTATGACCGTGTTTGACTGTGTGCAGGAAATTTTGTTTTCGAATGATTTTATGGCCTCGGATGCAGTTTGAGTATGAAGATCTCGTAAAAAATTAAATAAAATTTTTAAAGAACCTTTTTTCTAAACACTTTTGTGAGATACTGTATTAGCCGTTTCTTTGAAAAAATATTTGCGTATATAGTTACATTATACACAGAGAGAAAATTCATATAAAAATTACTGTGCTCAGCACTACAATCGACGTGTAAAAGGCGAACATATTCAATTTTGTACGGTAAAAATATAAAAATTATAATTAATCATAGAAAATTTAAAGGATAGAATGTTCTTTCCGTAATATTAGCTCCGTAAAATTTGTAAAACAGCACAGTAAAAAGTTCCATTGCCGACAGTTTAATTGTTTTTCTTACAAAAATTACCATGCTGTCTTAAAATAGAAGAAAAGTAGAAAAGAATAAAAGAATAAAAGAAGCTAATAGTAGAAAGAAAGAAAGAGAAGGTATCACCGCTGTCACATAGCGAGGCAAGCTGCAGAAAGTATCAACACAATCGTATATGAAGGTCACATAGCAGGACTGTTGGTGTTGCAAGTAGCTGATTAGCTGGTGTGGTGTCGTGTGGTGTCGAATCAGTGTTCATTAGAATGTCTTGACGGATGGTCATCGTTTAATTCATCAATTTGTTACTCCACTATCTTCAGTATTAGAATATATTGTTGCCAATCATTTTTGTATGGATCATAAAGAATCAAAGGTCGGAAAAGATCGAGCATCTTCGAAGTTTTTACAGGTACAGCCGAAGTAACATAAGGTTGCGGGTCAGATGCACAAATGAAAGAGTACGACAACAAGAATTAAACTATAACATATATGCATAAGAGTGTGATAGAAGTTGTGTTACCACGTTAAATTTTACCATGCTATAATATATATTTTTTACTTTGGTCGTCGATCGCGCACGCATTAAAAGAGAGCATAGTAATTTTTCTGAAATTTTATCTACAAAAATTATATGATTTTTCTCTCTGTGTATGTTAAATAATAATTTACTATTACATATTATGTCTGTAAGGGATATAAAGCATGGTAAAGTCCACTTAAGATAAATTGACCACTTTCCTTATGTGAATTCAATAGTAAATGTAGTCATCTTATTTAAAATGAATTTCTACATACGTACATATTATATAAACGATTAACTTGCATCATGATAACTTTCAAAAATATAGGTAACCAAATGTTAGGAGGATAAAAGCCGTATTGTGGTTGATTGAATTAAACTTTAAACCGATTAGTATGCAATATGCACTTAATTTGGCTTCCATAGTAGAACGCGAACATGGTTGAAATTAAGTTCAAAGTTCAATGGAAACATATGTACGGACGACTCTTTCAACAGAAATAGATTGAAGATAATTTACAATATTGAAACCACTGATGGTTTTAGATTAATCATCCCGTGTATTTTTAAGAGACATAAAACAATGCTTAGTTACGATGTAAATAGGATGCATAGTTGAAAGCCTATTAGTCTGCCTTAATAGGCCATGTCTATGTCCTTTACTTGCGGGAGTATTTTTCTGCAATGCAGTATTTCCAACATAAAACGATAACATAGTCCTTCTGAAGAATCGGTATCTAACACAACAAGATAGTGACTCGGTTCGAGGTTACTCAACCAGTAAATTCTCCGCAGCCACTTACTGTGTTGTTATCGCTATGTCGTTATCATCCGCACATTTTTTTTAGCTACTAGCACTTACTTATAAATTCAACTAAAATGTTTCGGTTAAATTGTATCGGTGGCTTTTGAAGATCTGGTTGACTAAATTTTCGAATAGATTTGATATAAATTTACATATATAAATAGATATAATAAATTTACATATACAAATAGATGATAATGTATAATTCAAATAGTTGAATTATATAAAATATAAATTATATATAAATTTTTAAAAAGAAAATTGAAATATAGAGAATAGTCATCAGTAAACAAAGTTTTGCATGGGAGTATATGTTCCGGTATTAGAAAACATCCATCAAAAATTCAAATACAAATCATTAAGAGAAATGCTGGAAAATTGATAACATTATCGTTTTTCATAAATAACTCCAGGAAAAATTCCACACATCCTATCGTAAGAGATATTATTAGAAAGATCTTTTAAAAATGAAGTCAAGTTTTTTTAACCACTTTTCACTTTTCATTTTTAAATCTCGCTTACAAAATATTGAATTTCAATGATTCCTACTCGGTTTATAACTTGGATATAAATAACTTAAAGAGATATAGGAAATCAAATTATCACCTAATTAACTCTTATACTAACAAATTTACAAGTAGCATTGCCAAATATATTTATTTATTTTTATAATGAACCGTAAAAAGTGGACTTAAATGCCCTATGTATCTGATTCCGAAAGCTATACAAAACTATCTACTAAGGAACTCTGACTTAATGTGTGTCCAACACGCACTCGGCGAATTTTATAAGTGATAGTATTAATTTCAATTAATATTATAAATGTAGCAATTAAGATAAAACTGTAAAATCCGTAAGTTTTTTTACATACATATACAATGTAATTTTTATACGTAGGTATGTTTACGAGTCGTAAATACACTGATTTTAGTTTAATGAGATATTAAAAATAATGATAAAATGGATCAACAGTGGCTAGTCGAAAGTATTTGGACAACTCTTCTTGCAATAAATTATTAGAAATAAAAACTAAGTAAACAGAAAAAATAATAAAAAATTAAACTTCTACTTTACGTAGAAAGAATTTTTAATTATTTCATTTTTTTTTGCAAATTAATCCAACTGTTAAACAAATTCCAACTGTCAAATATGGTGGTAGATCGGTAATGGTCTGAAGGTGCATTTTTTTGAAAGTGGAGTTAGAAATTTGCATACAATATACAAAATAATGGATAGGTATGTTTACTTGGACATACTAAAAGAAAATTTACATGAAAGTGCTAGAAAATTAAATCTGCAGGATCATTTTTAATTTCAACAGGATAAGGATCCAAAGCATTCCGCATACTTACTTGTTAGTAAGACAATGAATCCTGTATAAAACTCCCAAAAGATTACAGACACCACGCCAATTGCCTGATCTCAACCCAAGTGAGACTCTTTGGTGTTATATGTGGGAAAAAATTCGAAGCCATTACATTTCCAATCAACAAAGTTTAATTAAAACTTTGAAATTAGAATGGAGTAAAATTAGGCCTGAAACGGCATCAAAAGTAGTGAAGTCAATGCCTAATAGAAAAGAAGTGTTTAAAGCAAAAGAATGTAAATTTTAGTGTCCAAAATGAAGATGTCCATAATGTTCTAAAATGAAGAAATACTAATTTTTAAATAGTAACTACATTAAATTTAGTTTTTTTTATTAATTTGTAAAACAAAGTTGTTAATACCTAGAAGTCATTTTATGTAGAAAACAAGTCAACTTTTCTACCGATTTCACTGTTAATCTGGTTTTAAAACTATTAAAATTTGTTTGTTGTGACTGTCCAAATATTTTTTTCCAAATTCCTTTAAAAATAAAAAATTTTAAATTTTAGAATTTTTTTCATAAAAATTGGTAAAATTCTTCAAAATTAGTTCCATAAGAATACTGCAGTTTTTTTTTATTTTTGTTTTGAAAAAAAAAGTTAAGGCAAATTTTTACAGGAAAAAAAAAGTTAGGAAGTTTTTCATTGAACATTTCATTACAGGTAAACACGATAAAAATGAAACAAAAATTTTTATTGGTAATTTAACTGATTTCGAATACATGGCAGCGAAATATTAAATTATAATTTTATTAAATACTAGCCGTATGCCCGATGGGATTTCCCATCGGCAACATCTTTTTATTAGGTACTCACTTTTTGCTCATTTTTAATATTTTTCAAAAGCCTAAATCAATAACCACCTTTCTAACTTTAAAAATGACGAACTTCCCATATGAACTTTCATTTTCTGTTTTAACTCCTTAGGGAATAAATTTCCAGAAACAACTGACTTTTATTTATAAATAAAAGCCTAAACGCCTTTTTTCATAATTCCTGTGCTTAATTTCGTCCTTCTAAACCCAACAGTTTAGGTTGTGCGTTGTCTGTCAGTCAAAGTTAAAGATTCATTAAATAAGATATTTTTTATTTTAATAGTCATAGTAACATATTTTTCTAACTTCAAAAATAACGAATTTCCATAAAAATTTGCATTCCCTATTTAACCCACTTAGGGGGCGAATTTTCAAAATTCCTTTCTTAGTGGTCACTTACGTTACATAGGGAACTCCTTTGCAAAATTTCATTCTTCTAAACCCAACGGTTTAGGCTGTGCGTTGTCTGTCAGTCAGTCAGTGTTACAAATTTATTAAGTAGATTAAAAAAAAAACTAAATAAAAAGAATGATAAAAATTGTTAAAAAGCTAAAAGTAAGACGACACACTGCATACCACTTTGAAAAAAAAATATCGAATAAACCAGACTTAAATATGGAATCTCAATTTCATTTTCTAAGCAGTAGCCTTTTTAACAATACACAACACGATAAGGTACTTGGAAAATACTTTTTTATATCAAATTTTCAATACGGGGGAGCATTTGTTTCTAAAAAAATTTAGTAATTATTTTAAGGTTTGCAATTTAAATTTTAATAAAATGCTGTCAGTTGGGGCGAATCCGAACGATGCACAGTGTTTTGTCTACTCTAATACAAGCTAATTGGACAAAATTATTTTTTAATTGATATAGGTTTCAAAGCCCCCTGTTGAATACTAATATAAATGTTTTTATTGTTTAAAGTACTTGGAATCCCAAAAAGGGGGTTAAGGGGCTTCAAGGAGAAGTAACATATATTAACTAGAAGAATAATGTTGTTTACTACACAAATGCATAGAAATATCGATAAAAACAATACTACAAATTATATTACGGCTCTTATTATGTTATAACTAAATATAAATAGTAATTTATTAAAAAGCAAAATAAATAACAATTGGGCAAAGCGGGGCAAAAAAAAATTATTCACTTTAATTTAGAAGCTTGTGTCTATTGTCTGACAAAATTACAGACCGGGTATAAGAGAGTATTTTTACTTATGGTTCTTTGAATTTAAAATTTGTTTAAAAAAATTGATTTTCAGACTTACGAAGCCCTTATTTTATTTAAGGTATGAATATTATGTTATTATTACATTGAATAAAAAAAGTACTTATCCTTAGTAGTAAAATCAATTACTAAAATAAATAACTGCATCAACGAATGACTTTTGATGGGTGAAATAAAACATTTTTGATTTAAATAAAATTTATTTCGATTTACCTTTGAGTCTATCATGGAAGATCGATTTGGGAACATGGAAATATTCAGCAGCTTGTTTGAGCGATTTTCTTTTATTTTTAATATCGGAAAGCAGGGGCGCAACAACTACAAATCAGCAGGGAGTCCAACAAAAATTTAAATAATCAAATTTTTTGATAAAGCAATTCTCCGATAACAATGGAAAATGTTGTAATAATAAAACGTCGTCGTTACATTTAAAAATTATAAATTTACGTGCCTGTAAAATAACAAAATATAAAAATGTCACGTTCACCGCATTTCTTCAACGACTCACTCATAACTGGCAAAATTAAATAGCATAGATTGATCTATGACCTTGGGCGATCATAACACTTATGAAGAAATATCGAGGGGCAGCTCTGTCCGCATTCGCCCCTACTGTCCAGATTCGACGCAACTGATGGTAGTTTGTTTGATATTACCATGGTAATTAAAGCCCAAATGAACATTAAATATATCAATAAAATATATTGCCATATTATTTTAATTTGCTATAATCCATTTTATAAAGTTTATCCTGCTTCTTAGTACTATTCTTATAATTTGAAGTAATATTTGCTTATGAAGGATTTTGATCTATAACCCCCTCGATGATCAGTCGGCTTGATGATAGTATATTTCCAAATTTTTCAATTTTCTTTTTATTATTTTTTGGAGGAGTGTGTTGCAAATATTCATTGAACCGTTTTCTTCCTTTACGGCTATTATTATTATAATCCATTTTACAATGCTAAAATCTCCAAAATGATCCACAAGACTTGTCTCAAATTTTTATGAAATTAGCTGTACATAAAAAATCCTATTCCATCGTATTTCTGATTTTGGGTTGTCGATAGGCAGACATTTGAGTTATCAGCGGACAGACATAATGAAATAATTATAACCGTTTGCTGCTTGCTTATGAAATTTTAAAAATCATCGCTAGCTTCAAAGTATCAATTTCTTGACTTAACCTGGTGTAACTAATTTAAATTCAAACTCTAGTTTACGAAACTTTAACGATTTGGGTATGAAACAAATGAAAGAACTTCCTTTTGCAGTCAAAATGAAAGAACTTCCACTGTTCAACAGAATTATTTCACTAATACCAATTCATATTATATACAAATTTTTCTTTAATATTTGATTGCTGTTCTTGAAACATTAATTAAGTAACATCATGCCATCCATCTATGATTGATTGTGACGCATTATTCAATGCAAATTTTTCAATTGTCAGTGTCTATGTCAAATTCCCATCGACAGTAATACAAAAACTTTCAAATGAAACAAAAGTGGGAACTCAGTTTTATCGATAATTAAAAATCAGATTCATTATGAAAGTTGCATTTTTCTTATTAAAGGGCATAGCCGGGTAAGATAGGGAAAACGGCCCTTGACGCAAAATTGGTTGTTTTTATAGGAAATAATACTTCTTAGCGCCAGATACATTCCCGCCAAATTTCAACCCTCCGAGGCTAATAGTTTATAAATACACAAACAGACAAAAATTTTCAAAAAAAAATTTTTTTTGAGGAAATTACTGAGCCGATTTATTTACGTTTAATATATATTGTGTACCAACCTTAGGCCAAGTAACAAAAAAAAAATTAGCGTTATATCCCTTTATTATACTAATTTTTTTAAATTTTTAAATTTAAGAAAATTTTTTTTTGACACTTACGCGTTAGCGACACCCACCATTTTTTGTTCAATAATTTGCCTCTTAGTACTCTATAATATATATTTTTATGGAAAAATTTTAGTTGGTAGAACATAGTAATATTTCAATACAAATGCATACCATGTTCGGTACTACATATATTACTTATGTATAAAAAGGAGTATGAAGTAAAATATCTACCCTATTTCTTTCATATTCTACCCGCTTTCATATTCCGCAGCTGGTAGTATATAAAACAAATTTTTTCGAAGTTTAGATTCATTAAATCATATATTGTAAAAGTTATAACATTACAACTAAGAACATGTTTGAAAATATTAGTTTTAAAATATTTTATTAAGAGACTCCAACGCCCGAATAAACAAGGAACCCAACGTGAACTAGAAATTATTGTCAAATTTTAATATTTTTAAACAATTATATCTAACTGGAATGTACAATATTTAGTCCATGTGGATAAAAAATACTTCTTTTGAACATATTTTCAAGCACTTTTTACTATTTTTTTTAACCAACTTCAAAAAAAGAGGAGATTCTCAATTCGACTGTATTTTTTTTTTATGTTACTTCATAACATAAGAAACCGATATAAAAACCGATTTGGATGATTCTTTTTTTGTTTGAAAAGATATACTTCCGAGGTGGCCCCATATAAATTTGATCAAAATCTAACCAAGAACTTCGAAGATATACGACAAAATTCCTTAATGACGAAGGTTTTAGAGTGATGATTCTCGATTTTGATCAAACTTGGTAAATGTACATAACAAATAAAAATAATAGACACGTATTTTTTTTTATCTGTCATAGAAGCCATTTAAGGGGTGAAATCGAGTCTCAAAATTGGGGTAAAAATTAAATTTTATAAAACTACTCGAAAACTATAACAGCTAGAAGAAAAGTTTAATTTGACACAAACCTTTATTAAAGGTCTTTCTACCGACGTACTCAAATCCAGGGTCGGACCTTTTGGAGGGGTCTTAACAATAAAATTGGGGGTAAAATTTGAAATAGGGTGAATATGGTTTGACCAATCAAAATACTAATATCAAATATGAAAACTGTATCAAAAATACTAGTTCGCGTGTTTTTGTTAAAAGCCGTAACGCTACAATTAAAAACTTAAATCTTAATGTAAAATCTTAAATGTGCAGTCTATATTTTATCTATAATTCTTTTAGAAATTTAATTAAAACCGTTTTTACTCGTTGTAATAATACTCTACAATCAATATTTAAACCAAAGTATTCCATAAATTTAAAGAAAGTATTCCATTAAGGAATTTGTATCGATTCCAAAAGCTCTGGTTAATATTGGAAATAGTTGAATTATTTTAAAAACAGAAGCGACGCAATTAAAATTTAAATTTTCAGCATTGTTGTTTAAGCTATTGTTTTAGGATATATGGTTAATATTTTAAATTCAAAATCGGGAATTATTACTTCAAGATATTTCCTTATAAGAGGTTCGGGGTTACTCAAAAAGGAAAAATAAACCCTTTTAAGGAAAAAAAATAAAACCGACTTCAAAATAATAATAATAATAAGATCACTGAAAATAAAATAATTACGCAATTAATCGAGACATAAGTATAAAAAGTAAAATTTTCCAGTTTTTGAAGTTGGTGCCAGTTGCCTATTTGATCATTTAGAGATAGTAAAAGTCGTAACAAGGTTTCTGTAAGAGAACCTGCCAAGGCACCCACTTCAAAAACTGGAA
Source organism: Brachynemurus nebulosus (assembly GCA_035578155.1). NCBI lineage: Eukaryota > Metazoa > Arthropoda > Insecta > Neuroptera > Myrmeleontidae > Brachynemurus > Brachynemurus nebulosus. The sequence continues at coordinate 63,955,067 of JAPWDM010000001.1, forward strand.
AATTTTATTTTTATACTTATGTCTCGATTAATTGCGTAATTATTTTATTTTCAGTGATCTTATTATTATTATTATTTTGAAGTCGGTTTTATTTTTTTTCCTTAAAAGGGGTTTTTTCTTATTAAATCTAACAATTGAAGAGCTGGGTAATTAAACTTTGTCAGCACATTTATTAATTTCTAAATAAAACATTTGGTTCCTGTTAATTTTATGAATATGTATATCGTATAATATGTATAATTGTACAGTGTCCGCCTGAAAGTTGGTTATATGTGGAAAAGTTTTTTTATCAAAGGACCCCGCACAAAACCTGTGGAAAGTGGTTTTCGGTCAAATTGCTGAAATTTCACTATGTTACAGTTTTCATCATACCGATGAAAAGTTACCGTTCCACCAAGTCCAAAAGTCAATATTTCCCAAGTTATAGAGGGTCAAATTAGTGAAATAGGGTCATTCGCAGTAGTAAGGTATGTATGTTACTAAAAATGTAAATCTACTTAATAAATTTCTAACATTGACTGACTGACTGACTGACTGACAACGCACATCCTAAAACGTTGGGTTTAGAAGAATGAAATTTTGCATAGGAGTTCCCTATGTAACGAAGGTGAGCACTAAGAAAGGATTTTTGAAAATTCGACCCCTAAGTGGCTTTAATCGGGGATGAAAATTTGTATATAAATTCGTTATTTTTGAAGTTAGTGGTATATAACAATATGTGACTATGTCTATTAAAATAAATAATATATTATTTAATGAATCTTCAACTTTGACTGACAGACAACGCACATCCTAAACTGTTGGGTTTAGAAGGATAAAATTAAGTACAGGCGTTATGAAAATTGACGTTTAGGCTTCTATTTATAAATAAAAGTCAGTTGTTTCTGGAAATTTATTCCCTAAGGGAACAACAGAAAATGAAAGTTCATATGGGAAGTTCGTCATTTTTGAAGTTAGAAACGTGGATATTGATGTAGGCTTTTGCAAAACATTAAAAGTGAGCAGAAAGTGAGTACCTGATAACTGAGTACCTGATTTACTCGTGCTAATAGAAAATTAAAAACTTGAACAAGATTTATTTAAATAAAATGACAGAAGAAAAGGGGTAAGGATGCAGAAATTCAATCAAGTATTTGTCGACCTGAACTGGTTTGTTATTTTAAAATTGTTTCTCCCAACGTAGATTTTATATTAAATATATTTCTTGCACCCCCCACAATATTTTTCTTGAAATGCGGCATATATATATATATATATATATATATATATATATATATATATATATATATATATATATATATATATATATATATATATATATATATATGTATATATATTCTTATGTAAAAAATTGTTGTTCTAAGATACCCTCTACGAAGGGGCAACTTTAAACACCCATATTTAGATTTTTTTATACATAAAAAATATTTAAAAACTGAACTCACTATGTGAAATGTTTAGTTGGGGGTAGGACCGGAATGTCATATATTTTTTATCTAAACTAGTAATAGAGTTACATGACTTTGAAGTTCAAAAGTGTTCCAAGTAGTTCCAATTTATGGTACTTCACATGACTAATTAACTTCAAGTTAAACATTAAGTTCTAAAAAGATCCATATTTTTTGTGTTTTTCTTTTTTTAAATTATCGTTTTTTTATTAAATTTAATTATTCAAAAAAATTATTTAATTTGGGTACCTACATTTTAAAATTTCTGAGACTCTTTTTATAACGTTATGGTTCGAATGAATCAAAGCTATTGATCTTTTTATAAATTTTGAAACACTGCTTTAAATGTTGTTTTCAGAATTACGAATGATAAAGTAATTGTGTAATATTTTTGCAGTGATTTTGTTGTTAAATTACGAATATAAAATTTTATTTAATCTATTTACATTGAATAATTTTTAATTTACTTGTCTGCCTACGTAATTTGTGTATGAAATAAAGAAAGTGAAGTTTGGTACGCGATTACTTCCACGATTCAACAGTAAGAACAAGTAAATTGCATTTGAAAATCTCTTTTATTGCAAATCGCAATACAAGTTGCAACATTTTTACAATATAGATAACCAAACAATCAGTAGATAGGTATAGGTATCGAATATCTACATATTCTCTCTTGATCATTTGAGTTGAAGTCACATTTTTTATGTCACCGAAGGATGACATATTAATCTCGTTGTGTGATTATAGTGGGGGAAAATAATTATAGAGTTGTACATGCATATATCGAATAAACGCAAGAGGGCTGTATTCTCACTGTATTTAAAAAATGAGCCAAAAAATCATAAATTAACACTTTCACTGAGGTGACATTACTTGGTGCGTGTCAAAAACACGCACTTGACGAATTTTTTATTAATTGTATAATATTCGATTCCAGACATACATTCTCTTCAAAGACTGTGTCAAATTTTCTTTGAAATTTTCAACATTTTCAAGAAATTTCTACTTACAAATTTCAATTTATAAACTATTCAACAAAAGTCAATAAATATAATTTAAAAATTGCAAAATAAAATCAATTATGAAGCAATTTTATCAACAAAATTATGTAAATCTATAAAATTTTACTGAAGATTACACTAACTGTTTTTATTTATTTATTTATTTCAATCTTATTTTATTTAAATTTAAACAACTAAACTTTTCATTTTAAAAATCATTTATCCCCATACAAACTGATAATATAATTAATTATTTAAAACTATACTTCAAATTAAATAAAATAAAAACTTGTTAAATAGAAGTAGGTAATCGACAAGGTTAACAATACAGGTAAGTAACAAACCATGTTTGAATATTCTTAATGACCGAACATAATATGTAATATGTATTTTCAGTTAAAAAATAAATAAATAAATAAATCTTTATTTATCTGAAAAGAAAAAATGCAGCCAAAACAACCTTACATAGTTTTCAAAAAATAAGGTTATTGATGATTTAGCTCAAGAATTAAGTCAAGTAAGAAGTACAAATTTTCAAAGACTAATACTAGTCCTTTTATAAGCACAAAAGACAAAACTAAACAATAAAATTATAAAATATAGTCAGAAATTCTGATAATTCGAGAGCCAGATTTTAATTTTTGTAGTCAAAAAATGACATACGCTTTAAAACTAGAACTTCCGTTAATTTTACACACTTAGTTTGAGTAAAAATTCAAAGAACGATGGTAAAACCATAGTTAAAGATCAGTCTTTGTATAGCTTACGTTATGAACTATGTAGATAGACTCTCGTTAATTCAAACCTGCGATAATTCAAACCTCTCTACAATTCCAAGTTATCACGAGTTCCCTACAAAATCTTTATATTTCGAACTAAATCAATACATTTTTTACGCATTTGGTAATTCGAACGAAAAAAATCATTGCTAAGTAACAAAACGACACGTTAATTCGAATTCATCGGCCTCAAATACTCGACAATTCAAAATTGCAGAAAGAAAGAGACAGAAAATTTTATTTGTAAGTACATTTTGATTGATTTTGAACCATTTAAACCGTTTCATATTTCAAACACTCGATAATTCGTAATATTTTAAGAGTCCCTCGAGTTTCGAATTAACGAGAGTCGGCTGTAATTACATAATTAATGGCGTCATAGGGGTGAACTTTCTTCCTTTACTAATACGGACGTTATTTAAATGGCTTCCTATGGATCCACCCGCTGGTGGAATATTAGCACCAAATTTGAAAGCAGATTTTCAATATTAGCATAAAAATGGCGAAATTCGGTTTTGAAACTTATTGGTCTTTAAAACTCTATTTGGTACAACACTGACAATTTTAAATTTATCAAAAGTGGAAAGAATAGAGTTGAAAACCTTTCTTTTAGTTTAAAAATTACTTCATTGAGGTTTTTGATGAAATTTTAGAAAGTCAAAATTTTTCAGTTTTATGATTAAATGTTAAAATTCTTCTTTAAAATATACATATGATTTACATTTTAAAAGTATGTTTGTGGTTACTTAAATTCAACTTTAGTTTCTTAAAAAGTGAAAAAACCAGTTGAAAACAACCTAGAACCAGTTGAAAACAACAAAAATTTCTGTGAATTAATGAGCAAGTTTTTCAATAAAATAGATACTTAACCAATTTAACCATCGTTCTTTAATCTTGTATCAGTACCTTACAAATATAATGACTTTTGCTAAAAATAACAAATTTCACAAATTCTTTACAAATGACACGAAGAAAACTTCCTAAGAAAACCAAAAATGCAGTTTCTGCAAAAAAACTGTGATTTTACAACTAAAGCTCACAAAGTAACTAAATTCTCAAAAAAAAGAAGAGAGAATTAAAAAATTAGAAACTGAACTTTAAAACTACTTGACAATTATATACAAAACATTTATTAAATAGGTACTGCTGTTTAAATTCTTTATAAAAAAAATTAATGAATATTATCTATCTTTCTTAGTTTTAATCCAATGGCGTATCTGATAGGTACCTACGCGTACCTGAATTAAATTATGGAATTAAATTTTTTACATTAGCTAAGTAAATATCGAATTCTAGTAGTAATAGAGTCAAAATAAATATAACATTTTCCAGAATAATTATGTATATATTTGTATATTATCATTATATTATTAAATTTTCATTATAATTAAATTGTTTACACATAATATGTAGCTACTTTATGTAACAGATTATTATAAAGGACATGCAAACAAAATGTGTTAAAACCTCGACAATTTTCAAGGAGTAAATACAAACGGCAATTAAAGCATTTTTTGTTGTATTTAGCTTCAAATTTGTTATCTTTTCCACAAAGAAATAAACTTTCTTACTATTGAGAACACCGATTTATAAACTATTCTGTACTGATTGTTGTGATTTCAAAACAAATTCAAATTTCATTGTTGGTAAAAACTGTTGCATTAAAAAAAAATAGTAATTCTTAAACACAACACATGGCAAAAAGTGAAAAATAAAATAAGATGCAGAATTTTAATTTATTAATAATTTTTAAAAATGAAATCTTTAATAATACCAAAATTATGTCCTATTTTCGATTGTTGCAAAACACATTTTAAATTGTTAAAAACATAAAATGATCAAAATCGAAAAAATAATAATACTTACACTGACTTAAGAAACAAAATACAAAAAAGTCAAAGAAATAAGCAAAAAGAAGTTTTATACAACACGACACTGTACACTCAATTTACAAAAAATACTGAAATGCACGTCAAAAGTTTATGTTGAACAGAAATCCAATTGAACAACTTTCTAATGCGCAAAGTGGCAAACACTATGTACAAAAAAAAAAAAATACAGTGGTGCAAACTGTCGTTTTCGTTCAAAAATTTTATTCACCGATGATATACGGAGTACAAACGGCCCGGCGAACAAAATACGACGATCGATAATCAACGTCTATCAAACAATGAATAAAAATTACAAATGTACACCGAAATATATTTTACAACACTTTTTATAAACAGTTGGGGAAATCACGGACCATTTCAAATAGTGTAATTACTACAACACTTATAATATACCCATTGTGGAAGAAGTGGTAATTATCATATTCACTTACTATCACTTTAGTATCCACTATCTTTCTTCCACATGGATACTCAATGTATGTGAACAAGTAAGAACGTTGTATAATGAACGTAAAAATTAAAAGTGAATTTTACGATATTGTACAGGTTAACAACTCTCAATAAAGTGGTAGAATGGATAAATCTACTTATGGTGAGATACTGTCATTAACTTTTGTAAGAACCATTTTTTACATTAGTCAAAATAGGGTTAATTTCAATAATAGTGGTTATCGTGATTATTATTACTTTTTTTAGAGATTTTTTCTTAGTTTTAATTCCAACGGTCAAGAACAATCTCTATTACATCATAATAATGATAGAAGGTTTTATTTTAATAAAGAACACTTATCCTCTTTTGCAATTGTATAGTTATTCTCCAAGCAACAGCATCGTCGACAATTTGATTTTATACTTATTTAATGTAAGAAAAAAATTATTTGCTTCTGATATCGCTATTTTTACAATATTAAACATTGTATCTAGATCAAGGTGAACTCTATGTTGCATCATTCTGTAAATTACGAGTCGCTGAATCATATTTATAGGGCTATGGTCAAGAAATACATTAGAGTATAGACTACTTTCAAAAAAGTGAAGAATTAAGACTGCCCCCAGGAAGAATTAAATTTGGTGTACCAAAATAAATTTTTACTTTTCTTAGTAATCTGGGGGGGGGGGGGGGTAAATTTTGAAATTGTACTATTCATTTTGCACGTCACTAAAAAAATTTAATTTATTGTGAATTGTTACAGAATTGTGAATTATTCCTGAGGCCCGCCATGTCTCTCCACGGCCCTATAGTACCATTAAAATGTTGAAGCTTGATGTAGAATTATGGGGCTATTCGTAACAACACTGCTTGCAAACCGTTTGAAAGCAGTGTTGTTACGAATAACGCTTTTATATTAGGCCGTTATTACACTGTCACAGATATATTATGTTAAGGAACCTTGATCAAATTTATGATCGAATAATGAATAACAAAAAGAGTGTCTGACTACGATCACAGAAATATTATCTAAAAGTTGATCAATTACACTGTAATGTCTCTTTGATTAAATAAATCTTTGACATATATTTATGACAATGTAATAGCGGCCTTAAAGTATAATACCCCCTGTCGCAACATCCTGCATAACATAGCGAATTTCCGATTACAAAAATTACTTATTTTCGAAAACACGCTTACATAGGATAATAGTTCAATAACATATGTGCTTTTTTTGGCGCTTTGTCTTAGCGTAAAAAAAAATTCAAAAACATTTTTCAATCTTTGGAAAATTGTGGTAGGCTAAAGAATTCGTCTTAGGATTTGGAATTTCGAGCTTTTACTAGTTTATACCCAGTTCCTCGTAGAATGTCCGAAATACTCTAAAATCTGCTCTCCTAATCTCCGAGAGACTCACTAATGGATATCTTAGACACCTGCATCTCAGGGAAGACAGTGAACGGAAACTTATTAGACGGCTCAACTATACCCTACTCACAATCAGTGATAACAATATTTTTCTTCGTTTTAGACAGGGCAAGACTATAAGTTGACGGGTAGTTTACATATAATACTTTCCAGAAGTAGGCGTGTTTACTGGTAGCTCATTGAACTTTTTTGTTTTCCATAAGAATAACATAGGAAAGAATATTTGACTTTACATTTTCATCTATATCTCGTGGAATGAAAATCGGACACGAATGGGACTGACTCCATTCAAAAGAGCATAAAATTTTCTATAAAAAAGTTCATATGCATTTTTTTCCTAAAAATGAAGCTTCGTCAGTTTATTAGCCTCCAAAGTACGGGGCTATTTTTATACAGGGATCAAATTATTACCAAAAGCTTGTTTGCTTTTTTGATTTGTTTTTTTTTTATTATTGGGAAATCATATTCACAAATCTTTAGTAAATTATTACTAACGATTAGATTCCTCTTGTACTATTTTATAAAGAAAAGAAAATTACAACCAGGTATGTAATTCTACGGAAATTTTTTAAGAAGTTAATTCAACAGCACTAATAGTTTTATTATAAATTTCACAAAATCGACTTTTTTTCAATCTCAAAAATATTGCTATATTTTTACAGCTAATAAACTGATAAAGCTTTATTTTTACGAAAAAAATGCACAGAAACTTCTTTATAGAAAATTTTATGCTCTCTTGAATGGACTCAGTTCCATTCGTGTCCGATTTTCTTTCCACAAGATATAAGTGAAAATGTAAAGTCAAGTATTCTTTCCCATGTTATTCTAATAGAAAACAAAAAAGTTCAATGAGCCACCAGTAAATTGACATTATAAACTCTCCTTGGAGCAGGGTTCTTTTTTCAGGTACTTGCAACTCTTAAACTTGTTTGGAAAAAAATTTGGTTTTCTTGAATCATCCTAATGTATATTAGTGAATATTATTTGCGGATTTTAAAGATGTCAAAGCAAATTTCTTTTATAGTCCCGAGCTCAAGTCTCACCATGATACCTGCTGTAATAGCTCAATTTCCTTTCAAAAATTCGCTAAAACTAAGTCTCTGGGTCCTAAAAATTATTAAATTTACTTAAGGGAGCGGGTCCTCCAGAAATTAAAAATTTTTCATTTTTTTTTTTTTTTTTTTGCTTTAAAAGTTTATTTGAACCTTAAAGAATATATTTCCAATGTTTTAAGCCCAATAGAAAGATTATCGTAGGTAACGATAAACTGCTTTTAACTCTACTTTTCGAGACCAAAATTTCTCAAAACAGGTTTTTTTTCGCGCTGTGGAACATAACTTAAAACGTTATTAAGGTATTGGAACAGCCGCGATTTTTTCATTTTTTTGCATAAAAATTTACGAGTGTGAATACATCATAACATAACATAACATGTACTCTACTATGTAACTTCATTTGATACAATAATTGTATCCAGTTTCTTAAAAAAATTATTAAAAAACCTGTTGCTTGGAGGACCCTCCCCCCTTAAACATAGCAACAGATGAATATTAATCCTGTTATAATTCTAGCACGTTATGATGGAACCACTGAAAGAACAAATCAAATTGATCATGTAGAAAATAAGTAAGTTGGGAAATTTGCAAATAAACATTAATCTAATCCATCGAAAAGACATTTGGATCAAAAAAAATTGTCTATAAAATAAGCCACTGTAATAAGAAATACATCTTTTCCAAATGTCCCCTCCTTCATATGCGAAACCTGGGGATTCATTCTATAGTGAACTGGTAAAACTTAATTCTAAGCTTTATGCCATTTAGTTTTGTACTTCTTCAATATGAGCATTGAGGCGAATACACGTACAATACAGGGAGAGCGGGGTCATGCCCTCCCCCGAAGATTAAAAATAGTCCTCCATACATATACACTAGAGATTATATATTTTTGGGTACCACATCGTAAAATTTCGGATTATTAAGCCAGTTGACGTTTTTTTTTGTGCTTATCAAGTGAATTTTAAATGAATAGATAATTTTTGGTGTGCATAAACCCCCCTATAAACACATAACAACAAAAATTCCTTTAGTTCTTTCATTTCCCGCATGAGCCCTCCTCCCCATCCAAAGGCGTCCGTACTCGGCGGCAACGGAACCCCTTCCTAACTGCTAGGGGACCGTTAAAATATATAAGTGTTTTGGTAATTCAGTGTTTTTTCTTTAACGTAGCCCAGTATTTTAGCAACAGGATAAAGTTTTACATGATCGAAATTGAAACTTTTTATGGCTACTTACAATTCGCCATTCATCATCCAAAATATTAAAAATAATTCTCACTCCAGTTCTAGCCCCCCCCACAAGTCATCATATGAGCGCCCTTGTCCCACCCCATCCCCTTCGAGGAGTCTGGCTGTATACGCCCCTGTTATAAACTAGTGAAAGACAGAACAATTGATCAAATGAAGAAAAATTAATAAACCTTGAATTACATAATTATATATTCCTTCTAAAAGTTATTAGTACGATGCCACATATTTTCTGAATGTAACCACCGTAGTTTTCAATTTAATCAGTTAAACATATCTTTATACTACAATGGTCACAAAAATTTTAATGGAAGTTGAAAAAAATTACAGGTTTCATTTATAATTTATGTTCTAAAACTACCAAAAATACTCGTTATATAAAATTAACAATTGTTACGATTAATTAAAATCATTTATTCAAAATGGAGATAGCAATAAAATAAAACTACTATTCCTTTTTAATTGCATTCACCAGAACTGAGCATCCGTACACGTAAATAATAATATTATTGTGCTACTTGTAAAATAATGTGAATCATGTTTAATTGCATTAAGACAAACTCTCATTAAAAATGTTAAAATATTCCAACAATTATGAAACAGGAATTGTTCAAATACTTTCTTATTTTTATACCAAAATCAAAAAATAAAATATTTATTTTAAAAATTAAAAATTATTTTCTCAAAATTTATAACATTCTAGCATAAAGGAGTCTGGGTTAAAACGAATCTTGTTGGGTGTATAATAAAGTTTTATGATTGAACCCAAATCACAGCAGGAGAGATCGTTTACTTTTTGCAAAACGAAAAAAAGGTACTCTCAAAATCAATACATATGTAATATACTAATGTATTATTTTTATGTGTGTACCAGGTGTTACAAATTATTCATCTAGTAAAAATTGAACAACTAAAATGAATATATTTGTAATAAATTTCATATACGTGATTTACTTACTTTAATTAATTATATTTGTATAAACAGTATTAAGAAAATCTACTAAAATCAAATTAAGGAGGGGGTAAGGTTTTTAAAATTTTTTTTTTTGCATTTTTTTTTTAAAATTTGTTTTCTGAATGTACAACATGTCGAGCGTGTTGTGTCAAAATTTCAAGTAAATCCGAGCAAAACTAATGAAGATGCAGCGTTTCAAGCGACCGGCCCTCATGCTCGATTTTTATACCTCTCTGGTAGCTGCGCGACGCGCCTACCTGGTAAGTATAAAAATTACTTTAATTTTATACTTACAAATCTTATACAGAACAAATACTTACTATAATTACCCGCGTAAGTATAAAAAATTATATCATTTTATTGATGCTTAGTTTTGGATTTTTGAGTATAAAAAACTTTAAATCCATTTTCTCGCAAACAACATTTTTGAAGTCCGTGAACATCATAACTAAATTACCACATTACTTATTTAATTTATAATATAATTGAAGAGGTGGATTCCAAAAGGCGCTAAGTCATTTTTTATCTAATGTGAGATTTTAGTTGATGCAGAATGTTCAAGCCCAGCTCTACACGATTTTCGTAGTGCCACCCCTCAAAATGAGCTTAGTCTACTGTAAAATGAATGATGAAAAATGGAATGTTTTCCAAAAAAGCGCTAAGTCAGTGGCAGTTTTATTTCAAAACGCTCTAAGTCAAATTTACTCGTAAACCATTGCATTTTTTTTCCAATAATAGCTGGTATTTTTTTTCCAAATTTGCATTTAGACAGATTTTCTGTTATGTCAAACACATGAAATAGCTAATAATGCACTGTTTAAAATGTTTCTTGAATAAAATATATCTGTATTTAAACAAACTAGGTTTATTTTAACCAACTCAACCCAACTTTTTAAAGGTTTTTTTTTTCAATATAATCTATTGAAAATTATATGTATGAATAAGAACAAATAAATAACATCAATAATAATTATTATCTAAGAACTTGAAAATAATTTAAACAGATTACTACATTTGCCTACCTAGATAGTTTTTTACATTTCCTGAAAAATTGCAAAAAGTGACTTAGCGCGTTTTGGAATCCACCTCTTCAATTGTTTCATAATTTACAGCAAATTATTGATTAGGTATGTTTCGGAAAACTTCAACTAAGAATTCAAAAATAGGTACTAATTCAATTTAAAAATAATATTACCTCCTTTAACAAATAAAATACATAATTATCTTGCCAAATTATTAGCAACAATTCATTAATTTGATTTAGCAGTTTTTCTTAATACTATTTATACAATTATAATTAATTAAAGTAAGTTAATTACGTATATGAAATTTATTACAAATATATTTATTTTAATAGGTCAATTTTTACTAGATGGATAATTTGTAACACCTGGTACGCACATAAAAATAATACATTAGTATACCTACGCATGTACTGATTTTCAAAGGGACTTTTTTCGTTTTGCAAAAAGTAAACGATCTCTCCTGCTGTGATTTGGGTTCAATCATAAAACTTTATTATACACCCAACAAGATTCGTTTTAACCAGGAGTCTGGTTTGTTGTCAGTATGATTTATATAAAAATGGCACTAACTTTTTAAAAACACTTTACCTAATTGTCAATGTAAAAAAATGTGGCAAAAACTTTTGAACTTTGAGGAATTTTGGCAAAAAACTTATTTTTTCCCGAAAAATGCTTAAGAAACCAGACCGTGGCATTCGACGTGTCTGGCTGAAGAACTCATCCAAGAATTTGCGGTTTCCAACAATTATCAGTTTTCTAAATTACTACGTTTAATTTGGTTATTGTTCATTTTCAATAATTAAATAAATATTTAGATTTAAATTTGCAAATTTCTGGAATATTACTGAATTTATGGATAGGAATTTTCTTAACTAGTCAAATTTTTATTTTCATAATTAAAATACTCAAAACCTAAAATTCAATTAAAATTTAATTGAATTTAAGTGATTACTTTAGTGGTCTATATCGACCCCCAGGGGTCGATGACGCAGGAAAAAATTGGGGGCCCATGAGATGTACATAAATGGGGTTACTTTTATTTGTTTGTCGTGAGAAGTTGGTGAGGTTTTTTTTTCTTTGCTCGCCATTTTCATTTTTCGAGGAAAAAAACTATATAGGGGAAACTATAATAGGGATTTCCATTTAATATTTCAAAGTTACCGACCACCTCACCCTTAGGGGTGTGGATAAAGCGCCATGCTTGGTGTCATTGGATAGATTTTTTTAAAAGTTTGTTTTTATTTTCTGATCAGATGTGTATTTCTCAAGTTATTTAACCATTTCCACACTTTTCTTCTGGGATCAGCATAAAACTTATTTTTACAGTTTCTGCGCCATCTGTTGAGGATCGAAAAAAATGTTTCAGACAAAAGTTATGTATTTCGCCTCGTATAATCCGAATCTCCAATAAAAAATGGGGGTTGCCATTTAAGATTGCAAATTAGCCCCCCATCCCACCCATAGGGGGCAGTTAGAAAAACAAAAAGATGCCCTCTTCAGAAATATTTATTTTTTTGTTAGGCAAATTTTTTCTACAATGCTTATTTTTCGAGATATACAAAATTCCAAATTAAATTAATCACCCGGTATACATAAAGGGTATAGCCGGGTTTGCATGGGCAATGTGCCCTCAATAGCAACTCTAGTGATGGAGAACTATCGATAGTCCTAACTATCGATAGCTGCGACTATCGATAGTCCCGACTATCGATAGTTATCGATAGTTTTTGATGCTCAAGTTTTTTGACTCGGGCGGTATTTGGATAGCCGGCGAGCAAAAAAAAAAAATGTCGCCGGAAATTCCCTTAAAACGGTTGTTTTTATACCTCTGGCTATAATTTTTATTATCTTTATACTATTTATAAGTAAACGAAATGACTAAAAAAACTATCGAAAACTATAGATAGTAAAAAAAAAAAAAGAAAAGATCCATAGTTTTCGATAGCCAAACCATCGATAGTTATCGATAGTGCTATCGATAGTCCTCCACCACTAGCAATTCATAGTGATAAGTGTACTAACGATAAGGTGATGATATAAGTAATGGATATCTACAACCTTCCCAGCCGAAACCAGGTAGTTGTGGAGATAACTAAAAAAATATCCAAAAATGAATGCTTTCTCCAAAATTTTTTTTCTCGGTATCTACTCAACACAGGAATGTAATTCCAAATTCACACAAAAGCAAATACTATCGAAAACATTAGACATATAGATATCGATTCTTAGATATCAATTACTTTATAACCTCACCATACCGTTAGTACACTTATTATTATGAGTTGCTGTTAGGGGCACATTACCCGTGCATACCCTGCTATACCCTTTTAGTGAATATTATTTTCGGCTTCTAGGGACTTCCAAACAAATTTCTAACATAGTCCCGGACTCAGGTCGCACCATGAGAGTGGCTGTAATAGCTGAATTTTCTTTTTGGGAATTCGCTAACACAAGACCTTCTTATAAACGTAAGAATACAGAGGTTAAAATAGGCTCAGCAGACAAAACTGATGTAATAATTGCGAAAGCGCGATAAGATGGAGCGATTACATTGATGAGAAGTAAAACACTCCAATAAATTTAACAGTTAGGGTGTAGACAGGGCCATAATAAAACTTAAGTCCAACACTGAACGTAATTGTTAAAAAATATGACTCTACAACCATCCTTTAAAGTCTTGAAAATGCCAATGTAATAAAATGTATGTATTGTAGAGGCAGTGTTAAATAACACTAAAATATACTTTTCTCGGTTGATTGAAAATAAAAATTATATTGAATAATTTCACACATTTTTATGTGGATCAGTGAAATACCTTCACGGTCCGGCACTGGGGTCCGCACCAACTGTTGAGAAAAATCGTACTAGACTATATTCATTCCAGCGCGGCGCAATATGATTGCTGTCTCATATCTCAAATAGTTATAACTTCATAAACATTGGTATTTTTAAAATTCCCTTTTAAGGACACATTCTCAAAGGTTTAAACTTTAATAATATGGAGAAAATTAACTGTTTCAAGTTTCTAGACAAATAGATCTGTGGATCACATCAAGAAAACTATGGACAAATAAAACAAATTAAACAATATAAAATATAGCTGTTACCCGCGGCTTCGCTGGCGTGAATTTCGTAATTTAGTAAAGGTAATCCCTAGTGGGTAGTTCGCTAAAATTTTTGCCCCTATTTTCTTATCATAAGCTTTGATAAGCTTTATTTATTGAGAATTACCTTTGGCTAGTTATCTAGGAACAACTGGAAATTTTCAAAAACTAATTTGTCATTTCTTCAAACATAGATAGGTATAACATAGACTAAAAATCTAAAGTAAGCCTATCAAGGAGATGTCAACGAATTTGGTATAGAAGTAAAAAAAAGTATGTTGACTTAAAATACTCAAATATTATATATTTTTAAAGTAGCTAATATTTGTATACTTTACTCTAAATAAGTATCCTCCCTTATCCTATTGGAAAATTTAAATCCCCCTAAGTCTGCTTGCATTATGCTTGAATATTTCCTAAAATAACTCACTCATTGTTGGAGACGCCAGAACAGTAGGCGTTAAAAATGTAAACTTTGACCTCCCTCCATTTTTTTGCGTTTATTCCCTATTTTACTCTTTATAGGATTAATTTTCAAAAAGTGTTGAAACATGTATTCATTAATTTATTTCTGACAACTATGCCCTCCAGTTTCATTCGTGTAAAATTATGTTAACTGTGAGTAATAAGCTACTTTAAATTAGTTATTCCGAAACAAACCAGACAAATTTAATTCAAAATTAGTTCTTTAAAGTGGTTCGCTTCGCTCGCCAAACAGTCTAAAATTCTATAAAAGGTTAATTCCATGTAATGCTTCGCTCCGCTCGGCAAACGACTCGAAAACAACCATATTAATATATTTAATTTTCAGACTTTGAAATCCTTTCATAGATTCCCATACTTATGGTTTTAGAATTAATTGAAATTTGGATTCTTTTCGAGCTCCGAAAACCCTGGTGGATTTTTCAAAATTACGTTCAGTTCCTTCGTAATTAGGCTTTACTACAATCCTTTTCTAAAGTGAAATTTTAATAAAAAAGTTCTGAAGTTAATGTTTAAATTTTTGAATATTATTTTTATCGTAACCTAGGTAATCTATTGTTTTTCTTTCTTTTGTTTCCGTTTATTATTAAATGAGTATTTTTGATAGGTATATCAACTTTTGTCGTGAATATATCAAACTCCATAAAGAATATCGTGAAGATTCTGACTGGAGATGTTGAGATGATGAAGCATCTAAGGAATAAATTTACAATGTTTCACTAAAATCTGTCCAGTGGTTTTTGTGTCAACCGTGCCCATGGAAAACCTAACTTATCATTTTATGATATAAATTCGATGTAACTTCCAGTTTACATTTTTTTACATAGTTATAATAAAAAATATAGGTGGTTCATTTAAAAAAAAAAGTTTTTCACAATATACAAACAAATATTTAAAAAATGCTTTGTGTGGCCACCCTGTGTCATGTCAAGGAAGCTGAAATGCCACTGTCAGATAGAATATTAATAACAATTCCCAGCGAATTCAAATTTGTTGTTAAAAACACTTAAAATAGCAAAGTTGGTGTCAATTTCCGGTATAACCGTAAGTGGCAGCAAGTTAGAAATATTTTAATTAAAATCTTCATATTTGGAAAGTTCTAAAACCAAATTTTCAAAAATCTACTTTATTTAGAAGACCATAAACTTTTAACGGAGATTCTTTTTGAATCATCCTGCACATAACCATTTAGAAGATCACATTAAAATGTGGTTAAGATTTATTGGGAGGTTAATATCTATATTTCCTGTAAATTTCAACTCAATAGCTTCAGTAGTTTTTGAGTTAAATCGGTTCGTACAAACAGACAGACAAAAATTTTTTTAAAGTTAGATTTGCTATATATGTCGATTAAAAATCTCTGTGTATTAGTACAGAGAGAGTACTAATACACATAGGTGATTGAATGGGTGTCCGGATTGGCCGCTTACCGAGCATGGGATCGTTGGTGTAGAGGTCAGCACACCTGGCTAGTTACCAAGAGATCCTGGGTTCGATTCCCGGCCGATCCGGATAATTTTTTCAATCACTTTGTGATTTTTAATTTACATGTGGTTTTTGGTCATACTATACCAAAGAAATTCGAGTGCTTAAAGTTTCAGTTTAGCTGAACGATTAGTGAACATATCAATACTGCGTGTGTTGAAATGCAAACAAAAGTTTGTCATACGTAGTAGTGTCTCACAAGCACTCGATAATATTTGAAATTAAAAATATATATCGAATTTGCTAACTGAAAAACATATTAATACCCAAAAATTCGAAAATCACAGGCAGACCCTTCTATTTTATTTATAGGTTTTGATTAAATCAAATAGCAGTATGGTTAATTGGTTAACCAATCCTTAGTACTCATTCATTAAAAAAGATCTCTGGCTCAAGAAATACTTTCATTATAAAAGTTTTATTTCAAAAATTGTAAATACAGTCGAATCACGTTGTAAGTCCGCTTCGGGGCTATAGCAGAATATAATTCTAAGAATTCCTGGACCCCCATTTGTGCTTAGTAGTAAATCGCATTTCCCCTACTTTTCAAGCGTGTGAGTGTGTACTAATTTATAATCAAATTGCCCGAACGTTTAGTACAGTATTACCATTCGTTAGAAGTGGCACAAAATCTACCTATTTTTAATAAATACATTTACTAATATTTTCTAAATGCATATTTTCTACACATATTTTCTTTAAAAAAATTCAATAATCTTTTGTAGAAATTGTAGGTAAATAATATTGTTAGTCAAACAAAATTTGTAATATAATCCGCGTGATGAACGAACAAAACTTGCTTTGGTCAACTACACATGTATTATGTAAACACGGACCTATAAAAAAAATTTGACAGGATGATTTATGAGTTGCACTAATCGTTCGCTTGCTAGCTTATTAAACATTAACATGGAGGGGGAATGTTTACAATAGAAATAAAATCGGCGGGCTTATAACGAGCGTACTAATAACGCGATTCGACTGTACATAATACTAGTATGCACCATGATCATCGATTTTAAAAATGTGATTTTGAAAGAAGCCAGTTAAGACGATACATCCGGTGTGTTAAGTTGATGCGTTAGCCTAGACTCTTCAATATGACAGCTATTAATTCTTCTAATGTTCCTTTAAAATATAGTATAATTTGCTAGATCGTTACAAAATTTACCGTCAATATTTTGACTGAGCATGGTGTCTTAACTGTTTTACTTTTAGGGAAACCTACCACTTTGGGTAGGTAATGTGGTCATTTTGTCACTTACGAAATAATTGATAATTTTTTATTACTGTGAATATGTAAACCGTATGTATATTATAAAATAAAGACTTTATTAAATTTGCAATTGTATTATATCAAGAAATATTAATTATTTAAAACCGTTTAGAAAATATATCAATTCAAACCTTAGGGTGGCCACATTACTCTACCTTTCCCTACTTCTAATTGATTTTATACGCAAACGACGTCGCGGGTATAGCTAGTCAGTCTATAAATGCTACTTTTTTGTTAGCAAATTGTCAATGAAATGATTTTTTACTGTTTTTGTGAATTTTTTGCTGACTGTACCTAACCTTGGACTTGACTTGCCCTATGAAATTCCCCGTTCCAGTCCCCGAATATTATGTCATTACGAAAGGGGAGAATTAAAGCGACATCCACCATTCATCAGCATCAGCAGCAGTTTCGAATTTATTACGAATTTTTCGATGTTTCCACCGATATGAAATCTGTTCTATTAAAAATCCGAAATGTAAAGATTTTCCCCATATTTTTGAAAATACAAGGAAATTTTCCCGAATTTTTTTACCGATTTTACATTTCTGAACTGGTAACCCTTCTTGTTTCGTTTATATTTCACGGGTAACTCCCCACCCATTTAATATTTTTTCGGGGAATACTCTTTTATCCTACAACACGACATTAGGAGACAGCGCGACATATATACAAACATACATACACACATACATACACACATACACACATACCCACACTCATAAAATGTTGTATACCGTAAAACACCCTATCTTTACTATAATTTTCAATTCAAATTTGAATAAAATAAAGACGGAACTAATTTAGGTATATTTAACTGTTTCAATAGAATAAATTGATAGAAAACTTTGATCTAACTCATAAATAAATTTTCCAGAAACTTAAATTACTAGTCAAAGATAAAACAAAACAAAAAAAAAAAAAAAAAAAAAAACAGTAACAAGCTTAAATGTCGAGGAGTTCCTAACTTTACCATATTATTACTAATTCATGTTTTCTTACTGAAATATAAAAAATATAAAATTTCTAAATATACCATTGTTGTTCATACTTTTTTTGTGAATTCCAAATAATATCTAACAATAACACGCAGTCATTTCGAAATTTTCAACGATAAATCTAGTTGCGATAGAATTATGTTATGAAAACGTCAAATACAGCTGTTTTCACCAGGGATGTACAAAATCAGTAAAAATTAATAAAACAAAATACCAGAAACAAAAAAAAATAAATTTTGTTTAAAAAAAATAAAACACAATGTTACATATTTGATATTATAAACTGACTAAGTAACAAAATCAGAAATAAAAAACAAAAACAATTGTCTATTAAATCAATCAATGTTCAATTTCAATCAAATTGTTTAACTTAGAAAATCAGAATCTTTTTAATCAAAACAAGATACTCAATTTTATTCTCTATTTTTCTTCTTTGGATTCCAAATTGTTTTTCAGAGTATAATCATAATGTTGTAATTTGTTTACTTTTTAACATATCAATTGCTAGATTTAACATTCTGCAGAAAAATTTTTGTATGTCCTTGCACCAATTTCCTTCTTATGATGTTTACCAGACATTTTGTATAAATTTAAACCTATAACAATGTTTTTTACTTTAATATCTCAATTCGTGCAAAAATATAATGCAATTCGTATATTTTTGACAACCCTGACTGTTGGCAGCGCTGACTGGTAAAGTTGGGATTTGGTAAAGGACTCTAGTTTTACCAAATTTGTTATAATTTTACCTAAACGAATTATTCGATAATACGCAAATAAGTAAACGTAAAAATCATTTTATATACTTACGAGGTTATGTAACTTTTCATATGATGAAATTATCTATGTCACTTGTATATTTTTTGAAATACCAGCTAAAGTTTGCACACTTGCTTAAAACCAAAATGTACCATAAGAACTAAAAAATCCAATGATTTGAAAAAATTGCGGCTGGCAATGTCAGAAAAACTTATATAACACCAGTAGTTTGTTAGAAATATCTCCATCATTAAAAAAAAAGTGCTACAGAATATATAAGCTATGAAATTTTAATTTTTTTAACGTAAAGTGTGGTATGGTAAAGTTAGGTTTAATAGGTAAAGATAGGGTATTTTACGGTACCATAAACGAGATAAATAGGCACGAATTCAGACTTTACGTTGTATTTTTTTGTATTCCTTTTACGAGTACCTATCTACTTAATAAATTTCTAACACTGGCTAACTGACTGACAGACAATGCAGAGTCTAAACTGTTGGGTTTAGATGAATGAAATTTTGCACAGGAGTTTCCTATGTAACGTAGGTGAGCACTAAGAAAGGATTTTTGAAAATTCGTCCCTTAAATGAGTTAAATACGGAATGAAATTTGTATGGACATTCGTCATTTTTGCAGTTAGATATAATATATAAAAATATGTTACTATGGCTATTAAAATAAATAATATTTTAATAAATCTGACTGACTGACATCCTGAGATGTTGCCGGTAGTAAATCCCATTGGATGGATATACGGCTAATTTTTTAATATATTAACAATTTATGCGAAGATGGCCACTTTATTATAGTAATCAAAAATTTTTAAAAATATACCTGATTTTTGAAAATACCCCTATCGCAGCATTCTGCATAACATAGCGAATTTCCGTTTAAAAAAATTAGTCTTTCTCGGAAGCTAGTTGACATAGAATAATAGTTTTATTAGGAGATTACCGACTTAGGAGATGAACTTTCAAAAATCTGCTTTTGATACTTGCTTACGTTACTAAAAAAATATTTTCTTGTCATAAGCTGAAATGATAGGCTTTCTTTATTGATAAGCTTACTCATCAATCCTCTTTATTTTTAATTTCTCCCTTTGGCTGGTTATCTAGTAACAATTGAAAATTTTCAACAACTAATTGGTCACTTTTTCAAGCATACATAACATAGACTAAAAGTCTAAAGTAAGCCTATTTAGAAGGTGTCAACGAATTTTGGTATAGAAGTAAAAAAAGTATGTTGATTTAAAATACTCAAATATTATATATTTTTAAAATACCTAATATTTTGTATACTTTAAATAATATTCTCCCCATTCCTATTGGAAAATTTAAATCCCTTACATCCTCTATAAGTCTGTTATACATTCTGTCTACATTATATTTGAACATTTCCTAAAATAACTGACTCATTGTCGGAGACGTTAGAACAGCAGGCGTTGAAAATGTAAAGTTTGACCTCTCCCCCAGTTTTTTGCGTTTATTCCCTATTTTACTCTTTACAGGATTAATTTTCAAAAAGTGTTGAAACATGTACTCATTAACTTTATTTTTGACAACTATGCCCTCCAGTTTCATTGGTGTGAAATTTTTTTAACTGTAAGTAAAACTACTTTAAATTGGTTATTCCAAAACAAATCGGACAAATTTAGTTTCAAATCAGTTTTTTAAAGTGCTTCGCTTCGCTCGCCAAACAGTTCAAAATTCTATAA
This sequence comes from Brachynemurus nebulosus, assembly GCA_035578155.1. Taxonomy (NCBI): domain Eukaryota; kingdom Metazoa; phylum Arthropoda; class Insecta; order Neuroptera; family Myrmeleontidae; genus Brachynemurus; species Brachynemurus nebulosus. The sequence continues at coordinate 63,976,149 of JAPWDM010000001.1, forward strand.
AAGATTAATTCCATGTAATGCTTCGCGCCGCTCGCCAAACGACTCGGAAGTAGCCATTAACATATCTAATTTTCACACTTTGAGATCTTTCCATAGATTCCCATACTGATGGTATTAAAATTAATTCAATTTTATTCCTTTTTCGAGATCCCAGAACGCTGGTGGACTTTTTAAAATTATGTTCAGTTCCTTCATAATTAAACTCTACTACTATCCTTTTCTAAAGTGAAATTTTAGTAAAAAAGTTTTGAAATTAACATTTAAATTTTTAAGTATTATTTTTATCGTAATCATTTGATTTTGTTTCTTTTGTTTCCGTTTATTGTTAAAGGAGTATTTTTTATATATCAACTTTTGTCTTGAATATATAAACCTACTTAAAGAACATTGTGATAATTTTGACTAGAGATGTTGTCGATGTTGAGATGGTGAAGCGTCTAAGGAATTTAAGTTTATTAAGTTTCACTGAAATCTGTTCCGTGGTTTTTGTGTCAGCCGTGCCCATAGAAAACCTAACTGATCATTTTATTATATAAATTCTATATAACTTCCAAAATATTAGTTTTAGGTATGAGAATATCTTATAGTAATAGATAGACTGTCGTAGTAATAATTTTCTACATAATTATGACAAAAAGTATAGGTGATACATTAGAAAAAAAAAAAGATTTGCACAAAAAATAATTTTAAAAAAATGCTTTATATGACCACCCTGCATCAAGTCAAAAAGCTAAAATGTCACTGTCACATAGAATATAAATAATAATTTCCAGTTATATGTTGCTATTTTAGTGGATTCTTGAATTTCTTATGTATTTTTCAAATGGTTTTTGGAGAAATGATCGACAAATTTTTGGAATTTAGAAGAATATAATTTTTTTTTTCATAATAGGGAATATGCATGTTTTTCATTTATTTCAAAAATAGTTTAAGTTGATGTCAAAAAATCACAAAAATATATTATGAGTACAATTTGCGCCTTTATTTCAGAAAAATAAAAAAATGATATTTCATTTTACATTATCCTTATTTAAACATCACAATTTGGCGCGCTGACGTCACTTGAAGATATTAAAATAAGAAACCACCCAGGCCAGCAGCATTGTTATATAATTCGTTCTGTAGATGGCACTGCTTCTGATAATATCAAAAATCTAATCGTTTATTCTCCACTTCTTTCCATATCTGCCAATATTTTAATTTTTTTGACGAATAAAATTTAGCAAATATATATAAATAGTTAATGAATTAAATAATTAATTTTCAATTTAATTTTTAAGAATGTTTCCTCTTACGAACTTTTTCAAAAATTAAAATCAATGAATATTTTTTTTTTTCATAGCAACTCCTTTCTAAAAAAATAATGACCAATATTTAATATTTTCTTAGTTACCTAAATCAATTTATTTTAACAATAATAAGTATTGATTGTGACAAGTTACAAAATATTTTTAAATATTCAAAAATTAATTTTTATTCTATTTAATATATGTTTTCGTATCAGTGACAAAGTTTATAGAGTGTATCCTATTATTTATGGTACTCTATGTTATATCTTTAGAGCATATTTCATTCAGTATATATATATCTGGCATATTTGATGAAACTTATACATTAAACGTCACAACCAATAGGATCGACCATTGCTCAAATGTACCGTTTTGGTGGAATTTTTATTTAAGGTAGATAATTTACATTAATTTCGTTATGAAAACTAAAATTAATCAAACAAAAAGAACTGTCATAAGAATTTGTGACATGTATAGAATATTCTAAAAAATGTTTCACAATTTTCTAAAAAACATGCATATTCCCTATTATATTATTTAACAACGACGATATATATTTCGATCCATTAAGATCTCATCAGGTACATAGTTTATATAGTTAGTTTAAAAACTAAAAACAAAATTAATAATAAAAGTTTTTGGACCACATAATTAAAATTGATTTGAACAATTTATTTTTGAAAACAAAATATTCTCCCACTACCTTTGACATGTGTAGGGCCCCCCTTTGGAAGCTAAGAGCTGAAATTGAGTAAGTGGGGCTCATTTCCGATTCACCTCATACTATCAAAGTGGGGTCAAATTTTGGATCCGACCCAACCTTTAAGAAGGTGGTGGGGGACACCAAACCCCCCACAAGGGGCATTTCAATCATTAAAAACTTACCCCTTGTGGGTAAGAAATTATTTTTTGAAAGTCGAAAAATCTTTTGAATGGCTTGACGGATTTGGTTGAAGTTTTTATGTTTCAGATACCTCTATGGTGTATGTCTCAGGAAAAATTTTCAGCTTCAAAAAAATATAAGCTCCTACCCCCCCCCCCCCAAAAAAATAATTATTTAACTTTTTAATATTTGTTTTTATCAACTTGTAGCTATGGTATAATTATCAAAATTTTTTTGCAACATTCTTACTATGATCCATGCAACATATAATTTTTTCAGAAATAATTTCCGGGTGCGTCATAGTTAAAAAAAAATTAAATGCCTGGAAAGCTTTTTTAGAGATAGGTATAGGTATATTAGAGGTATACGCTTTCGAGTACTCAGTTTTTATACATAAAACGTTTGTGACTGCGCAGTTTTCGAAAAAACGAAAATAGTAGATTCAAGTCTTATTAAATTCCTGGATCAGCGGAACACTCATCATTTGTTTTGAAACCACCAAAATGACAATTCGCTTGTAGCCTTTCAATCACATTTAGATATCTTGAAGATACCGAAGATGAAGGGAAAAATTCGACTTCCGTGATGGGGCCCCCCTGCTCATGGCGTTTTTAAATATGGTTTATAACTTTGTATTTTATAACTAGGTATCGGACATTTTTCGGATCAAACAACATCGTGTTTTGTACATGCAGACAGACAGATAATATGTGTGAGTTGTATAGGGTTGACCGGGGTAATTGTGAATTGGGGCAATTGTGAACGACGCCCATATTTTAAAAATCAACTCCTAATATGTTTTCTGTCCTTTCTTAATATGCTATTAAAATTTCATAACAATTCTCCAAGTATTAGTACCTTTTTTTTTTATTTTGAAAAAACCCTTGCAAAATTTTATGTATCTTACTTCGACCAATCCTCAAAAAAAATTTTTTTTTAAATACATTTTCTTTTTTTAAAAGGTAAGAAATGGTTAAAAGTACTTTTAAAGAAGTGGTCTAAGCCCTGAGAGGGTTCCTTATTAATTGCTAAAGAAATTGGACAATTTATCACCAATTCACAATTACCCCATGATTTTAAAATTGTGGGGTAATTGTGAACGTCATTCACAAATGCCCCCATTCGGTCAAAAATTTCAGTAGTGTCCTTTTCAGAGTTGAAAATGTTGATGAAGGTGTTGGTGACCTTATCGTACAAGTTTCCGTTGTACAAACAATACAAAAAAAAATTGTTGTTTTTTATTCATGTAAACTAAATGTATTTCCTTGAAAAAGTCTTATTTTCCTTGTTTTTGTGTGAAATTCATGTAATTTTTTGAATTTTTATATGATAAAATGTCAATCAAAATATCATTTTTAGTTTGTAATAAATTTGTTCCTACAATTTTTGTTATTTTTCTTTAACCTTGATTTTTGTAGAAATTTAAGGTATGAGTAACTTGCATTAAACAAAGAGAAATTGTGACCACTAAAGTATGATGAAAAATTTGAAAGTGGAGTAAATGTGAAGAATTTGAGCTGGGTTTTACTCTGACGTACCACACTTCTCTTGTAATTCATTCTAAATAATTTTTCTAATGGCATTCACTTTTACCCCGAAATTCATAAGATTTGCAAAACCGCACCGGGGAAATGTGAATGGCTTATAAAATTTTTGTTTTTCATGCGAATTTGCTCAAAATTTGTGTGGTGCATCCTGAATAATGTAGAATTAAAAATAAATCAACCATAATGTGATATATAAAATAAAAAATACTTAAAACAACGCTTTTATCTCAACTCATGAAAATCCATTCACAATTACCCCGATCAACCCTATATATGTATGTTTTATCAACGTTGACACGTTTTCATTTTATTAAAAAAAGAATAGAGTTTTCCCATAAGAGCCCGTGTTAAAATTACAAAATTTTGAAATCGTTTTTCTCAAAATTGGGGTAGTCAATTTTTTTCGGTATGAATTCGTATTATTGGTACTGAATTAGATAAATATCTAGAGAACTTTTGTTAAAATTCTTTGAAAAAATCTGTTAACGCTCGCACACATTGAACTTTATTGCACAACAAGAATCATGACTTCATAAAAATCACTTTTTCTGGAACAATATCGGTATGTAGGTATTATCAGTAATAGAAACGTTTTGTTTCATAATTAATATGAATATTAATTAATTTATTCCAATTAAAATAGTTATAACCTACCTACGTCATCGATTATACATCCATAAAATCGGTTTTGTAATATTACGAAAATTGTATAATAATAAAACAAAAAAGAATTTGATAATAACACAATGATTAAGTAAATTTCCTATCGGATACACATAAAGAATTCATTTTTTAAATTAAATAAGCCAGTCTTTTTAACTTAACGTAGTTGCTCTGAGATAAGTACAAAAGTATATCTCAAAAAAAATGTTCTAAATAATTCACTGTTGAGAGATTTACCTTGTGAAATTTCATTTTAAATATTGAAAATATTTACAGTTTTAATTACTTTGTCAATTTCACGAAAAATAATATTCATTTACTTAACGCGTTTTCAGCCTTTTACTCTGATGATGGCCGAAAAGACTGAAAACGCGTTGAGTAAAAGAATATTAGGTATTTTTCGTGAAATTGACAAAGTAATTAAAACTTTAAATATTTTCAATATTTAAAAGATTTTCTTTTATCAAAAATTAAATAATGTATTAATATTACTCAGTGATTATAATTTATGTTATAGCAATATAAAAACATTGTTGAAAAAGCGTTGTAAAAACGTTGTAAAATGATATTTATAATTTATATTTCAAAAACGGCATGGTGAGTAATTTTTATTTCTTATTAAATATGGCTTGTAACTTTGTATTTTATAACATATTAAATTTTTATCAAATTCCTTTGACACATTTTCATTTTATTAAAAAAAATCGAGTTTTCCCATAAGAGCCCGTGTTAAAATTACAAAACTTTGAAATTGTTTTTCTTAAAATTGGGATGGTCAATTTTTTTCTTTCGTATTATTGGTATTGAATTAAATAAATATCTAGAGAAGTTTCGTTAAAATCCTTTGAAAAAATCGTTTTATCGACCAACTACCTTAAACGTACGTGGGTATGCGCACATAAAAATGGGGGACACTCTATTTCAGAAGAGATATAACATGCTTTCATTGGGTAGGTATATCTGCTGATACATTACATGTAATTATGTACTGTAAATAATATGTTAATTTATTTAATTTTCTTAATGTATAATAAATAGCGGCTATATTTCTACTTATTGAGAAACACAAAATAAAACTTTTTTTAAAAAACCGACTTCAAAAAGTAATAAATAATCAATAGCACGTATTTTGAAGTCAGGCGTAAAAGCTTGCTATAAAAAGATGCGATCGGATGTGCTTGCCAAATTAATGAATTCTCGTGGATCTACATCTTTATACTACGTTTTTACGCCTGATTTCAAAATACGTGCTATTAATTATTTATTACTTTTTGAAGTCGGCTTTTTAAAAAGAGTTTTATTTCATAACTTTTAGTGACAATGCTTACCAACCCACCATATTGCAATACAGTAGACTCTCGTTAATTCAAACCTGCGATAATCCGAAACTCTCTGTAATTCAAAGGTATCACGAGTTCCCTACAAAATCTCTTTATATTTCGAACTAAAACAATACATTTTTATACACTTGGTAATTCGAACGAAAAAACCATTGCTACGTAACAAAACGGCACGTTAATTCAAACTCATCGGCGTCAAACACTCCCTTCAACTCAAAGTTGCATAGAGAAAGAGACAGAAAGATTGTAAGTACATTTTGAGACAAGTTCGAATTATAAAGAGATTTTGTAGGGAACTCGTGATACCTTTGAATTACAGAGAGATTGTAAGTACATTTTGAGACATATTATGGAATGATAGTTATCATTCCATAATATGCTAAATTCAATAACTCAGTATCAGCAATATACACTTGTACCACTTTTCCACTGAGCCCCTCATACATGTACAAGTGTATATTGCTGATACTGAGTTATTGAATTTAGCATATTATGGAATGATAATTATCATTCCATAATACGTTAAATTCAATAACTCAGTATCAGCAATATACACTTGTACCAATTTTCCACTGAGCCCCTCATATATACAAATTTTAAAATTGCCATAATTATTCATATTATTGAAAATGGTTAAAAAATTACTCAACCAATGTTAATAAAATTTTTATGGGACCACTTGGAGAGCTTTATCTATTAATCAAAAAAAGGATGGTGTAAATTGGCCCAGAAATGTGGGAGAAATCGGTGTACATACATAAAAAAAAAAAAAAAACATACGGGTTGAATTGAGAACCTCCTCGTTTTTGAAGTCGGTAAAAAAAAAATAAATAATTTAAGAAGGTATTCCTATGTGACAGGTAGATTTTAAGCTTTATTAAGGTTTTTTTGTATCAAAATTAACAATATATTGATAAATTGTATTTGTGTATTGTAGGTATTGTATAAATTGATAAGTAATTGTATTTAAAGCGGTATTCCTGTATGACGCGTAGAATATTAAGGTTTTTTCAGAATTTTTTTTTTGTATCAAAATAAAATACAATCTTTTCAATTTTTTTAAAGGTTCCTATTTGCACCTTAGTTTATACAAAAAAATTTTTTTCTTATTCAATTTTACAATGCTTTATGTTTTTGGAATCAAAGTGGACTCCGCAAAAGAAACATGAGTGGCTGGTGAGCAGTAGATCTCTATTTGTAATGACTTAAAACAAAAAAATTAACCATATTCCTTTAAATCGCGACATAGGAATACTTTGTACTAATAAATAATATTGAACCTATGTATTCAGTTTTCAGTACCTGTGTGTTATATGAAAAATAAAGCAGGTAACATTAGCTCAATCAAACAACAATGATTACTATCAAGTTATTTATTCTTTTTCCAATTGGTAGAAATGTAGCCTCTAGTTTAGGTATTCAGTTTATTATATTATATTAAATAAATTAATATATTTAATATTTACAGTACGTATACGCACCTTGTGCACTTATATGCACCTTTTATAAAAATAAAAATTAGCTTACATAATCACTCTATTATAATTTACATGCTGTTTACATGCTATTTTGTTATAGTAGGAGAGCCCAAGCGGGGATTTTGGGATTTGATGAAGCTCGGCAGATTAATATAAGGGAGGATACCTTGCACCCTGTTAAATACCTCCACCATATATGAAACTTATATATATATAGCCGACGGCCTAGGATAGCGGTCCTATCCCCGCCCCATTGGAGCATGCGAATAAATTTGCAACTCTACTGTTCCAGCCACCTGCCGCCGCCGCCAGCCCGACTGCTGATACCCAGAAGCCGGTGCCAAAACCATCTTCCGGACCCGCTGCCGCAGCACCCACCACACCCGCCGCCAGTACCAGTGCCGCCGCCCCCCGACGTCGGCTTCCACCAATCGTTCTGCATGAACGACCCAAATCACACGCGCAGCTCGTCGAGTTGTGCATGATGGCCTGCACAAGGCCATGCACATTCAAGTACTCGCGGTCCGAGTGCCGCATCTTTGTGAGGACCCAGCCGATCGGGTCAACCTGTTACGGGTTTTAGAAGGAAAACCTATACCCTACCCGAAGAGAAACCGACGGAGGTAGTACTCCGTGGAATGCCGACGGACAGCGCCGAGGACATAAAGCAGGAGTTAGGCGAAAAGTTCAACGTCATAGCTGTCTTTGAAATGAACGGGCGTACAATGGGAAGTTATAAGGTTAACTTCGCCAATGGGATTTCATTGTCCCAAATCAAGAAGATCCCGTATGTTCTGGGAACCCGGACATACTGGGAACGCTACAAGAAAACCGGCGGCACTACCCAATGTTTCAGGTGCCAGAAGCACGGACATGCGTCCCGAAATTGTGGCAGCCAACATCGGTGCGTGAAATGCGGTGACACGCACGCCACGGAGACATGTGAAAAGACCAGGAATACTCCAGCCAACTGCCGTGAGTCACATCCGACAAATTACCGACAATGTCCAGCTCTCCTGGAATATCAACGAAAAATGCAGTCCAGACGCGCGCCCCCAAAGCGACCTGCATACGTTCCGGCACCGGCCCCCAGTTTCAACCCCTGGTTCAAAACCGCTATTCCAGCTCCTGCTCCCGTAGCTCCAGCGCCGTTCCCAGTACTGGAGAATACAATCGCTTTTCCAGCGCTTCCACAACGGCGGCAACGTCCAGCACAGAAGCCACCAGCAACTGCTCCTGCCCCGCCACAAGCACCAGCTCCAGGAATTCCCGCTCCAGTTCCTGAACTAAGACAAGCTCCAATCCAATCCACATCCAGTTTCGGATCATCTTCGGATGATCTTTTCACACTTGTCACAGAGCTGAATCAACTGAATCAGTTATGTGATATCAAAACCATAATCCAGTCTGTTCGTGAACTGAACAGCAAGCTTCATAGTTGCTCCGATGGCTTCCAACGTGCTATTGCTATCTACGAGTGGGCCAGCCGCTTTAACTAAGCGGTTTCGCCTTCTCAACCTGAACATCGACGGTGGTCTTTTGATGAAGAAAGAAGAACTTCTCGCTCTGCTGTACTCCCACAACGTTGATGCTGCTGCCATCACAGAGACCTGGCTCAAACCTAATAAAACTTTTTCTGTTCCAGGCTACAAAATTCATCGTAGAGACAGGAAAGTCCGCCAAGGAGGGAGTGTAGCATTGCTCATCCGTAATGGGTATCAAGCATAGTGCAATGCCCGACCTCGAAATCCAGACCGAACATGTCAGCGTGCTGATCGAGGCGACGCCACCATTCATCGTCACCACCGCCTACACACTCTGCCAAATTGATGCAGACGACTTCGAGAAGCTCCTCGACCGCAGTCCTCACACACTACTGACTGGCGACTTTAACGCGTTCCACCCAGCGTGGAATAAGGCAACGACCGACATCAACACCAACGGGAGCATATTAATGCGGCTTCTCGAAGAGACTAGAACTGACCTATGGTCCCCGGACGGTCCCACACACTACCCGCGAGCAAAAGGACTCCTTTGTAACACCATCGATCTAACCACCACCAAAAACATGAATACCCGTTCCTGTCATACCTACACCATTCAAGGACCTGAATTCGACGACGTTCCTGTCATTACGGACTTCTGCTTTCGTGTGAAAAAACCTAAACCCGTAACAGTGCAGGATTTTGCTAATGCGGACTGGTGCAAATTCAGGACTATGATAAACGAAGGTATCAATGTTCGAAAGGTTATTGAAACCATTCGTGATGTCGACACTGTCCTGGAGGAGCTGCAGCACGAAATTAGCGAAGCCAGTAAGCATTGTATCCCGACTAAACGTGTCCCCAGCGCCTACACTTATAACCCGAGTCCCGAAATCCTTGAACTAATCCATGAACGGAACAGACAAAGACGACTGTACCAACGGACACGACAGATATATTAAAAGGACTTACAGACGGACCTAACCAGACAGATATGTGACAAAATACGCGACCAACGCGGACGACTATTCAACGACTACGTTGAACAGCGGATTGACTCCAACCAGGACTTTTACCTTATAAAGTTTTCGCTCGTTCAAACTACGTGACGCGACAATACCAGCACTAAACAAAGGCAATTTGTTAGTTACAGATCCTTCGGAGAAAATCCAAATTATCGCGGAATCATTCCAGGAGGCGCACCGCATCGGAGAGCAACTGCCACATCCATGTGAAAGCGCGGGTATTGCATGAGCAGCAGCCGAAGTCGCGAATGCGTCTGTCCTGCCGATTACTATCAAACCCGCAACTGTGGGGGAGATCAGTAAACACATTAGGAAAGCAAGAAATCGTAAGGCCCCCGGCGCCGACACCATCTCTAACCGGCACCGGAAAAAGCTGCCGAAGAAAGCCCTTCTTCAGATGAAACACATGTTCAACAGTTGTTTACAACTTACAAGGAAAGGGCAAGAAGTCGAAAATTCAAAAAAATCTGAAACTTTGTCAGTATTTAGAGAATGGCTATCTAATAACATAAAAAATATCAGTTGCTACGAAAAAACGTTTTTAAGGGGTGAAACATCCCCTCCAAGTTGGAACTCAAAAATTTAAAAATCGGTAATATTTCGTTTATAGGTCCTATACAGAGCTCTAATAATAGATATAACATTATTTTTTGCATCTACAAATTTTTAGGGGTTGAAACCACCCCTTCATATGTGTGCATAAATATTTAAAAATTGATGATACTTCGTTTATAGATACTATACAGACCTCTAATAATAAATATAACATTATTTTTTGTATCTAAAAATTTTTAGGTTTTGAAACCACCCATTCATATGTGTACTAAAAAATTTAAAAATTGATGATATTTTGTTTTTACACATTATACGAAATTCTAATAATAAATATAACATTATTTTGTGTGTCCACACATTTTTAAAGAGTGAAACCACCCCTTCAAATGTGTGCTAATAAAATTTAAAATTGACGAAATTTTATTTATATATACTATAAAGCAGGGGTTCTCAACCTTTCAGACTCTGAGCCCCCCTTCATACTTTGGTGTGAGGTCACGCCTCCCTTTACGGATTAAGTTAATTTAGACTTATATATGATAAATATATATGTTTGAGTAAAATGACATTGATCTTAGGTTAGACATACTCTGGTAAGGAATATAAAATTATATTTCTTCAAATACAATTTTTTATTACACAAATCATCGAAAAAATCACAAGTCAACTAGTTTCTCACGCCTGGCCGAACGTTCACTTACATTTTATTGAGTTAATAGCTATAAAGAAATTTCAATGATTGTGTGTTTGTGTCCAGCATCAAATTCAAATTTTTGTTGTTGTAAATATACATGTAAAAACAACTGTTTCAAAAACTACAAACTAATTTTTTTTTAATTTGTTGACGCCTCCCCTGGAATTCTTCCACGCCTCCCCAGGGGGGCGCGCCCCACAGGTTGAGAACCGCTGCTATAAAGAATTTTAGTAACAAATATAATATTATTTTTTTTACCTACACATTTTTAAGGGGGTGAAAACACCCCTTCAGCTGTCGAAAGTTTAAAAATTCCGAGATTTTTATTCACATAATATCGTCACATAAAAATGGATTAATAATTTTTTTTTTTTTTTTTTTTTTGCTTCCATACATTTATAGTGGTTATCCTTTGCAAAGTGGAAATTAGAAGCAAAAATTGACGAAATTTTGTTTACATGTACTACACTGTAATCTAATATACACTATTTAAAATCTATCTGTATTGCTAATTTTACACATTATTATTATATTTATTGTAAAATTGTTGTGTTTTTTTTATATGTAAATAAAATTTCGTCAGTCTTTAAATTTTTATTTTACAACTTCGAGGGGGTGTTTCACTCCCTAGAACTGTGTGAAAGAATATATTTATCGTTAGGTCTCTATGTAATATATGTAAACACAATATCGCCAATTTTCAAATTTTTAGGTACGCACTTGAAGGGGTGGTTTGAAAATTTGTGGATGCAAAAAATAATGTTATATTTATTACTAGAGTTCTGTATAGTATATGTAAGCAAAATATCGTAAATTTATAAATTATTAAGTACACATATTAAGGGGTAGTTTCAACCCCTTAAAATTTATAGATGCAAAAAATATTGTTATATTTATTACTAGAGCGCTATATAGTATATATAAACAAAATATCATCAATTTCTAAATTTTTAAGTACACATTTGAAGGGGTGGTTTCAACCCTTAAAAATTTGTAGATGCAAAAAATAATGTTATATTTATTATTAGAGCTCTGTATAGTATATATAAACAAAATATCACCAATTTTTAAATTTTTAAGTACACAGTTGAGGGGTGGTTTCAACCCTTAAAAATGTGTAAATGCAAAAAATAATGTTATATTTGTTACTAGAACTTTTTAAGGTACCTATAAAAAAAAATTTCACCGATTTTTAAATTTTTGAGTTCCAACTTTGAGGGGATGTTTCACCCCTAAAAAACGTTTTTTAGCAGCAACTGATATTTTTTATGTTATTAGGTAGCCACCCTCTATATACTGACAAAGTTTCAGATTTTTTTGAATTTTCGACTTCTTGCCCTTTCCTTGTTAGTTACTTCCCGCAACAGTGGAAAGTGGCAAAAGTTGTTCCTCTTCCCAAACTACCAGCTACCGATCTATCAGCCTGCTTCCTTCGATCAGTAAACTCCTTGAAAAAGTCATCCACACCCGCCTTCTATCACACATAGAAGAACATGAACTAATTCCAAATGATCAATTTGGTTTCAAATCCGGTCACTCAAGGACGCACCAGCTCGGTAAGATTACCGATCACACCACCCGCGGACTACGCAAGAAGCTGAACACGACGCTGGTATCTCTGGATATCGAGAAAGCTTTCGACAATGTATGGCACGCCAACCTCATCGCCAAGCTGCAGTCCCATGATGTACCAATGTATATCACCAAGATCATCCAGAACTACCTCACCAACCGGAGCATTTATGTCGAAAGCGGCGACGCCAAGTCCAGCGTCCTCCAGATACCAGCCAGCGTACCCCAAGGTTCGATCCTTGGGTGAGTCCTGTTCAGCTTATACATCAGCGACATTCCCAAGATACCACCCAAGGTCCAGATCGTCCTGTACGCTGATAATACTGCCGTCTTCACCTCGTCAACGAGAACGAACCAGTCGACTGCTGAGAGGCGGATTGAAAAAGCACTCACCACCCTCCAGGACTACTTCCAGGAAAACCGCATCAAAGTCAACTCCAACAAGACCGAAGCGGTCATCTTCACCCACTCTAGGCTGCTTCCACGTTCCCAACTTCGATGCGGCGACTCCCGAATCACTACGTCACCCGTCATCAAGTATCTCGGTCTGTACCTCGACCGTAAACTCACGTTCAAGACAGCTGTAACACGACGACGAATCGCCGGCGAATGTGCTGCTGCCCGACTGCGGCCTCTACTCATCTCCAATGTCATCCCGACGGCGAAGAAGATACAGCTGTACAAGACGTGCATCCGGCCCATCGTCACATACGCCGCACCTGTGTGGTGCACTGTTTCATCTGGCAACATTGTCAAATTGCAACTGTTCCAGAAAAGGATACTTCGTCTTATCCTGAACGCCCCGCGACGTACTCCGGTACGTCAAATACATCAATAATCAGACGTTGAACCTGTTCTTGACTACATTATGTCACTAACTTCACGTCACCTGGCCAGATGCCGTCTTCACCACAACGACCGAATTGCTGACATGTTCCTGCCTTCAAAGACACTGTCCAAGCGGAGCAAGAAGTTCATCCTGCCGATGGATATCTCCCCACCATGACTGCCCTCGACCCCGGGGAGCGGTCAAATGTGTACGTGCGGTCGGAGTAAGTGAAGAGAAAGTGTGTGCGTAAGTATTTTTAGGTTAAGTTTTTATTTTATTTTATTTTTAATTATTCATGTTTAAAGGTTTTTTGACTATTAAGTTTTTTCATGTATTGTAATTATTTAGTATTGTATATGTTAGGTTAGGGTTAAGCACTAGTTTTAGGTACCGTAAAACCGTCTAGACCCGGACACTTTTTTACATTTTTTGGTATAGTTTTATGTTTATACATGTTTCCTTCATAGATATCACCAATAAAAGTATTACCATTGGAAAGAGCGTATATTATTTGTTATATCTCTGACCCTTTTGTTTCATTATAAGTAAAAATAAAAAAAATAAAAAATAATTAGTAAGTGTCCGGGTCTACACCCCAAATCCGTCTTGACCCGGACACTTACTTAAATAATGTAATAACATGCAAACTAACCTCTCCCGTCGGGTTTAGGACAGTGTTTTATATCGTCCGATGTCTTTGAACCTATCAAAGACTTCAAAATATTTTGTGGGAAAGGAGAGGGGGCAATGCATAGTATGCCTCTCTATAAAGTAAACATACGATATGACACCAGAAGGAGGCATAAACCGCGTAATTTTGGGGGGGGGGGAATATTAACGTATGGACAGTGGGAGTTATAACTGGTGCGAATCGCGGCCATAGTGTAATAAACTGATGTGTCCGGGTCTAAACGGATATACATATATAGCATGTATTTTTTTATATATACATCGAATATAACTTCAAACATCATTAAATGATGCGCGATAAAATTCTGAACACATACATGTCAAAACTAAAACAATATAACAATTATGACGAAAATTACATGTCTAACAAGTAAAGGTCCCGAGGCCGGACCTATCGATTTCGATGAAACTTAAATATATTGTAGAACACTAAAAACTAAGGGACACGTATTTTTTTTTATCTGCGGAAAAAACGGTTTGAAGGGGTGAAATCGCCCTCCAAAAATTGGGGTAAAAATTTAATTTTTCAAATATCTCGAAAACAGTAAGAGATAGAGCAAAAGTTTAAATTGGCGATATTACTCTTTTTTAAAGAACTATCTATAGATATGCAATTTGTTCATATTACATCAACAGGGGTGGTTGGGGGTTAAAATTTGGGGGTTAATTTTGCAAAAAGGGGGTGAAAAATAAACAATATAAAAATTTTGTTTACAGATTTGAAATCTACGTCAAAAAATCTAATTGACCTGTTTTTGCTCAATGCCCTAATATTAAGTCTAGGGGTAGTTAACTAGAGGGTGACTATGTCAAATAGTCGTACAATTTGGGTATTTCAAGAAGTTCTTCTTCATGGAAAATAGCTTAAGACAATTAGAATAACGTAGAAATGAAATTTTCGAATTCAAAATTGAGTTTGAGAAACATTGAAGAGGGGGTGAGTCACCCTCTAAAATTACATACTAGTTTATATACACTAATTTTTGCTATTAACACACTGATAGTGGGTAAAATAATGTCACAATAAGTGGTTCTGAAGTTGGACTATCATATGTAAGGTCTTTATTACGTTTGTTTTTTAATGGATATTATTGTTTTCCTTATCGAAAATTATCGATACCGAAAATTACATAACCTAACCTAAAATAACGAAACCTAATAAAAACCTTATATACGATAGTCTAACTTCAGAAACATCTATTGTGACATTATTACCCCCTGTCAGTATGGTAATTGCAAAAATTAGTGTATGTAAATTAGTATGTAATTTAAGAGGGTGACTCACCCCCTCTCCAATATTGCTCAAACTCAATTTTGAATTCGAGAATTTCATTTCTACGTTATTCTAATTGTCTTAAGCTATTTTCCATGAAGAAGAACTTCTTGAAATACCCAAATAGTACGATTATTCGACACAGTCACCCTCTAGTTAACTACCCCTAGACTTAATATTAGGATATTGAGCAAAAACAGGTCAATTAGATTTTTTGACGTAGATTTCAAATCTGTAAACAAAATTTTTATATTGTTTATCTTTCACCCCCTTTTTGCAAAATTAACCCCCAAATATTAACCCCCAACCACCCCTGTTGATGTAATTTGAACAAATTGCATATCAATAGATAGCTCTTTAAAAAAGAGTAATATCGCCAATTTAAACTTTTGCTCTATCTCTTACTGTTTTCGAGATATTTGAAAAATTAAATTTTTACCCCAATTTTTGGAGGGCGATTTCACCCCTTCAAACCGTTTTTCCGCAGATAAAAAAAAATACGTGTCCCTTAGTTTTTAGTGTTCTACAACATATTTAAGTTTCATCAAAATCGATAGGTCCGGCCTCGGGACCTTTACTTGTAAGTTAGACACACATTTCATTTCTTTGAAAAACTGTAGGATAGTAATCCTGTAAAATGGGATAGTAAATGTTGAAATCCGTAGTTTTTATTGGTACAGCTGTTTAGAGGATGTTTTTCTCTCTCTAATGACGTCAAGACAAATGTTTATTGTTGCAGGTTAATGTACAAATTATTTATTTTGAAGATTGGTGCAAAGTGTCCGGGTCTAGACCTCCTGTCCGGGTCTAGACGGTTTTACAGTACCTAGATTTAAGTCACGTATTATATTTACATAAAAATCTTTGTAAAATATTGTACCGTTGTTCGAAAAAAATATATTCTATATTCTATTCTATTCTATTCTAGGATAGTGGATCAGAATAGTAAAAAAAAGTTGATCGTTAGAAATATTCGAGCGCGTCAGATTAAGGTAAGGAGAGTTAATCACATGCTTAAAAGTGTGCATTTAAATAACCTGACGATTTTAGCTTGACGTAAGAGAGTGGGAGGGTTACTAACTTGAAGAAAAAAAACGTCATCTCGACATTCTCGAGCGTGGTCGAGGTTTTTTTCTTTTCGAAGCAAATAATTTAAGGATCATGGGAAAAATATAATCTGACGACTTCCACAAGCCGAAGTAACAAAAATCGTAAATAAAGTTTAGTACGTGCAGTTTGAGCGAAACAATGTTTGCAGCCAAAAATACAGGAAGCTTTGAAACTTATATCTATTAAAAAATAATTTTGTCTAGCTAGCTTGTATTAGACAAAACGCTGTGCAACTAAGGGCGTATTCGCGTTGTGGCTTTCATGGCTTTCATCGCTTCCATGGGCATCACTTCGGATCGACGTAGCATTCATGTTCGCGTTGCATAAGCATTGCTCCCATGGATACGCGCTATAGTTGTTCGCGTAGCATACAAATGTCATTCAAAATTTTTTTTGACAATCTCTTAAAATGGTTGCAATTTTTAATGTAATGAAGAAAAATTTTATGTTTGAATAATTAAAATTAAAGTGGCATAATACAAAAATAATTAAAACATAAACAGTTTGAAAAATTTAAATTTTTTTTTAAGTTATGTGCACGGTTATGTGTCAACGGGAGCCATATTGCGTTAGTCATTTCAAAATATTTTTAAACATAGCTCTAATGACCACCGGAATCAATGGTTGCGAGTACACGATCACAAAGTAGCGTCGCTCCTCGCTACGGTAGCCCCAACGCAAAAACGCCCTAAATCGGTTAAATAGTTAATTTTTAGCGCTTTTGGGCCCCCAGAATCCTGACGGATCTCATTTAATACCTATAGCATATATGCATGTAATTAATTTAACTTTTAAAAGGTAAAAAAAAATTTCAAAATCGGTTGGGTAGTTTTACTTTTAGCGTTTTTGGGACCACCGGACACTGACAGATCTCATATAACATAACTTATATCCATCTGAAATAGTTTAGCTCTCTGACAGTGGACAAATTTTCAAAATCGGTGATGACAGGTTCTTGTAAAGTTAGTTTATTTTTATTTTGAAAAGTGAAACAGATGTAAATATTGTTATTGTAATTATAATAACGGTGCAAAGCATTTATTGTAAAGAAATTCAGCAAATTTCTTAATTTTTCTCAATAGCTAGTTCACTTGCAAGGAAAGGTTTTGAACTGTCAATTCGTAATTTTGATGAAATTTCTGCCATGGTCCCGAGCTAAAATCTTTTCATGACACCCGCTGTAATGAATGTATTTCCAAAAAGGAAATTCACGTAAAATAAATAATTTTTTTTTCAAATTGTCAGGTTTAGAAAATCCATTCTGTTTATCGTCAGATTATGTGTCAGCATGTCTCGGGCATGAAGCTGAATCGTCTATATGAAAATCTGACGCACGCGAGTATTTCAAAATAACTATTTTTTTTGCATTTTCAAAAAGCCGCCGCGAGCTTACGTTACGTTCGAATCGTCGAGCGTTTAATGTCTGACGAGCTCGAATAAATTTTTTTTTCTATTTTCTACCCTTCCATACGGCCACCCCCGCCATGCAAACGGGCAGATTAACATACTTCCGTTGTCAGAGATACGTGGTATATATGCACTATCAATATCTGACGCGCTCGAATATTTCAGTGTCACAGTTTTTTTTTACCTTTTTGAACATCTGTAGACGCTCCCCCCACCACTGAAAGGATATATATCATATAACTTTTTTTTCTTCATATCATCTAATCTTCAAAATCAATAGGTCTCAACGACGCTTGAGAATGTCCGCATTTAGCATCATGGGCTCCCCTACTATTATAATAATTAACAAATTATTCATATAAATTATAACATATATGTAAATATTTCAATTTATAAGAATAAATTCAAGATAATTGCTGATTTTTAATTTTATGTTATTCCATTACAATTAAATGGAATAACATAAAATACTCACATATAAAAATATAAAAAAAAAAAAAATATTCCATACAATATAAAAAACATAAAATATTCCATACAATTTGAATTCTGATATCTTATTTAAAATATGTTTTCTTTTGTCAGTCCATAAGTACTACCCACTCAGTCGATTTTGTTAATTTTTTGTTCATCGATATGCCACAAATTAATTAAAAATTTCGCCTAACCATCACCCCCCGAGCTTAAAAAGGCTTTTACGAATTACTTATTTTATTATATATTCGTAAATTGACGTGTTTACAACATTTACGATTCTACCTTCTAACTACTGAAGTTACAAAAATGAGTTTCAAAATCAGAAAAGTTTACTTACCTTCTTATTCCGTACCAAAATTGGAAAAATGGAATAGTTATGCAAACACTTTGGTGCCTGTCCGGGTGTTACAAACAATTTTCTCTGAAACCACTCGACGCGAAAATTTGAAATTTAGCACCGAGATAGGATGTGGTGACCCGATTACAGATGTGAAGCTGAATTTCGATTCCGAGGGTTAATTTTAAGGGATAACCTGAAAAGTGAAAACAAAATTTTTTCCCAAGAGCATCGAGTAAGGTAAGCGAAAGTTTATTAAAGCACGAATTCAAATATATATATATATATATATATATATATATATATATATATATATATATATATATATATATATATATATATATTAATGAACACAACATATGGACACCTATATAATATTTTATCTAATATGTAGCAATTACTTAACATTCTTTGCATACCATTTACACATTATCATATTCCAATCATATGCTTATGTAATCACTTTATAATATCAATTATAGCTAAATGCACTTTTCTAGAACATAACGAAACGGTATAAAAATACGAGCGTTTAAGTCAATTTCAACGAACTTAGTTTCGCTATTATTTACTTCAATTTCAAAGTTCGCTAGATGTGAGGTTTCTACGTTGTAATTTAGTGTGTAATTATTAAAATTTGCAACAATTAAATATTTTGTAATAAACACTGTAATAAAACGAAAAAAAAAATTTCTAATCAACCTCGCGAACGAGTGAGCATAACTGGCGCAGTCATTCGGATCTGTAACGCGTTTTCGTGTAAAGTGGTTAAACTTGCGGACAACTGGTTCGAAGGCATATCGAAACATTTGCCGGAGCTAAACGGTTTATTTAGCTTTCGAGGGTTTCTCTTCACGGGAACACAGACACCAGAAGATCTTCGTGAACCTACAGCTGTTGGTCTTGGAGCATACAAGGAACCAGCAACTACAACGCAGAAGTACGGTGAGGGCACATCATCCAGTGGAGCTGCTACAACCATCCGTACTATGGTCGCATTCTGGCTGTTCACGTAAGTCGATTTTTGTTTCAACTGTTATTCATTGGAAATTTAATGTCTATCTATCTATCTATACTACGGGCAATTCCTTATAAGCGAAACTCTTCTCCCAACACCTTTGACGCCGCAGTAAACGGGAACGGTGTTGAAACCCAAAACTACCCCAGCACTAGTAACGCCTCAAAATACGAGAATAGTGTTGAATTAAGTAATTCCTTAAATAATTTTTACGAAAATTTTGAAAATCTCAATCAAATTAATTTAAACGAAAACACAATTTATCTGAATAATACAAATAATATTTCAAATAATTTAACAATGGTAACGCCTAGTCAAGTCTTTAAGGGGGGCCATTATTGTGACCGCCTGAAAAAAAGGTGATTTTTGGGATTTTTTTTAAAGAAAACTACTGTATTGAATGTTTTAATATTTTAAGGATATTTTCGTTGATATATAATAAATTCATGATAAAAAACTTAAAAAATTCAGTGAGTTATTCGCGATCTCCCAAGGCTCCAAAAAAAAAGTTCCCCCACTACTGAAGTGATAGCGACCGTCACTGCCTGAAATCAAAAAAACTAAAAAGCCTATTAAACTAGAAGGTATTGCCCGTGCCATGAACCTCAATCGAAAAAAAAAGTTGAAATTTAACAAAATGGCGGAATTTTAAACAAAAAGTTTCAAATTTTCCGTGAAAATTTGATGACTTTTGGCCTGCAAAAATTACATTTTTTATTCGATCGGAAAACTGGAGGTTCATGGCACGAAGAAACATATATAAAAGAAGCTGCAATAAGAATCAAATCGATCGGATGATTTGTCTTCGAGTTATAACTGCAGCAAATTTGAAAAATGTAGTTTTTCTTTACATTACCTTTTAGTTTTAATCACGGAGAATTTTTACTAAAATTATTTACGATGTACTCACTATAATGGTCATAATAAAACTAGATGAGTCGTTTAAATGTGCCAGGTTCTAGCTACTCCACAACATGTGACTGGCAGTCGCGTCCAGAAATTCCCGAACTATCAACCTTCATACATTTCTCAATACTTCAGAGTTAACAATGAAAATAAAAATCCGCTTTTCGGATAGCTGTAACTCAAAAAATATTTGAGATATGCACTTGAAATTTTAGCATGTTATTTTTAAAGGTATAGACCAGTGGTTCCCAAACTCTTTTGGCCCACGGACCCCTTTTCATAGTCAAAACTTGCTTAGGGACCCTGGGTAAAAAACTATATAAATGTATAATAAAAAAAAAAAAAAAAAACACAAATTTAACTTTGATGTTTTGAATGGTAAATGGTGGCGTAAAAATAAAATATAAATAAAACGTTTTGTTGAAAAAGTATTTATTGAAATTATAACTTTTTTTCAAAATAAAAAAAAAATGACTTGGATAAACCTGATGGGATGTTATGAGTGTATTTATGTTCGGCTCAATGTTTGTGAGTAGCAACAGCAAATCCCCACGAGTACTAATTTCTGGTCGATTTTTTTTTGTGATGAGGCTTATAAAGTCACTGAATCTACGTTTTACCAAACAGGGAGACGGAAAAGTAATCAACAGTTTCTGTACAATAACCCATAGTGATACATTACAAGATACAAAGATATAAGATGAAAATACGTATTTTGTATCTTGTATTTGTATTTCAAATACTTGTATCTTAAATAGGCTTCATCTCTGATCATTAACAATATATTCTTTAGAAACACATCTGTGTTAGAAAAACTTACAATCCCTTCTTCGGTTTTTAATAAAAAAAGAAATCTTTAATGAATGTTAAAGGCTTACTGTATTGATAATTGCGATATATAATTTTTTTTTTAATCAACTTAAACAAGAGTATAACTTTTCTTTTATACTTTACTTAGGACGTAAAAATCGCTAATAATTGTTCATTGTTATTTAGCTTCCATATTAATAAAAATTTGTCATAATGTTTTCATTTTATATTAAACCTTGCACGGACCCCCTGACGTTGTTCAGGGACCCCCAAATCAATTTTAATTTTCCACGGACCCCCTGAATGATCCCGGGGACCCCTGGGGGTCCGTAGGGACCACTTTGGGAATCACTGGTATAGACTATCGAGACATTAAAAAAAAAATTTCAAATTTTTAAAAAATGTCACACTAGTGGTGCCCCTTAATGCATTAAGAATCCCAGATGCCATTAAAGATTTATCAACCTTTGATGATAATACACGCTTATTGTATGATTTTATAAATAATATAGAAAAAATTTTAAATTTCATTTCTGATGTTAACGGAAGTAGTTACAGCAAACTTCTCCTTAGAGCTATTAGAAATAAAATCACCGGACAAGCTAATGAAATACTTAATATGTATGGGACGCCTATCGATTGAGTCCAAATCAACAATAATTTAATTACTCATTATTCGGACAAGAGAAATGAAACCAGTTTAATTAAAGATTTACATAACCTTGGACAAGGTAATCAAACTGTTGAAACATTCTACAGTAACATAACAGAAATTTTATCTACAATATCAAATCATGTTAAAATACATGAAAACAATGGAGATGTTCGAGCCTCCAAATTAAACTTATACAGTCAAATGTCTTTGAATGTTTTCCTGTCGAGATTAAGGGAACCTATAGGATCCACCATTCGCGCAATGAAATCAAGCACATTATCAGAAGCCTTCAGCTATTGCATAAGAGAACAAAACATTTACTATACCAAATCTCAAACCCCAAACATAGTTAATAAACTGAAACCAATAGTTCAACATAACAATTCTAGCAACAATCGGCTACTTCCAAATCAATCACAATTCACAACATCGTACATTTGTTCCGCAACAAACGAACTATAAACCACAAATGGTACAAAGACACTTTACGTTTAAACCCACAACAAATTCACCACAACAATCAACTTCCAGATTCCCTCCGCAACAATTAACGCGATATAAACCTGAACCCATGGAGATAGGAAGTAATAGATTTAGTATTAGGGCACAACCACGAACACAACAACATAATTCTAATAGTAATCGTGTATTCGCCCCTATGTCTAAACCAACTTTTGTTAGTGAGGAATTACATAACAAGGAACAACAAAATTTCCAAAATTTAGATGACTTTGAAACTACAAACATTGATACTATTGAAAATATCGACGAACAAGACAACGAAAACAATTCGAATCCTATGTCCGTTGTCAGTTTCGAATACGAACTAGACGATTCAAATTTTCAGTCAACTTGGGACCATAATTTGGTTAGCTAGACTTGAACACTCACGGCAACACACTCCCTTATATACATATTCAATCCCCATCCGGCAAGTACCTGAAATTCCTTGTTGACACTAGCGCTTCAAATTCATTTATAAACCCGGAACACGTAGATCTAAATTATTGCGAAGAAATTACAGCAATAGAAATTAGAGCAGTACTGACCACCTATCACTTAAAGAAAAAAATAACTTGACCCATGTTTAAGGAATTTAGACAACCAAACAATACGATTGATTTCCTAATTTTCCAGTTCCATCAATATTTTGACGGTCTAATCGACTTAGACATTTTGAAAAAGATTGACGCAAAGATTGACGTTGTTAACCAAATTTTAAAAACAAAAAACACTACATTAAAATTATTATCAAAACAAAATTTTATGTCTGAAAAATTTATATTACAAACTTTTTCAAAAATGATAGTTAAATTACCGGTCGATATCCAATCAGGAGAATTTATTTTAAAAAATGTTTTCATTGACAATAAACTTCTGATACCAGAAGGTGTCTATAAAGCAAACAACTGGCACTTCATTTGTACAGTCATAAATTTAATAACAAACGATAAACAAATTCTTTTTGTCGAACAACCAATTAAGGCAGAAATTCTAAATCACGAATTAGCTCACTTTAAGGAAAACCAAATTAATTCACAAACAAGTAATTTTTATAAGAGCATCGACAACTTAATTCGAGTAGATCATTTAAATAGAGAAGAACAATCTAAAATCATTAACCTTTGTAAACAGTTTGACGATATTTTCTATCGCGAAGGATAAAACCTGACTTTTACAAATGAAATCAAATATCGTATCATTACTAAAGACGACATCCCTATACACACAAAATCGTATCGCTATCCACAAATTCATAAAGAGGTTAGGAGACAAATTGACCAATTATTAAAACAAGGTATAATTCGACCAAGCTATTCTCCTTGGTCATCCCCCATTTGGATTGTCCCCAAAAAAGCCGACGCAAGTGGAAAGAAAAAATGGAGACTTGTAGTCGATTGTAGACACTTAAACGAAAAGACAGTCAACGACAAATACCCATTACCAAACATCACTGATATTCTGGAAAAACTTGGCAAATGTATGTATTTTACTACCCTTGACTTGGCCAACAGGTTTCATCAAATTGAACTTCATCCTAAAGATATTCCCAAGACAGCTTTTAGCGTCGAGAATGGCCACTACGAATATTTACGAGTGACTTTTGGCTTAGAAAACGCCTCGTCCACCTTCCAAAGGGTTATGGGCAACGTTTTACGAGAACTATAGGGTCCTGTTTGTCTAGTATATATGGACTACATCATAGTTTTCTCCACATCGTTAGACGAACACATTGCAAATTTACGTAAAGTCTTTGAAAAACTTAGAAAAGCAAACCTTAAAGTACAACTTGATAAAAGTGAATTTTTACATAAAGAGGTCGCTTTCCTTGGACACGTAGTCTCTTCAGAAGGTGTGAAACCAAATCCGGATAAGTTCAAAGCCATTACAAATTTTTCATTACCTAAAACACCAAAATAAATTAAGAACTGTCTCGATTTACTAGAGTACTATCGTAAATTCATTAAAAATTTCGCGAAAATTAATAAACCTTTAACCCAATGTTTAAGAAGAGGAGAGGAAATTAAATTAACCCCGGAATATAGTAAGACTTTCAAACTATGCAAAAAATTAGGGTAGACCGGGGTTATTTGGGCAATGAAATTTGTAAGAGGTAATTTGAGCAATACTTTATTTAATATGTTATGGAATATGCATAATTTTATTTAAATAAAACGCATCGCTAATGTTTAATGTACTTTTATTTTTTAAATAAAACGCCGCGACGTTTTTTATTTTTGTTTTTCAGATTTGCAAGTATAAATAAGTTTATTTTTTTTTAAATAAAAAGTAGCGACATTTTCAATTTTAAGCGACATTTTATTAATTATATAACTCTTTTTTTTGATTTGACTGGTCTTGGTGTTATATAAATCTTTCTTTTATATACAGAAGTTGTATTAATTTCGAAACCATTTTCTCGGTGACCTACACGGTGAACAGTACTGTTCAGTTTTTCATTGTTACTTAAAATTTTCTAGTGTATATTTTCAAAGTTATAATGGCATATAAAATTAACAATTTAAAATTAATAAATGAAGTTGAAAAGCGACCCATTATATGGGACACGCAAAGGATACATAGTGATATATATAACAGAAAATTGGCTTGGAATCAAATCATAAATTGTTTTTCCAACGAAGAAGTAAATTTTAATAACAAAAAAAAATTTGGAGAATTCTTACAGAAACGTTGGAAAAATATTAAGGACAGATATTTTGCAGTAATAAAACAAAAAAAATTAAATCCTGAAAAGAAAAGAAAACCATATAAATATGCAAATCAACTACAATTTTTAATTAAAAAAACGCAAAAATTAAATAAAAACGAAAATTTATTGGAAACGAAAAATAAAACGTTTAATGACGAAAATGAAAAATTTCTGTTATCTTTGCTGCCAACATTAAAAACATTTTCAGAAGATTTAAATAAAAATTTAAAACTCGAAATAATTCAATTGATAGAAAAATATGATATAATTTCGAAAAATGAAAAACAATCGTTATCAGTATCAGAAGATACCGTAGCTGAAAAAATAAAACCGCAGGAAATTTTATTACAATCGCCACCGAATTTTCAATCTAATATTTTACCAACTGAATCATCAGTACAAGTTCATTCACCAACTACAGAGCAACCGGAGTACATGTCTGTTGTTCGAACACCAATTTATAGTTCTACATCAACGGATTCAATTGATTCTTATTTATCCAATTTTTTTACTACAGAGTATACTGAATTTCCTTAACCCTTAACTGGTCTACTCACTTTTTGAAACATAAGTAGTCTACTGGAGTACAAAAGTTATTTTCTTAAATTATTTGTTAATCTGCTTTGAAAATAGAAAAATATTATTAAAAAAAAAAAATACTATTATTAAAAATTTTCCTGTGATCATAACATATTTTATTTAATCGTTTTCACAAATATTTTTCCTGGAAATATCTAGGAATATGAAATTAGAATTTAAATAGTAATAAAGTATAAAAAAAAAAAAAAAATAGAATCGAAATATTAATTTAAAAATAAAATTGTATTTTTGCATATTTCAGAAAATTAAGTTACTTATATCTGTTTACACATAAATTAAATTTAATTAATTAATTAATTACCTTTAATTTGGTTAATTATTTTAAATAAGATTATCAGTCTACTGGGATACAAAAAAACTAAATCGTTAATAACTGAAATTAAAAGTTTGTAAAGAAAATGTAATCACACATCAAATTGAAGTACTTAATCTCATTTGGGAATACATGGTGGTTACAGTTCAGTAATAGCGATTATAAAAAAATTATTTAGAAAAAAATAAAATAAAATTGCATTTGTAATTCTGTAGACCAATTAAGGGTTAAATTTATCACCGTGTCCGTCATCGATTGAATGGTCAAAATTTGTATCATTTATAAATAAGTAAGTACAATTTTTTTCATTAACAAAACTATGATTAAGATCTTCTTTTATTAAATTTTTGTTTTTTATTTCTTTTAGATATGAGAAATTATAAACGCAAAACCGAAAGAGGTCTTATACCTATGGAAAAATTTAATGACGCCGCAAGAACAATAATTTTTGGGAACAAAAGTATAAATGCTGCTTCAAAGGAATTTAATATTCAACGTACGACGCTAACGCGTTATTTAACTAAATTGAAAGCATATAAAAATAAGGAAACGCAAGATTTACCGACAATGGGCTATAAAAAACCTCGACAAGTATTTTCTAAGGACCAGGAAATTGCATTAAAAGATTATTTACTACAAATGGCTTCGATATTTTATGGATTGACTCCAAAAGATGTTCGTCAGCTTGCTTATGAGTGTGCTGAAAAATTTAATATTAAAATGCCTGAAACATGGAAACTTAATAAAATAGCTGGCAAAGAGTGGCTTTCTAGTTTTCTAAAAAGGAATCGAGAGTTGTCAATTAGAAAACCCGAACCAACAAGCATCGGACGAGCGACATCGTTTAATATTGAAAATGTAAAACCATTTTTCACTCAATTAGCTGAAGTTATGAATAAATATCAATTTACCGCATCAAACATTTGGAATATAGATGAAACTGGAATTTCCACAGTACTTAAACCTACTAAAATAATTGCTGCGAAAGGTAAAAAAAATGCTGGCTCCATAACTTCTGCTGAACGGGGTACTAATGTGACACTAATATGTGCTGTTTCCGCAAACGGAAATACAGTGCCTCCTATGTTCGTATTTCCACGACAAAAATATAAAAATCATTTTATTAATAATGGACCAAAAGGTTGTATTGGTGCAGGCAATTCAAGCGGCTGGGTAACAAATGAAGAATTTTTTATGTACATGCAACATTTCATCGCACACGTTAAACCATCTATTAATAATCCAGTATTACTCGTATTAGATAATCATTCCTCACATTTACATGTACCAACCTTAAACTTAGCGAAAGATAATGGGATCGTAATGTTATCATTTCCACCACATTGTAGCCATAAATTACAACCACTTGATGTGGCTGTGTATGGACCATTTAAGAAATATGCTTCAACTGCACAAGATTTATGGTTGCGAAATAATCCAGGTAAAACGATAACAATATATGATATCCCAAAAATAGTAGCAGATTCATTACCATTAGCTACAACTAGTACAAATATCATAAAAGGATTTAAAAAGACTGGAATATTTCCATATAATGAAAATATTTTTACTCAAGATGATTTCGCTCCGTCATTCGTAACTGATCCCCCAGAATCGCAAATTTTAACATCATCGATAATGAATACTCAATCAAATTCAACGCCTACAATATTTTCTCCAGAAATAGTTCGACCCTACCCAAGGGCTGCTTCTAAAGAACAGAGTCAAACTAAAAGGAAAAGAAAATCTACTGTTTTAACCGATACAAGAGAAATAAAAACATTAGAGAAAGAACAAAATATAGCAAAAAAGCGTAAAAAAGTTACTAAAAAAATTGATATTTGTATTAATCGTAATTGCTTAATATTATTATCAAGGATTTCTTGCTTAATATGCAATGAACTATTTTCAAAAAGTCGCCCCAAAGAACCGTGGATTGAATGTCAGTTATGCAAAAACTGGGCTCATATTAAATGCGTGCTTAATACTGGTGATACATATATATGTATTAATTGTGAAAATATTGCCATATAAATGTTTAAAAATAATTATTTATAAATGATACAATTTTTTTTTTTTTTTTTAATATTGTATAATAAAGTTTTTTATTTATATTATTTTCCAAATAAAAAGTATAAAATTGAAAATAATGTTTTATTATATATTATTTACCCTTTATTCACTAACAAATAACATATTAAGAAATATAAAGCATTATTGTAATATTATTTTACAACATTTAAAACT
The DNA here is from genome assembly GCA_035578155.1 of Brachynemurus nebulosus. Lineage (NCBI taxonomy): Eukaryota > Metazoa > Arthropoda > Insecta > Neuroptera > Myrmeleontidae > Brachynemurus > Brachynemurus nebulosus. The sequence continues at coordinate 64,004,562 of JAPWDM010000001.1, forward strand.
TCAGAATATAAAGAATATATTGGATGGATAATTAATAGGATAGATTGGATGTGGAAAGCATATTTAGAGGTAACTATGAAATAAAAAAAAGCTTTTAAGTACAGTAATAAAGTATATTTATTATTAAATCAAATTAGTTTTATACATTATCAATAAAATTTACCTTATCATTAATAAATGGGACAAATTTAACGTGGAAGGTATATCTAAATGTAGCTGTAAAATAAAAAAAACCCTTTCAGTGTAGTAATAAAATATATTTATTAATAAATCAAATTAGAATTATACATTATATTTACTAGTATTACTAGTAAAACTATATATTTACAAATATCGTACCCACAATCAGACAACGACCATACCATGTTGAAAACACCGGTTCTCGTTCGATCACCGAAGTTAAGCAACATCGGGCATGGTAAGTACTTTCATGGGTGACCAGTTATGGAACGCCATGTGTTGTTGTCAATAATTTTCCTTTTTTTACATCTATAAGTAATTGATTAATGTAATTAATCAGTTTGTGTACGCTGCTTCGGAATTCAATATTCAATATCCAATATTCAATAAATTATAAACAAATCCAAACTAATCAAATCCAACATAAGACCTATCATATAATAATAGGTAAAATTAGCTAACAGGTTAAATTAGTGACACTTATCGTTAAGTAAAATTAATCTACATAAAATACTAGTTAATAGGTTAAATTGGTAACACTTATTGTTAAAAAACATTAATCTACATAAAATACTAGTTAATAGGTTAAATTGGTAACACTTATTGTTAAAAAACATTAATCTACATAAAATACTAGTTAATAGGTTAAATTGGTATTAGCCATTGTTAAATAATAATAATATATAATTATTATTAAATATTTAGTTATTTAAAAAGCCCCTAAAAGTATTTCTAATAATACTTTTAAGGGCTTTATCATATAATTATAATAGA